>CM050853.1:19617127-19859627 GCA_027580175.1 Siniperca scherzeri
AATGGGTTATGCTGGTCCTGCCACTCTGACCATAAGTATTGGTTTAGCTGGCAATCGCTTGATGATGTATTTTTAGGACATGATCATCTTGTCTGGTCTGCCCAGCCAAGTATGCTAGGACTTACGCTTATATTTGACGTAATTTACATCGAGTGCCAATGTTCAGTGCAAATGCAGGACGTAGTGCGTCCTTTATGTAGCAAGGCGGAAATTAAGGTGGTGGGTGTTTAGCATCCAATTTTCAAATGGGAGACTGCAGTTTGTGTCCCGTCTCAACAGCTTCCTTACCTCTCTCAGAGGGTGCTGCCTCCACTCCCGTTCCAAGAATCATCAGCATCATCATGACTACCTTCATCACAGACACTAGTGCTGCGCTGTTAAGCATGGCGGCTGTTACTGAGCACTTGAAAAGAATAGTAAGTTAATTACGTAGCGCAGAACTATTGAGAGATTGACTTTCTTCTGAAGTTTTGAACTCTGCCTCAGGATTTTGTTCCAAGAAGACTTCTGCTATACTGCGTTGTTTCTTCTTATGATCAACTCATCCTTCCGATTCTTCCGACTTTCTGTTGATGTTGGAGATGGTGTAGACATTAGCTAAGATGATTTTAAAGTTGGTCTATTGATCTCAAATCAAACAGCTAGTTTTAGGTACCTCATATTCTGTTTTGAGTTATTTTAGTTACTTGTCCTTTGAAGTTCTGTTGATTCCAAAATACTTGATTCCAAATATACCTCTTCAGTTGTGATAGGTCAGCAAGTTTCTAAGCCTTTCTTCTGTTTTTCAACCAGACATTGGTATTCGTCTACTTTAGCTCCACGTCTTCTCAACTTTACAGTTAAATATCTTTCCTTTATCTGTATAACAAAGTTAGTCTCACTGTTCCTTATCCATGGATGCGCCTCTTGAAGAAGGCTTGTCAACAGCGTGTCGAATGCGTTCTTTTTCCCGACCAACACACCCGACCAACTCTGCCTTTATGTACCTGCGTTTGCCCCTGAATGGTCAGCATCGACCAATGACTGGCCTGAAATGTTGTCTAGCCCCACCTCTTCCTCCTCGATGGATCGTTGACATTTGGGGAGTTTGGCGGCAAGCTTTGTGTGTTTGGAGTCAAAGCTATCTTTTTGTGAATGTGGTGTGTGTGTGTGTGTGTGTGTGTGTGTGTGTGTTTAGGATTGTATTTAACGTGTGTGTGTGCCCTGGCTGTATAAGCAGTGATAAGGTAGTTCTTAATATGTTTGCTCAGGGGCCACAGAAAGAGAAAGGCCCTCTGACGCATGAGGGCCTGGAGCCACACTGACTGCACACACACACATACAAAGCTCGCAAATACAACATTCAAACATAGAAAACGACATGGCAAACTCATGTACACAAACACACACACAATCCTGGGGTCAGTTTGAACTTGGAAGAAAGGGTGGAAGACACACACACACACACACACAGACTGTAAAAAGAAGCGTGGGATGCACATCAAAGGGCACAGAAAGACTGAGAAGTCGTGTCCAACTGACAAAAGAAGGTTTTTGCCTTTTCCTTTGTTCAGCATTGTGACGACTAATCCCTCAGACAGGAAGTTGACAGAGTGACGGTGGGACGCCACCTCCACAAATACCTAAACCCCCCAACACACGTGATGGAGGGATGAAAGAAAGATGAATTCATTTGGGAGTCGTGGTGAAGAAGAGGTGCAGAGGACAAAATGCTGAACACCTCAAAGAGTAATAATAATATGAGGTGTGTGTGTGTGAGTGAATGAGTGTGTGAGTGTGTGAGTGTGTATGTGTGTGTGTGTGTGTGTGTGTGTGTGTGTGTGTGTGTGTGTGTGTGTGTGTGTGTGTGTGTGTGTGTGTGTGTGTGTGTGTGTGTGTGTGTGTGTGTGAGTGTGTATGTGTGTGTGTGTGAGTGTGTATGTGTGTGTGTGTGTGTCAGTTGCTGGGTGAAGAGAATTCAGCTAAAGAACATCCACTCATTCATTACTGCTCTCTGTCTGTCTGCAAAGCTTTGACGCTAACACACTGTGTGTGTGTGTGTGTGTGTGTGTGTGTGTGTGTGCGTGTGTGTCCACATGTGACAGAGATGGGAGAGCGACAGGAACTGAAGGAGTTTGAAGAAAATAAAGAAGCATTTCTTCTTTCTTCCAGCTCATCCATCTTCTCTGTTCTAGAATCCTCCAGTCTGCCTGACTGTCTGTCTTTGCACATCCCACTTTTTCTCTTTCTTCATCTCTTTCTTCCTTCTTCCCCTTCCTAGTCATCCTTTGCTTCTTCATGCAAGGCAGCAGCGACTTTTCCCTTCAAAGAAACAAACAATAACATCTGCAGGTTTCTCTGGTTAAAACAAGATTTGGTTACACTTTATTTGGCTAGTCCGCCTACAGATAGTTTATAGAGTATTTGTAACATTTCAACAGCTTATTAGTTTTCATGGGGACTATTTCTTTGGTGGATGTCCGCCCACCATTGAGTCTGGTTCTGTCCAAGGCTTCTGCCTCTTAAAGGAAGTTTTTCCTTGCCACTGTAGCCAAGTGCTTGCTCATGGTGGGATTTGTTGGGTCTCTGTAATTAATATTATAAAGAGTACAGTCTAGACCTGCTCTATAGGAAAAGTGCAGTGAGATAACTTCTGTTATGAATTGGCGCTATATAAATAAAATCGATTTGAATTGAATTGAATTGGTAGAAACTACTTCCAATGAAAAATTGTTCAATCTGAGGTCTGAAGTTTATCCAGAGTGACAGACAAATTGTTGGATTTTTTCCCTCAATACAGCTCAAGTGTACTGAGGTGGAGGCAGAAATTTCAAAGACAGATATGTGAAAACCTGGACATATTCATGGATATACTGATTACCACAAAAGAGAAATAGAAAGAAAATATAAAATAATATAGTAATAGTAATTTGGATGAACCTACACTTTCAACTTAACATCACTAAATGCATAGCATACAGTAGTACCAGTGGTTCTTCCTGTTTTAGCCATGAATTATAAATCAGCTATACTTTACATTAAGCTAGCAAACATGTACATTAAATAATGTATATTTAGCTGTTGCCATTCAGATCTGATTTGACACATTCACAGTTTAAACACAAATCTCTGGATCATGATCTCTGCACGCACTACATTATACTACTGATGATTAGTTTGGTTCATTCGTTTGGGATATGTGTCACCTGCTTCCAACTCTATGCTTCATCCAGACAGAGGCAGGAAGGAAAGGTCAGCATGAGCAAACACAGAGCTTTCATTAGTCATTCCACTATAGTCAACATATTTGTGGCTGTTTCCCTTCCAACCAAGAGTGTTCTCTTTTCTGCTGGGCATTAATGCAGTGCTCCAGCCTCCACTCTTCTGATTTCAGCCTTACCAGGTCCAGGTCGGTCACTGATGTTGGGTGATAAGGTCTGGCTCACAGGTGTTCTAGTTCGTCCCAACGGTGTTGGATGGGGTTGAGGTCAGAGCTCTGTGCAGGTCAATCAAGTTCTTTCACACCAAACTGGAAAAACCATGTACATAACAGTATTAACAGGGTCCATTTTTGCTTCACATTGTGCAAATATTTAAGACAACTGATGCTCAATGTGCTTCATGTACTTCCTTAAAGAATTTCCAGGAGCCTTCAAAAACAAGAGGAAGAATTTCATTTCCCTTTCAACAGCAGGGAGCCACTGAGAGAAGGACAGATTCCAGTCCAGTTCCCTGAGGCCAATACCTTCTACCTCCCTCAGCTCCATTCTACAAACAAACAGTGAGCATGACGGTAAAACACTACCAGCGCACACATCTTTCTTTTTCTATTGGTGTCTGTGTTCAGAAACAGAGTACTTTTAATCAGTCCCCTCTAGAGGGCAGTCTTCCTCTATAGATGGCCTCCGTGCAGCCGCACAGATGCAGAGAATATAGTTGGTCCGAATCCTTGAAGCAGCTTGATACACATTACATGGTGGTCCACTTCCAGCTGCTTTGTAATTTTAATCTGTGTGTTAATGAATTCATTCTTAAATACACTAAGGTGCACAAACTGTAAACAGTCCATCTTGTATTTCAAAATAAAGTCTGGCTTTTCTTCCGGAGCCTCTCAAACCCGAAATGAATATAAATTTACTTCAAGACCCTAATATGGTCAATGGTTATAGTTTCGCTTACAGAACTTATTGGGATTCCAATTACAAATACAATAAAAAATAAAAACAACATGATTTTGCAACTGATGCAATGGAATTTAGACGTATTTGCGAAGACGATGATAAGGGTTCTAACAATAAAGTTATTTCATTGATCCCTCAAAAAATGGATTGTTCCATCCTTGATACTTAATACATTTGTAATGACCATTTACATGTCAAGAAATGAAAAGCATTATGGGCTCCCACAGGATTTTATTCACTTAAGAATAAAGAAAAAAAGGAAGAAAAAAGTTCTGCCTTTCAAGACTTTGGAAAATACAACAGAGTAACATGTCAGTGGTACTGAAATAAATACATTAACCAAAAATCCACATACATTTCCTACAGAGGTAGCAAAGTCCAATAGGATATCCAGCGTTTATAGGAATTGGACATATGGGAAACCCCTTGAAACAATAACAAAATATAGAATAATAACAATGATATTATTATCATTATTGTTGTAATACTACTACTACTACTACTACTACTACTAATAATAATAATAAATAATAATAATAATAATAATAATAATAATAATAATAATAATAATAATAATAATTATTATTATTATTATTATTCTGAGTCAAAAAGTCCAGTCCATTTCTCCTTGCCAGTCCTGCCCTGTTCAGCATATCTGAATTTGTTCCCACACTGTCAGACTAGGAAGAAGTCTATAAAGTGGATGGGAGAGTTAGAGAGGGAGCTAAGGGAGAACACAAAAACAAATAAATGTAAGCGAATGCTCACACTGATAATACCTTTGACACCCCTGATACTACTACAACTACCACTAATAATAATAGTGATAATAATAATAATAATAATAATAAACTACATGCAGTAAAGTAAAATACAGAAATGGAAGAACGTATAATATTCATGACGAATAAATATATTGGCAGAGCTCAGAATCAGAATCAGAAATCCTTTATTGATCCCCGAAGGGAAACTCTTTGTCACAGCAGCTCGCCTTTACGTCAGTGCACACAGGAGAAAGTACTAGCAAAAAATATAATACAATACACTATAAAATGTGCTGAAAGGTGGAGTGGAAGTTGTGAATGTGTGTTTACAAATTTTATAACGTTTTTATCAATTTTATAATAACAGTAACAATACTAATAATTTATATATGTATATATATATATATATACACACACACACACACACACACACACACACACACACAAACAATATTAACAATTTCCATGGCTTTATTAGACGGCCATTAATTTGGTAAAGCATGATATGAAACATTTTCTAATTTCTATATTGATATACATTTGTAAAATGTAGGAAATAGCATTCATCGTCCACACAATTTAAATGATATATTTTTTGTCTTTTTGAAGAACTGACTATTTGTGCCCCCATACACTTCTGAAACCACGCTATGCCTTTGACAATACTCCCTGTCCTTGTTTATATACAAGGGTTCTTCAGGGATAATTGGTTACTGTTAGAAATGGATAACGATAAATCAGGTAAAATACATTAGTAATTTGGGAGAAATATAAATAAAATTGAATATTTCACTGAACAAAGAGCTGGAACAATGATGCACAATATATGTGATTCTGTCAGACTGTGGAAGAAGATGATTGTAACAACATTCAAGCTGCTTAAGGAGACAGAAAAGGGGAAAACAATGGTGAAATTTCTCTAAACTGGGATGAAGATAATTTATGCAATGCCCTCCTTGATAGGATGAGCAAGTTGTCAGCAACAATGATGACCACAATCACAACAAAATAATACAAAGCGATTCAATTTAAATGCAACATACTTTAAACTACAATCTATACATTCTAAAATAATGACTGTAAGATAAAAAACAACGAACGATTCCAAAATACACTGCAGAAAAACAAGAAACCAACTCTCAAGTATTTCTTAAAATACAATAAGATAAAATGAATTACGAATGAGAAAATAATTGTTTCTCAAAAGAAAGCAATACAAATATTTACATTATAAATTACAATTAAAATAATAGATATTAACAATAGAAATGTTTATATTATTTGTACAAGCTGGATTGTACATCTATGATGATGATAATAATAATAATAACCTTTATAATTATGTACATATGTAGTATATAGAACTTTGAAAAAAACTGTTTACAAAGTGCTTTACAGACAGATGAGAAAAGAATACACTACACTGTGTTGTACACACAAATACAACTATAACTTCTACTAAATATACTACTACTACAACAATAATGATAATTCCTAATACAGTAATAACAATTAAAAAGCAGACTTTGTATCCATTGTGCAATTTTAATTAATAAACTATAAAACATTTATTTTAATAATAAACAAAAACCACAAATGACTAATTTCAGTGACTCATAATCTGACGTGTCACAGAGATGAGACCAGGTTAAAGAGAAACTGAGAGAACGAGAGAAAAAGAGAGGTGATGGAAAAGGAGAGATAGGATGGAAATAAAAGGATGATGGGCTGAGTGACGGGGAGGAAGAGGAGAGCACCCATGGGAGAGAGATGAGAGAAAGGAGGAAGGTCAGAGACGAGGATGATGAGGCGAGAGAGGGTGAAAGAGAAAATGGAAAGAGACGAAGAGAGTGTGTGGAAAGAGAGAGCTGGAGGTGGAAAAGAAGCGTGTGTGTGTTCGTGTGTGTGTGTTTGTGAGTGAGCGGGAGAGAAAGAGAGTGATTTGTTTTCAGTGAAAGGTGAGGCCACTTAGCCGAGGCGTAGAGCTACAGCGGAATCTATTACCATGTGTCAAAGGAAACACGAGAAGGGCACGACCTGACTGTGAGTGTGTGTGTGTGTGAGTGTGTGTGAGAGTGAGTGAGTGACAGAGAGAGAGAATAAGATCAAGTGTGGGTTGCTTTTGCAAGAGCATGGGTGTGTTTGATATGACACTGTGTGTGTGAGTGTGTGTGTGTGTGTGAGGGAGAGAGAGAGAATGTGGATGTGCATGCCCACTATGATTAAAACGATAGATACAGTGTTTGTGTGTGTGCATTTGTAGCTTAATGTGACTGATGTTATGGCTGTGCTACATTTTGTTAGATAAAAGCATTTGGATTGATGGAAGGTGAAGAGTAGTCTTTAAAGAACAAGCAGTGTGTGTGTGTGTGTGTGTGTGTGTGTGAGAAAAAAACACTTAAAAATGTTCATGATCTCATTTGTTACAAAGAGATCTGTCATGCAGTGTCAGCAGACACAGGCTAATGCTGGCTAGCTAATGTTTGTTAGCGGATTACGTTAGCTAAAATATTTGCTGCCAGTGAAACTTCTGCTCCCATTCCACCTGCAGTGTTTCTCTCACTTTTAAATGGCAAAACTTAAACGATCATTCCAGTTTATTACAGCTTGGGTCATATTTAGTCAGAGTCTTTCCATCATTTCTATCAGTGATGATAACATTGTACTCTTCAAAGTAACCGTTGAGATCTGGGAACACGGTGACATTACTACAACAAGGTTCAAAGAGGAAACAAACTAACTTTTAGACTACGAGGCAGGTGATAAACAGTTTATCCAGATTACATAAAACATTTATTTGGAGGTAAAACTGAGTGAGTGCATCTGAAATGTGATGAATAGTCCCTCATTCAAAGAACACAGCTACAGTAAGTACAGGTCTAAGTTGAAGCAGGAAGTCATTCTGTCAACATAGATCTTGGGTAATACTTTTACTTTTCACCTTCAATTTCTCTTAAAAATAGATTTGGCTAACCCAGCGGTCTGACTGTCTGTTATTCCCAGATATCAGCTATTAACTTGGTGAGTACAATTGTATTGTTACTGATAGAGATGATGGACAAACTACGAAAAGAAGACCCAAGTTGTAATATACCAGAATTACCCTCTATACCTGCATAGGCTTTTTTTCAGCAGACATTTTGTACGGTGGCCGAGACGTGCCGAACAAACTGCACATCCAAAACGCTTTGCAAATTTGAAAAACACAAGCGCTTAAATGGAAAAAACAAATGCAAAAGCCACAACATAACGGAAGTGAGCAACAACAGATGTTGACAATGAAACAGGCTGACTATTATTGCCTACACATGAGGAAAGTTCTTGCCAGTTTGAGAAGTGAAACAATGTTCGCTAGCTAACTATGCTTACTATCGTTGTGTGATTGTCACAAATGAGCGATGTCTTAATATTTTCATATTTATGTACTCTGCAACGTTTCACTTCCACATGTGTAGGCGATATAGTCAGCCCGTTTCATTGTCAACATCTGTTGTTGCTCCCTTCCGTTGTTACCGCACACAGCTCTCTACCCACACCCCTACCCACAGACATAGCCTCCCAGAGCCACAGGTGGTCTACTGGTGGACTCCAATGGGAACTATGTGGAGCCCAGACACTTCTTCCCTGGCCAACATGTTGTGTCCACGCGCTGCAGGAACACTGGACAAGCAATAGTGAAGAGATTAAATTATTACTAGAAGAGTTCATAGAATACCCCTACCCTGCAACTGCTGAAGGCATGTGTAAGGCTGTCCAAAATAGAAATTATATCTCCAAGAGAACAGCAAATAAAGCTAAATTGAAACTACGTACAAACAAATGAAAAACAACAAAAAAGAACCACTGGTTTGACAAAGACTGTCAAAACCTGAAAAAAATAAATTAGAAAATGATCTAACTTACAAAGACCCTGGAAACACTCATATATGCCTTCAGTATTGTGAAACACTTGAGACATAAAAATATACTTAGAACCAAAAAGATAAACCATACTCACAAACAATTATGCCTACTTGAAGACAGTATAGAATCTAACTCCTTCTGGGACCAGTGGAACTCTGTCTGTCAGTCTGAGCCTGAGGAGCTGGTCATACAGGATGGAGACATATGGACTGAACATTTTCAGAAAAACTACAAAATATGGAATTGATGATCAAAGACACCCAAACCCCCCTAGATTTCCCCTTTACTATGAACGATTTGAAAACAAAATTGAAGCAAAAAATCATGTGGGCCTGATGGAATATTAAACGAAATGCTGAAATACACAACAGGAAAAATCCAATAGGCTATTCAATTAATCTATTAAATTATTCAATCTAATTCTGAGTGTGGGATACTTTCATGAGGAATAATGGTTTTATTACACCTACATTTAAAAGTGACCACAAATTTGACCCTCAGAATTACAGAGGGATATGTGTCACTAGCTGTACGAGCAAGGTGCTCTGCCGCATCATCAGCTCCCGTATAGCTGAATTCCTCAAAAACCATAATGTCCTGCATAAAAGTCAGATTGGGTTCATGCCTAACCATTGCACATCTGACCATATCTTCACCCCACCACTCTCATTAACACACATATTGCAAAATAACAATAAAATGCATTCATGTTTTGTACATTTCAAAAATGCCTTTGACTGTATTTGGCATGAATGGTTCTTTCATTGTGAGTCATCAAATTCTATAAACACATCTATCAACCTCCACTTCTACCAGTATAAGGCCCTTCAATGCCAAGAGTTGAACAAAGGTAAGAGTCCTCTCTGCCAGCTGCCCACACACACCAGGGCTTCAGGACAGACACCAAACAATCTGGCCCAACCAAATGATCTCAAAACAAAAAGAAAATTATATCAAATATTGGAACGAAACCACCAAATCACAAAGTACCGTATGTATGTATATATACATTTTATGGCTTTTTAAAATGTTTGTTTGTTTTGAGTTTGGTGGGTAGCGCTTTACATATATTAGCTCCTTTTATAGAAAAAGACGTCTGGTATGATACCTTACAGTTCCCTGCAGTAGTGTTCCTTGTGGAAAATCCAAAGGCCTGTAACGGCCGCACCATATCGCAGAGAGCCTGAGGAGCCTGGCCATGTAGACACTTGCAGATAAGTATGCTGTTTGCAAATGCAATGTAATTGTCAAAACATAGCATGTTCAGGTTTTCTAGAATGTGACAGTGGTGCGATCTTATAAAATAGGATTTTATGTTGTTAATGATGACACATTGTTCACGGTTCAGAAGATATGATTCAAACCATGACAGGGTTTTTTCAGAGAAACTGTACTTGGAAAGTTTGGAGATAAGAATGCTATGATTTACGGTATCTAATTTAATATTATTAAATATCTTATTGTCTATTTTATATTTATGATTCTTGACCTGCAGTACTTGCTTTATCTTTCTTATATTTCTACTGTGTTTGTTTTGTACCAAAACACCAAAGCAAATTCATTGTATGTGTAAACCTACTTGGCAATAATGCTGATTCTGGTCTGTTATGCCAATGAAGCAATATTTGAAATTTAGAAGAAGCAGAAGAAAACTTTATTTATAGAGCACTTTTCAAAACAAAGTACAAAGTGCTTCACAACAAGAGAAGGTAAAAATCAGGATCTGCTTTCCGATAAAAATGTGTTTTGAGAAGAGACTTAAACGAAGACACTGACCCAGACAACCTCATTTGAGAGAAGAGAGACAGCAGCAGATGATGGAGAGGTGAATAGTGCACGCACTACACTGCATGAACTGTATCTGAAAATTGTGTGTTTGTAAAAATAGTCCAATAAACTAAACTCAACATGAATACATTTAAGTTTTTCCAACTCTAGACAATAAATGCTTGATGATAGCACTTGTGAAGTATTCTGTTTCTATGCAGTACTAATAACTAATACTTTTAACATCATGATTCATGATTAATTTGAAAAGTACACATTTAAATTTTTCAATGATTAAAACATGTACTTTGAATGTAAATAAGGTGCTAGAGTGCATTAAAAAAGCAGCAAAATAGATCAAATCCTATAAAACACCCCTGGTTCCTATTAAGCGAGACCTGGGACCTTGGTCAGACCGGGTGCAAATTATGTTCAGTCTAATAAATAACAATAATAATAATAAACTATTTATATAGCACCTCTTAAAAACACGTTACTAAGTGCTTTACAATAAAAACAAATAAAAGTAAATATGATCCAAAACAAAGATATAAAATAATCTAATAGTTACAACAAATACCATCAGTTAAGAAAAGCCATAAGATAAAAGTGAGTCTTACGAAGACTTAGAAGAGGTCACTGAGTTTGCACGGCTGAGGGGCCCGGTCAGCTTCAGGGACAAGTCCAGATTTTGGTCCATTAGTCGGGCCCTGCCGGAGGATCTCAAGCAACGATCAGGCTCACAGGGAGTTAGCAGATCACAGATATAGGCAGGAGCCTGACCATTCAAGGCTTTAAAAACAAGCAGGGAAAACTTCTCAAACTCACAGGTAACCAGTGAAGGGCAGCAAGGAGCGGTGTGATGGGGTCACTTCTCTTAGTACGTGTTAAAAGCCACAGCAGCACTTTGTATAAGTAGCAGTCTGTGCTGATGCTAGAATAAAGTGCGTTGCAATAGTCAAGTCTGGAGGAGATAAAAGCATGGACGATCTTTTCTAAGTCTGCAGAGGAAAGGAACGACCAGATCTTGGTTAGCTGTCTCAGCTGGACAAAGCAGGGCTGCACCACTTTAGTCACCTGAGCATCAAAGGACAACTCTGAGTCAAAAATAACACCTAGGTTACGGGCCTCTTTTTATATAACATATACAAAATAATAATTGAGGATGCTGATGGAGAAGTACAGAGAAGGTCATAGGGAGTTGCATTGTGTCTTCGTAGATTTAGAGAAAGCGTACGACAGGGTGCCGAGAGAGGAGCTGTGGTATTGTATGAGGAAGTCTGGAGTGGCAGAGAAGTATGTTAGAGTGGTGCAGGACATGTATGAGAGCTGTAAGACCGTGGTGAGGTGTGCTGTAGGTGTGACAGAGGAGTTCAAGGTGGAGGTGGGTGTGCATCAAGGATCGGCTCTGAGCCCCTTCTTGTTTGCTCTGGTGATGGACAGGCTGACAGATGAGGTTAGACAGGAATCTCCATGGACTATGATGTTTGCGGATGACATTGTGATTTGTAGTGAGAGCAGGGAGCAGGTGGAGGAAAATCTAGAGAGATGGAGGTCTGCTCTGGAAAACAGAGGAATGAAGCTTAGCCGCAGTAAGACAGAATACATGTGTGTCAATGAGAGGGACCCAGGTGGAACGGTGAGGTCACAGGGAGCAGAGGTGAAGAAGGTGCAGGACTTTAAGTACTTAGGGTCAACAGTTCAGAGCAATGGAGACTGTGGAAAAGAGGTGAAGAGGCGAGTGCAAGCAGGTTGGAATGGGTGGAGAAAAGTGTCAGGTGTGTTGTGTGATAAAAGAGTATCAGCAGGAATGAAAGGAAAGGTGTTGGAGATGGTGGTGAGACCAGCGATGTTGTACAGCTTAGAGACAGTGGCACTGAAGAAAAGACAAGAGGCAGAGCTGGAGGTAGCAGAGCTTAAGATGTTGAGGTTCTCTTTGGGAGTGACGAGGACGGACAGGATCAGGAATGAGGACATCAGAGGGACAGCTCGTGTTAGATGTTTCGGAGATAAAGTCAGAGAGGACAGATTGAGGTGGTTTGGACATGTCCAGAGGAGAGACTGTGAATATATTGGTAGAAGGATGCTGAGGTTGGAGCTGCCAGGCAGGAGGTCTAGAGGAAGACCAAAGAGGAGATTTATGGATGTAGTGAGAGAGGACATGAAGTTAATTGGTGTGAGTGAAGAGGATGCAGAGGACAGGGTTAGATGGAGGCACGTGATTCGCTGTGGCGACCCCTGAAAGGGAACAGCCGAAAGGAAAAGAAGATGCTAAATAATAGGGATACATAAAGGATACGTTGGTGGTACCAGGCTTGAACAGGACATACAGTTGCTTGTCATCCGTGTAGCAATGAAAATCATTAATAATAATAAACTTTATTTATATAACAATTTTCTTAATGTTACAAAGTACTTTACAAAAGGAAATAAAACCCAAACAAGACAGATAAAATGAGAATAAGGCCAAAGAATAGTGCAGAGGAAGTAAAGACAATAAAATGAATAAGATCAAATAAATATGAATAAAAAGGAGTACACAAACATATCAAACATTTCCAAAAGCTTTCACAATGAAAAAATAATTTTAAGAAGCAATTTTTACAAAAGCTAGAGCCATCTTCAGTTCAGTAAGCAGAGTTCATTAGTGTGGGGGCTCTAATAGCAAAAGCCCGATCACCCTTTGTCACAAACTGAGACCTGGGAGTAACCAGCAGGGCTCCATCCACGGATCTCAGTGGTTGAGAGTGTACATACCAGATCAATAAATCTGAGATGTATTTAGGAGCAAGGCCGTTTAAGGCCTTAAAGCTCGGGTAGGTAATGTATTTCAGAAGCATTTTTGGTTAATTTGTTGAAATTGTCTTTACATCCTGACAGCAATCAATAAATCAAATGCTCTGGGGAAAAAAGGACACAAATCCGGTATCTGTGGCTGTCGCAGGCCTGTAATAAGCCCATCCAATCATTTCATTCGGCCTACCTACCTACCTACCTGCGCACACTCTGCACGTGCACACTCTGCGCATGAAAATGTGTTCTGAGGGAGAGGCTTTGGAGGGAGGCCTGAAGGGAGGGGGTGGGATTATTTCGGTTGGATACTTTCAAAATCTAGCTGTCTCTTTCTAGTTTCTCCAACGTTACCTACCCTAGCTTTAAAAGTGAGCAATACAATTTTTAAATCAATTCTAAATCTAACAGGGAGCCAGCGTAGGGAGGCAAGCACAGGGGTGATGTGGTCATACGTCTTTGTCCCGGTAATGAGACGGTGGAGGGAGCCCTGGCTGATACCAGAGTAAAGTGCGTTGCAATAATCTAGCCGAGAATAGAGAAAAGAATGTACAACTATTTGTACATCAGCAATTGATAATAATTAACTAATTTTAGAGATTCTTGAACCATGACTGAAAAACATTGACTTGGTCATCAAAACAGATGTTAGCATCAGATATTACCCCAAGATTCCTAGCAGCCTGCTTAATATTGTTTGACAGACCATCAAGATTACCACCAAAAGAGCTGATGGAATTTGGGGGACCGAACAGAATGACCTCAGACTTATCGTTAAATTTAAGGAAATTTGGGACATCCAGGATTTAATATCAGAGATGCAGGTTGAGAGATTAGCTAGGCTGCTAGGATCTGTGTTTTTGTGTTATTGTGCAATTAAGTGGTAACAATCCAAGTGTAAAACAATACAAAACACGATGTTGAAAAACAGGACAGAAGAGATAACAGAGTCACGAGGTAATTGGATATAATCTAAACAGAACAAAACAAAAAGAGAAAAGGAGGTAACAAGCCAACAAACAGAGAGAAAGAAAGAAAGTTAAAAAAGGGGGAGTTGGGTGTTGTTGAGATTGGGGAAGGGAGTGGGAGGGGTGGGGGGAGCGACAGGAGGTGTTTGAGACCGGAGCTCCAATGCAGATAATGAGGGGGTGTAGTGGAATGAGCAGAGGAGAGGAGGGCTAAGGAGCTCGGTATGAATTATCGGGCTGGGCCCGAGTATGGCAGTCCCCAGACCCTGCGGAGGGGACCTGCCAGCTGTAGGACCCAGCCTGTTGAAGTGTGTGCCAGAGGGTGAGAGGACCCCCAGGCCCAGGGGAGGGAGTCCCTCTCACCACAGGGCACACAACTGTGTTAATGTTTTTTAATAATAATAATAATATCATCATCCTTTACTTCACTCCGGCCCCTCCCTCTTAAGGATGTGAGGGCAATACCCGCCACACTGCAAGGTCTGTCTCAATGTGAACTGATGGACAAAATTCCGTGGAGGCAGTGGGGCTAGCGGTCTTTAATCCAGACTGTGGAGGTTTGGGTGGGGGTGTATTGAGAGGTGGGGGTTGTGTGAGAGGCAGCATAGTATTAACAAGAACAACGAAAATAATGATAGTAACAATTATAACAATAATAGTAAAATGACAAGAGCAGGGTGGGGGAAAAAAACCCCCAAACAAACTACGAAATACCACCCCCCCAACAAAAACCACAATATCATAATTAATAATAATGTATTTGATTAGGAATGAAAAGAATGTATAAGTAGTGAGTACACATAATAATAATTATAATAATAATAATAGTAATGGTCTGTAAGAGCAGTTTAGAGGTAAAGAGTGACAAAACATGACAGCATACCAGACACACACATTATTGTCACCGCCATGATATCAAAACAATTCTAATAAAAATAATGATAGTGCTAATGATATTAACACTAGCCATGGTGGTGGCAATAATAATAATAATAATAATAATAATAATAATAACAACAGGAAAAATAACAATAAGTAAAGAAAGAAATTTAAAAGTAATACTGCCACTATCACCACCAGCAACAACATTACTAACAACAACATGTTTGGTTAGAAATTAAAATATATAAAGTAGTAGATACACATAACAGCAGTGACGGTTCAGTTGTAATTAGTCAAGCCGGGAAACGGAATAGGACCCAAACGCAGACTAGCAGGCAGAGCTGGTGCAGAGCAATAATTTATTAACAAAAAAGGTTTACACTGAATTGACGGGCAAAAGCAACTTGCAGGTAAGCAGTCTCGAACAGATGAAACAAATCCAACAGTGGACAGGCAAGTACAGGCGAGCAAAGAATCCACAAAAACAACATACCAGGGCGCTTGACAGAGATACAACAACAATATGATACAGAACAAAGGAAGAACACAGACTAAATACACTCAGGTAGGGGAGACAACGAGACACAGGTGAAAACAATCAAAGCAATCAAAGACAGGAAGCAAAACTACCAGACACATGAGGGAAGGAGAGTATTTCAAAATAAAACAGGAAATCAACTAGACACAAACCCAAAACCATGACAGTTCACAAAAGCATTTTAGAGGAAAAGAGGGTGAAAAGGGATGAAAAAAAAGAAAAACAACAAAAGGAAGGGAGGGAGGAAGAGATTAGAGGGAGCGTGGAGGGGGATCTGAGTGTGTGTGTATGTGATGCCTGTGTGTGCAAGTGTATGTCAGATTAAACATTTGTAATAATCACGGTTTGGGTGATGGCAAATATGTGTGTTTTCATTGTGGGTGGTGGACAGGCAGAAAGAGATGAGTATAATTGGTGCTGAAATTAATGAATTTAGAGTGTCGATGAATGGTTTCCAGATTATGTCAAAATCTGCAGTTTGTTTTTTAATGGAGGCAGATCATTTATCCATTGATATGTATTCGATTTGTAGATTTTTCCAAAATGTAATATTGCTTTTTTTTCTTGATTTCCTGTTCATGAGGATAGTTTTCTTGGCGATGATTAGGGCTATAGAGAGTATTCTACTGGATATATTTTTTAGGTTTATGCTGGATATGTCTCTCTCTCTACCCAAAGAGTACGGTCTAGACCTGCTCTATAGGAAAACTGGAATGAGATAACTTCTGTTATGAATTGGCACTATATAAATAAAATTGAACTGAATTGAATTGAATGGGGGAAGATCTAAGTAAGATGATGTAATGTTGATTTTGGTCTTAATAGAGGATTTGATCTGCAGATATTCCAAAAAGGGATTCTCCCCAATGCCGTACTTCCGAACCAAATGAGGAAATGAGACCAGAGTGAAGATGTTTAAGGTGCGTGATACCTTTACTGATCCATGAAGAAAAATTTTGTGGTTTTCTGTTCGTTAGGAAGTCAGGATTATTCCAGATGGGAGTATGTTTGGTAGGTGAGATTGTGGTGTTAGTTATTTGGTGAAATTTCCACCAGGCTGTCAGAGTTGTAGCTATGGTAGGGTTTTTGAAACAAGGATGGTGTGCGATGGAGCAGCTTATGAATGGTAAGTCTGAAATATGGATTTCTTTACATAATGTTTGTTCTATGTCTGTCCAGGAGTTGTTGGATTGTTGGGATTGGTCCATTTGTGAATGTATTGGAGTTGGTGGGCAATGAAGTAATGGAAAAAGTTTGGTGCTTCCAGATCTCCTTGTGCTTTGGATTTGATTGGCTAGTTTGATTCTAGGTATCTTGTTTTTCCAGTAGAATTTCAAGATGATGGAGTCTAGGGATTTGAACCAGGAGGGTGGATGCTTGATCAGGATAATTGAGAATAGGTAATTTATCATCGGTAGTATGGTCATTTTGATTCTAGCAATTCTGCCTATGAAAGATAATGATAGATTCATCCAACGTTGAAGGTTGTTCTCCACTGTTTTGAGCAGTGGGTTAAAGTTGAGATAGACTAACTCTGACAGCCTAGGGGAAATACTGATTCCTAAATATGTGATAATACCAGTACGCAGAGAGAAATGTGGTGTTTGGACTGCCACATCAACTATCAAGGCTGAGTGGATAGTGGATTTAGACCAGTTGATAGTGTAGTCTGAGATTATAGAGAAAGTGTCTATGAGGCTGATGGTTTCGGGTAATGAGGCGGAAGGATTTTGAAGGTAAAGTAGAATGTCGTCTGCATAAAGGCTGATCTAATGGTACAGATGGTGTTTTTTTGGGATTCCTGTAATGTATATTTTTTGACGGATGGCTACTGCAAGTGGTTCAATGAAGATGGTGAATAAGGATGGGGAGAGTGGGCATCCTTGCCTAGTACCGCTGTGCAAAGTGAAGCGTTTATGAAGCGTGATATTAGTCCATTAGTGGTGATCGTAGCCATTGATGATGTGTACAAGACCCTCACCCAGTGAATAAATAATTCACCGAAACCAATTTTTTTTGGTGTAGAAAATAGAAATTCACAATTTACTTTATCAAATGCCTTTTCTGCATCCAAAGATACTATGGCTGATGGTAAATTTGTGTGAGATGTGTAATGGATTTAGACAGTCTGCGTAGGTTATTAAATGAGTGCCTTCCTTTAATAAAGCCAGTTTGGTCTGAGTGAATGAAAGATGGAGTAACAGTTGGGATTCGCGATGCTAAGGCTTTGCTGATGATTGTCTGTGTTGATAAGAGATAAGGGGTGATAGCTTGATGGCGAGGTGGGGTCTTTATCGAGTTTCAGTAAAAGAGAGATTGTAGCAGTGTTCATGTCTATGGGAAGTTTGGGTTTTTGTTTTATTTCAATATTCCAAAAGTGTTTATAGAACTCAGCAGGGAAGACATCAGGTCCTGGTAATTTATTGTTTGGCATGAGTTTGAGTGCATTGTGGAATTCTGTTATTGCAAATGGTTTCTCAAGAGCTTTTGCTTGGTCTTCAGTAAGTTGTGGTAAATTAATGTTGCTTAAAAATGTGTCAATGACTTCTTGGCTTGGTTATATATTGATGAGTATAGGTTTGTATAAAAATCTTGGAAGGTCTTGTTTATTTCCTCAGGTGTCTGCACTGTCTCCCCTGCTGAGTTCACAATTGTTGGAATTATTTATTATAATTATTTTTTTCTCTGTTTTGCTTGATTTGGTTGATCAGGTATTTTCCAGATTTATTACTGTATTCAGAATGTTCATGTCTGAGTCTCTGTAGGAGGAATTGAGTTTTCCTATTTGTGTGTTCATTCAGTTGTATTTCTGTAAATAATTTTGGATTTATGTTGTAGGATTATTTGCGTTGATATTCTCCAGTTCTTTAATCTTTTATTCTAAGTACCTTTACTGTTTTCCTGTCTTTCTTTTTTCTTTTGTGTGTGGAATATGATATGATTTTTCCTCTTAATTCCGCTTTCCCTGTTTTCCTGTTTGTACTGATGGTGCAATTTCCAGTGAATAATTTATTTAAAGGAAGGAAGCCCACTCTCTTTTAATATGATTTTCAAAGTCGGGGTCATCAATTAAGGTTGTATTAAATCGCCATCAGTTAGATGGTTTGCGAGAATGGTTAGCATTCCAGGTAATGGAGACAGGAGCATGATCGCTAATAGTAATGAGGTGTATTAGTATGTCTGAGATTCGGGAAATAATTGGAGTGATGAACCGGTGAAAAAACAGAAAATTCTGTACTAGTCGGGTGTTTTTAATCGCCAACCATCGACGAAGACCAAAATCACTCATGAACTGTTTGATTGTTTCTGCGGGTTGTGCATTACATGTACTGTTCAAGTTGTTAGACCTGTCTAGTGATGGGTTCATGACTGTATTGAACTCTCCTCCGATTATTATTGGGGAGTCAGACAGATTGGATAGAGAGGTGAAAAAGGTGTGGAAAAAGGATGTCATTATTTGGTCCATAAATACATGCAATAGTGATTGGGCTGTTGTGTATTGAGATATTTATAATGATAAATCGTCGTCCAGGATCTGTGATGGTGTTGTTATGAAAAAACGAGATATGTTTGTGTATTAAAATGGCCACCCCTCTTGAAATGTGCAGAGAAGATTTGATTAAACTGTGGTGTTCTTAATTTATGATAGTCAGGGGTACAAAAAGAGAGAGACTGGGGGGGGGGACTAGAATAACCAGAGGGTTCTTTTTTTATCACAGTAGAGTTTGCCATCAATGTACAACTTATCGACTTTTTTTCCTTACTGCATTTTTTGATTTCTGATTGGGAGTAGTATTTTGCATCTGTCCAGGATTTCTCGGGGCAATTGGTCATTAAGTCCATAGTCCGTGCGTTTCAGTTGTCTGCCGTGATGTTGTACCTGTTGTTTTTGTTTGTTGGATTTGTGGGTTTTAACAGCATGTACAGTATAACTCAGTGTCATCAGCATAAAAATAGTAATGTACGTCATGCTTTTGAATAACCTGGCCAAGAGGCAGCATGTAAATAGATGACAGAAGGGGGCCAAGAACTGAGCCTTGAGGGACACCACAACACAACTGAGCCATCAAGGAAGTAGAGTTACCCAGAGCGACTAGTTTCTCATTTTGTTATTTGCAAAATAACAGGGCTAACAGTAGAAAATACCACCTTGAGTAGCTTAGTGGGGATGATATCTAGGATGCAGGAGGAGGAGTTCATATGAGAGACTTTACTCTTTAACACTGAAACTGTAATGGGTTGAAAGTGGGTAAAAGAGGCAGAATTAACATGGGGAATGGAGAGAATGCAAGGGGGCTGAATTTGGGACCTGATATTCTCCACCTTATTTACAAAATGAGCAAGAAACTTTTAATCTTTGTCGTCTTTTAAGGGCTCGAATGTGATCATTCAGCCAGGCGAGGTTATTAAATTTTTGTTTCCTAGTTTTAAATGGTGCAATTTGGTCGAAGATGGATCGGCACTGATCGTTAAAAGAATTTAACAGTGCATCTGGGTTGAGAGGAGATATAGTGGAATTAAAGGATGATGAATTAAAAGCATCACAGAATTTAACTGCAGAACCAACATTGAGAATGTGAGAGCCTTCTGTAGAATGTAGAGCATTCAAATTATACTCAACATGAGAGAGAGAGAGAGAGAGAGAGAGAGAGAGAGAGAGAGAGAGACCAGATGAGAGTACCAGGTCTAAGGTGTGACCTTTAGAATGTGTGGCCACTTCAACAGATTGAATGAGGTTAAAAGAATCCATAAAATAAAAAAAACGGGGGATGAGGGAATGGGCTGAAACTGGCCTATTGCAGCTATATTGGTATCAGCGTATATACGTTACCCGATATTCAATTGAATTAAATTCTATTTTATTTATATAGCACCAATTCATAACAGAAGTTATCTCATTGCGCTTTTCTTATAGACCAGGTCTAGGCCGTACTCTTTATAATATTATTTACAGAGACCCAACAAATCCCACCATGAGCAAGCATTTGGCGACAGTGGCAAGAAAAAACTTCCTTTTAACAGGCAGAAACCTTTGGCAGAACCAGACTCAATGGTGGGTGGCCATCCACCGCTGCCATGTTAGGTTTAGAGAGAGAGAGAGAGAGAGAGAGAGAGGTTTTGAGAGAGAGAGAGAGAGAGAGAGAGGTTTTGAGAGAGAGAGAGAGAGAGAGAGAGAGAGAGAAGAGAGGTTTTGAGAGAGAGAGAGAGAGAGAGAGAGAGAGAGGCGAGGGGTTTGGGGGAAGGGGATAGGGTTAGGGAGGCACAATGCAAAGACCACGTAGAATTATTATTATTATTATTTTTATATAGTAGAATAGTAATTATAGTGTTAATATGAATAAATTAGTAATAATAGGAATGACAGCTATAGGAAGAATTATGTCAGCATCAGCAACAGAGCCAATAACAACAACTGTAGTAGCGGTTGTCGAGCAGGAACACAGGGGCAGCAGGCGGCCCACAACCACAGATCCAGACTCTGCAGCTTCGGAGAATGAATGCAAGGCAACCCCGACGCGAATTACAATGCTATGACCCTAAGTGAAGTACCAAGACGAAGTTTTTTTTTTAAACCACCATCCGCGGGTGGTCTCATCCTTCGAGCTTGGGTCCTCTACCAGAGACCTGGGAGCTTGAGGGTTCTGCGCAGTATCTTTGCTGTTCCTAGTACTGCACTTTTCAGGACCGAGATGTCTGGTGTTCTTCCAGGGATCTGCTGTAGCCACTCCTCCAGTTTGGGGGTTGCTGCCCAGAGTGCTCCGATGACCACAGGCACCACTGTCGCCTTCACCTTCCAAGCCTTCTCCAGCTCTTCTCTGAGCCCTTGGTATTTCTCTAGTTTCTCATGTTCCTTTTTCCTGATGTTGCCATTACTTGGTATTGCCACGTCAACCACAACAGCTTTCCTCTGCTGTTTGTCCACTACCACGATGTCTGGTTGGTTCGCCATTACCATTCTGGCAGTCTGAATCTGGAAGTCCCACAGGATCTTGGCTCGGTCATTCTACCACCTTTGGAGGTGTTTCCCACTTTGACCTCGGGGTTTCCAGTCCATACTCCGTGCAGATGTTCCTGTACATTATGCCAGCCACTTGGTTATGGCGCTACATGTATGCTTTCCCTGCCAGCATCTTACACCCTGTAGTTATGTGCTGGATTGTCTCAGGGGCCTCTTTGCACAGCCTACACCTTGGGTCTTGTCTGGTGTGGTAGATCTGGGCCTCTATTGCTCTGGTGCTCAGGGCCTGCTCCTGTTCAGCCATGATGAGTGCTTCTGTGCTGTCCTTCAGTCTGGCCCACTCTAGCCATTGGTAGGATTTCTTGATATCAGCCACTTCAGTTATGTTCCGGTGGTACATCCCATGTAGGGGTTTCTCCTCCCATGATGGTCCCTCCTCCAGCACCTCTTCCTCTGTTCCCCATTGCCTGACACATTCACTGAGCACGTCATCTGTTGGGGCCTTATCTTTGATGTACTTGTGGATCTTGGATGTTTCATCCTGGATAGTGGCTCTCACACTCACTAGTCCACGGCCGCCTTCCTTACGGCTAGCGTACAGTCTCAGGGTGCTGGATTTGGGATGGAACCCTCCATGCATGGTGAGGAGCTTTCGTGTCTTAATGTCTGTGGTCTGTATCTCTTCCTTTGGCCACCTTATTATTCCCGCAGGGTATCTGATCACTGGCAAGGTAGCTGTTCATTGCCTGGGCCTTGTTCTTACCATTGAGCTGACTTCTTAGGACTTGCCTTACTCGTTGGAGGTATTTGGCCGTTGCTGCTTTCTTGTTACCTCTTCGAGGTTGCCATTTGCCTGTGGTATTCCAAGGTACTTGTACCCATCCTCAATGTCTGCTATTGTTCCTTCTGGGAGTGAGACCCCTTCTGTGTGGACTACCTTCCCTCTCTTCGTCACCATTCCACTGCACTTCTCAAGCCCGAATGACATCCCAATGTCAGAGCTGTATATACCTTATTACTGTTCCAGTAATAAGGTATTATGAGCTCTTTAAGATACAATGGTGCCAGACCATTACGAGCTTTGTAGGTGAGGAGAAGGATTTTAAATTCTATTCTGGATTTTGCAGGGAGCCAGTGCAGAGAAGCTAATATTGGAGAAATATGATCTCTTTTCCTAGTTCTTGTCAGTACACGTGCCGCAGCATTCTGGATCAACTGGAGAGTCTTAAGGGACTTATTCAGGCAGCCTAATAATAAGGAATAGCAATAGTCCAGCCTAGAAGTAACAAATGCATGCACAATTTTTTCTGCATCATTTTGAGACAGGATGTGCCTGATTTTTGCAATATTACATTGGTGAAAGAAGGCAGTCCTTAAAGGATAAATCCTGATCAAAGATAACTCTGAGGTTCCTTACGGTACTGCTGGAGGCCAGGACAATGCCATCTAGAGTAACTTTATCTTTAGATAATGTGTCTTGGAGGTGTTTGGGACCAAGTACAATAACTTCAGTTTTGTCAGAGTTTACCATCAGAAAGATTCAGGTCATCCAGGTCTTTATGTCCTTAAGGCATGCTTGAAGTTTAGTTAACTGGTTAATTGCATCTGGCTTGATCGATAGATATAATTGGGCAATATCTGCATAGCAATGAAAGTTTATGGAGTGTTTCCTAATAATATTGCCTAAAGGAAGCATATATAAGGTGAATAGAATCGGTCCAAGCACAGAACCTTGTGGAACTCCATGACTAACTTTGGCGTGCACGGAGGACTCACCGTTAACATGTACGAACTGAGATTGATCTGATAGGATTTAAACCAGCTTAGTGTAGCTCCTTTAATGCCAGTTACATGTTCCAGTCTCTGTAATAGGAAGTGATGGTCAATGGTGTCGAACGTAGCACTAAGATCTAATAAGATCTCCACCTCGGCGCCAGACCCTTGACATCTTACCTGCTCCGTGATCTTGGTTCAGCTGACGGTTAGTCTCCACACACCACTATCAGCGCTACACCACGCCCAGCCAGATCCACGCGGTACCACCTCACCCTGCTTCAGGGACCAGCCTGCCTGTTCAGACCCACGTGGCGGCTAGACCCAGTCAGCAAGGTGACCGCTGCATCCAGGCTCCAAGTCGGAACCACTGCTACTCTCCCGGGGTTACCAAGTTCGACGCCGAAGGCTACGCTCTGAACTCCTACACCCTTTCCCACTATTCCTGCTAACGTATAATAAAATGTGAATTGGGTTATAAAAACTATTGATGTGTTCTGCATTTGTGAGTTCGAAGATCGTACATACGACAAACACAGCACAGCAAAAGACGCTTCCAAAACGGAAACACAATTCTTCCCCACCTGGCTAATCCACAATGGCACCGCCATCTTACAATGCAGCACACCAAAGCAACTTCTTCCTTTACAGACTGGTAATGTACCTGGGCATTATATAGCTTCACATAGCTTAACAGTGTACTTGGCTAAGCACAGGACTGTTTAGTTTTAACGATGTACATACTGTACTGATGTGTTTTTCTGAGGTTTATTGTTGTGATGTGTTTTCATCTGTTGGATCATTTGATAGCCACATGGTAAAGTGATGTTAGTAACGTTATGCTCCAAACAGACAGTCTTTGCATGTTAACTAACTCCTTTTCTTTTGTTCTGCCTCTGTATGTCTCGCGTGCACGAGCATGAACACGTGGTCAGAAAAAAGAAAGCATGTGAAGCCGGAGGTTTATAGTTCCTCTCCACCGTGTGCGATCGTGTAGGCCAAATTAGAGGTGTATGTGATCTGTGTGTGTGGGTGTCGGATAACGGTGCCAAGATAAAACACATACATTCTTTCTAGTGTGCGTGCACACACACAGGAACTTTATTAATTAAAGTTATTATTTATGATTATCTTTGATAATTCTAATAGCCAAAATTAATTGATTGCACCTACACAGTTTGGTGCCCCTTTAACCATTGTGAATCCTTACACATGTATTAATATCTCTACGTCCACTGGATTAAAATGGAGGCTCTGCCTTTTATTTACCCGTTGCCATGGTGAATCGTAGTATCGGAGCTCCATTGACAATGGCTTTTTTCATTCACTACACACAAGCGTAACTCAGAGTGAACACACTCAGAGCAGATTGAACTGACTGTGATCAGCTGGATCAGCTGTTCTGGATCATCAGAATCAGAAAAACTTTATTGATCCCCGAGGGGAAACTCTTTCACATCAGTGCACACAGGAATAGAAGTACTAGGCATAAAAATATAATACACTATAATACAGGTCAGAAAATAAATTAATTACCAAGTGGGTATAAGTATAAAATAAGTGTGAAGTACAAAGTGGGTTTACCGGTTGATAATAAATCAGCTCAGAGTTCAGGGTTAGTCACAGTTTGTTAAACCTGCTTTCTGGAATAGACCCCTGGCTAGCACCCCTAACCAAATCATAAAAATAAAAATAATAGAGAACCCAGAAAGTCAAACTGTCACATAAAAAGTGGCACCCCAGATGGGACCTATCTGAAGTATCATTGAATGACAAAAAACAAACAAAATCAAATACAAAAAGTAAACAACTAAATAACACACCAGTTGTGAAGATAAAACTTTCTTTATTTGTGCAACAAAGGAAAACAAAATTGCTGCTAACTCAGAGTCCTTGTGGTTTGAAATGAAAGGAGGATCACTAGAGTCACCAATCCAGTGCCTGCCCAGGAGTTACCTCTGACAACATATTCTCTGTTGGGCATGGACCTCACTGTATTCTCTGAGGTTGTTAGACCCTTAACTCCTCAAAATTCTGTCAAAACAGACAACAGCAATGGATATAGAGGACCTCAGCCTGCAATTTCTGCCTTAGAGGTAAATTCTTCTAGCTCTAGGATTCAACAGCAGCTTCAGAAAATTGTTGAGGACCAACATCACCACTGGCAGGAGCTAAAGGAAAACGTGGAACAAATGACAAAATAAATAAATGTGGTATTATGAAATAAGTCCAGTAACATAAATAAAAAGTATTCCTTTAAAAAACATCCTTTTTAAAATAAAAACCTGTTTATTTATATATTGAACTATACTGACTCCTTTATTTATTTCATAGCCATATTATTTTTATAAGAATATTTATATATTTATTTAATATTGACTAAAATGGCATTTCATAGTAACTAGTAACTGTGACTACTAAATTTCAGTAACTTGCCCAACACCGCTGATAACTGACCTGCTGCATGTAAATGCAGATTTTACAATAACCAGGTTACTATAGTGAATGTAAATGTACTCAATGATTTGTTAAAGAAACTTGAATCCTCCATCAAGAAAGAAACAAAGAAAACAGCTAATGAGAAGCATGTCAGACTAAATAATTGGAGACGTCATAGAATGACCTAATGAATGTCAGGCTACGTGTTTGCATTTGTATATGTTTGAAAGTGTATGTGTGTGAGAGAGAGGAGACACACTTGCAACTTGTAGGTCTGCACATGTGAGTTTATGAGAGGAAAAAAGAATGAGACACTATGATTATGTGCATGTCTGGTGGAGAGAGAGAGCTTGTCACTCTATACCTCATGGATTCTGTGGCTCACCAGAGGCTAGTGTGGTTCACTGGGGGCTGAAACACTCTAACCACACTGTGTGTGTGCGCGTGTGTGTGTGCGCCAAAGCCGCAGGCCTCCCTTTTTGTGTGTATAAAAATATTGCTTTGCGCCTGCACGCTCCTTGCGGCGAACCTAGCGCTCCTTGTCTCTTCCCAGATATTTGAAACGGTCAACACACATAGAAACACACAAACACACACACACACACACAGATTCTGCTTTTTCTCCAAATATGCTACTCTTCACCTTCCATCTTTATCTAAGGCAAAACATCAGTCCCATTAAGCTGGCAAAAACACACCCTAGACACCCTGCGACTAGGGTACTTCATTGTATACACTCTAACCTTAAATTCACCTTTTACAAAATGAAAGCAGCATATTAAAATGTTACATTCAATTCAATACAATTTTATAAATATAGCGCCAATTCATAACAGAAGTTATCTCATTGCACTTTTCCTATAGAGCAGGTCTACACAATGCAAATACCACCTAGAATATTTTTAAATAGTAATAATGTAATGGTAGTGGTAATATTAATGTTAATAAATTAATAATAGAAATTACAGCTATAGGAATAATAATGACAGTATTAGTAACAGAGCCAATAACAACAACTGTAGAAGCAGTTGTTGAGCAGGAACACGGGCGCAGCAGGTGGCCCACAACCACAGATCCAGACTCTGCAGCTCCCGAGGTAGAAATACCTGCTAAAAGCGACAGAAGGAGAGAGGAGAGAAACGAGAAAGCACAGAACTACGGGATAGAGAAGATGTCGAGTTAGTAACATGCAGTAATGGGATAAAAATGCATACAGATGGAGAGGGAGAGAATGAGAGAGGAAAGAGGTGCATCATGGGAAGTCTCCCGGCAGTCTACGCCTATAGCAGCATAACTAAGGGATGGTTCAGGGCTCACCCAAGCCAGCCCTAACTATAAGCTTTATCAAAGAGGAAAGTCTTAAGCTTACTCTTAAATGTGGAGATGGTGTCTGCCTCCCAAACCCAAAATGAGATGTAATTCCACAGGAGAGGAGCTTGATAACTGAAGGCTCTGGCTCCCATTCTACTTTTGGAGACTCTAGGAACCACAAGTAACCCTGCATTCTGGGAGCGCATTGTTCCAGTCGGGGTAATATGGTATTATGAGCTCTTTAAGACATGATGGTGCCAGACCATTAAGAGCTTTGTAGGTGAGGAGAAGGATTTTAAATTCTATTCTGGATTTTACAGGGAGCCAGTGCAGAGAAGCTAATATTGGAGAAATATGATCTCTTTTCCTAGTTCTTGTCAGTACATGTGCTGCAGCATTCTGGATCAACTGGAGAGTCTTAAGGAACTTATTCAGGTAGCCTAATAATAAGGAATAGCAATAGTCCAACCTAGAAGTAACAAATGCAGGCACTAGTTTTTCTGCATCATTTTGAGACAGGATGTGCCTGATTTTTGCAAAGCTGCGTAGGTGAAAGAAGGCAGTCCTTGAAGTTTGTTTCATGTGGGAGTTAAAGGATAAATCCTGATCAAAGATAACTCTGAGGTTCCTGATGGTGCTGCTGGAGGCCAGGGCAATGCCATCTAGAGTAACTTCATCTTTAGATAATGTGTCTCAGAGGTGTTTGGGGCCAAGTACAATAACTTCAGTTTTGTCTGAGTTTACCATCAGAAAATTGCAGGTCATCCAGGCCTTTATGTCCTTAAGGCATGCTTGAAGTTTAGCTAACTGGTTAGTTTCATCTGGCTTGATCGATAGATATAATTGGGTATCATCCACATAACAATGAAAGTTTATGGAGTGTTTCCTAATAATATTGCCTAGAGGAGGCATATATAAGTTGAATAGAATCGGTCCAAGCACAGAACCTTGTGGGACTAACTTTGGTGTGCACAGAGCACTCACCGTTAACATGTCACTTCATCACTTTGAAGTGATGGAAATACATTTCCCCACTAGGAAAGGATTACCTGAAGTGGGTGTGTCTGGAAAAGGGAAGAAACTACAGACCTGTCATCAGTTTTCAACCTTCTGAATCTGATAAAATTGTAAATTTTGCACATTAAAGGCTACAGATTATCCTGAGTGACTGAGACATTTGTTCTGGAGCAAGATGTTTTTCAAATGTATTTTGTTAATGCTGTGAACATCACAAACTAACTTCCATTCATCTCCATTGTGTTGGTGTGCCAGCAAAAGACAACAGCAATGGTGTATCACAGTACTATGACAGTTTGTGTGTGTGTGTGAGAGAGAGAGAGAGAGAATGTCCACTATAATTAAAATTACAGATTGAAGCTAAATATGATTGATGTTATGGCTGTGTTACATTTTGTTAGATACTAGCATTTGAATCGATGGAAGGTGAAGAGTATCCTTTAGATTGATAAACAGCACCTGTGTGTGCGCGTGTGTGTGTATTTGTTTGTATAGAGGGGAGCAAGTTGTAAAAAAAAAAAAATTACAATTTTAACATGATTATGATTGCATCCTTTCCAAAGAGACACTTTTAATTTCTTCATTTGTTAAATGAACACCACAAACCAAAGTCCATCAACATCCATTGCACTGGATGGATGACAGGGAGACCGCTGGAGAAGGGCGAATAGGCATAATGCAGAGAAGCGTGGAGAGTCCTAGTCATGAACAAGGTTGGACACATACTGAGGTGAGTGCAGAGCTTTTATGCTGGCTGTGATTGGGAGCTAATGTGGAGCAGGAGTGTGATTGGGAGCAGGTGTGGATAATTAGTGGGTAGTGGAGCCTGGAGTATCCGTGACAGCACCCCCCCTCCACGGCCAGCTCCCGAGGGCCAAAAAACCCCACCGACGTGGTGGTCGTCGACCATGGGGAGCGGGTTGATCCAGGCGGCCGGCCGGAGTTTGGGCATGTGTGGAGCAGGGAGTCTCAGCCTGACGACCAGGAGCTTGGACAGGTGTGGAGCAGGGAGTCTCGGACTGACGACCACGAACCCGGTCCTGGGTGTTACGGAGGATCCCGGGCGGACGACCCGGTAGCAGAACCAGGGTGGAGCTGAGGACCTCCGGTGGATGACCCGGGGACTGGCCTGGCGCGGGGCTGAGGACCTCGGGTGGACGGCCTGGGGACTGGACAGGCGAGGAGCTGGGGACCTCGGGCGGACGGACAGGGGGGCTTGACAGGTGAGGAGCTGATCTCATGCGATCTGTGATGACGATCGATACCATCTGGGAGGCCTGGCGGAGTGCTGGTGGCACAGGAGGAAAGTCACAGGAGGCCGGCTGCGGCGAAGGCAGGAACCCCCTGGAGGTCTGCGGTGAAGGTGGGTACCCCCTGGAGGTCTGCGGTGAAGGCGTGCTTAAAGATCTGGTAACCCCTCACCAAAAATTCCTCGCAGTCCTCTGCTGAGCCTAAGAAGGTCCCCAGTTGCGTTATCTCGCTTACAGCCAGAGGTGGTGAAGGATGGGTGAGGAGATATTGTTGGACCAGATCCTCCAGGTCCAGGAAGGGGCCATCGGGGCTCAGGGCTGTCATCCTTACGGTGAGGTCCGACCTTCTGTTACGGAACAGACAGCCAGGGGACACCGGGATGGACACAGAACATTCTTTATTGATTGACAGCCAGATATTGTGGATATGAAGAAAGGGAAATCTGTAGGCGGAAGAACTCGCTGGAGAGGGAGATCACTGGAGACAGGAGATACACTGGAGACAGGGAGAATTGCTGGAGACAGGGAGAATAGGCGTTATGCCGAGTAGCGTGAAGAGTCCTAGTCATGTATGAGGTCGGACACATACTGAGGTGAGTGCAGGGCTTTTATGCTGGCTGTGATTGGGAGCTAATGTGGAGCAGGAGTGTGATTGGGAGGAGGTGTGGATAATTAGTGGGTAGTGGAGCCTGGAGTATCCGTGACAGCAACCACTACAAATAAAACAAAAATGATTGGCATTCGGGTGAGAATCTCATAGGCGCCTCAGCAATGGAGCAAGTGGAATAAATGCATAAATAATACTAATAATAAATATTAATATTATCCCCATTATTCATTTAAGGGGAGCAAAGTCATGGTTTTGCTACCCCACTTTTTAAAAATAAATGCATCATCATACTGTCCCTGCAATCAGGTGATTATGTTTAAGCAGCCTATATCGATGATCGTTTTAATATTTTCAGCAACCGACAAAAACAAGCAATAAAAAATCACGTGTTGGACCCCCCTTTGAGTTGGTTCAGTCAAACCCGTGACTGATCATTGGCCACAGCATTGGCCACACAGGAGTCTGACTGTTTACAAAGGTGAGAAATGTGCCATTTAGCCTAACTGCGATCATGACTGAAAATAGAACATAGGAAAAGATAGGCTAGCGTATGTTGAATGAACCTGCTTGGCCCACTGACTCCAGCCAAACTTTAAATTAGCTAAAAGTAGAATTGTAATGTCGCAGAAATGTTGAACCGATGTCGAACTGATTGGATAGGATTCGGCTGTGGAGATGGGACGTTAGCCAAGGAGCCAGGAGTCAGCTCTTTTAAGTGTAACGTGGCTATTAATATTTTGCATTAGCCCTGATGATTTTATTGTTTGGGATGTAGTGGAGGGTAAACGTACATAAACGCAGTTTACCCACCTTTTTCAAACGCAGGGTTTACTCCCCTTTTTATGAGTTTACCATTAGCTAACATTGGACATTTTAGCCAGCGGACATTTATAGTTTACCCACCTTTTATTTTACCACTACATCCCCTCTGTGATGACTAACCCAGAATAGTGTTTCCCAAACCTCTATTAGAGCACCATCCTGCGTCCAGCATGTTTTCCATCCAACCCTGCTTCACCACAACTGGCTCAAATGGGATTTTATGAGCCATGCCATTACATTCAACAAAGCGAGAAACACACAATCTCATAATGTGTCATTCTTATTCAACTGTAAGACTGAGTAGGGCCTATACAACATTATGATTATTTTATGTTTTGGAAATTATCCTCTATTGTTACTATAAGTCAGGTTAGGTGGTGTAGAAATGCAGGAAATTTGTTTTAAATAAAAAAAAAAGTTTCTGGGAGACGGCCCCCACGCCCCCCGGCAATTATGTATCTTTACAAGTTTGCTCCCCCATTTTAAAACATAACCTGGTGCCCATGGATGGTATGACCCTTTTGAATTGAAAGGAAACAATTATCTTTCCATTATTTTAAATCTATTTCTGTGCACTTGTTCCTAATCACCAGTGATTAACAGACACTTGACTCTACTACCTCTATAAAGAAGAAGATAGTAAAACAAAGACGGTTAGCTCCACAATATAACCCCCACACCTGCAAATTAAAGCAAACATCGTGAAAACTTGAAAGGTAATGTCATTCCAACAATCTGGAAGAATCTTGTTTAACCTGGCAAGATAGTCTTAAAACATAGGAAAGCCCTCCGTAATGCCAGAGCAGCCTACTACTCATCATTAATAGAGGAAAATAAGAACAACTCCAAGTTTATTTTTAGCACTGTAGCCAGGCTGACAGAGACAGACAACTCTACTGAGCCATGTATTCCTATAGCCCTCAGTAGTAACGACTTCATGAGCTTCTATAATGATAACATTTTAATTATTTGAGACAAAATTCATCACATCCTGACCTCAACTGGTACCGATTTATCTTCAAACACAAGAACCTTAGAAACAACTGTAAAACCTGATATATATTTAGACCGCTTTTCTCCCATCGACCTTCCTCAACTAACTTCAACAATTTCTTCATCTAAGCCATTAACCTGTCTCTTAGACCCCATCTCAACTAGGCTGCTTAAAGAAGTTTTACCCTTAGTTGGCACTTCTTTACTGGATATGATCAATCTGTCTTTATTAAAAGGCTATGTACCACACAAAGTAGCTGTGATAAACCTCTTTTTAATCCAGGGGTTTTAGCCAACTATAGACATCTAACCTTCCCTTTCTCTCTAAGATCCTTGAGAAAGCAGTCGCCAATCAGTTTCTACATAACAATAGTTTATTTGAGGATTTTCAGTCAGGATTTAGAGTGCATCACATCACAGAGACAGCACTGGTGAAAATTACAAATGACATTTTAATTGCATTGGACAATGGACTTGTCTCTGTACTTATCTTGTTAGATCTTAGTGCTGCAACACCATTGACCATCACATCCTATTACAGAAACTGGAACATTTAATTGGCATTAAAGGAACTGCACTAAGCTGGTTTAAATCCTATCTATCAGATCGATCTCAGTTCGTACATGTTAATGGTGAGTCCTCCGTGCACGCCAAAGTTAGTCACGGAGTTCCACACGGTTCTGTACTTGGACCAGTTCTGTTCACCTTATATGTGCTTCCTTTAGGCAATATTATTAGGAAATATTGTTCATCCGGATTGGGGCGTGAATGTCTCAACCAAATGTCATGGCAATCCATCCAGTAGTTGTTGAGATATTTCAGTCAAAACCACAAATACGAACCTCATGGTGGCACTATGGGAAAAACCAGGAGAGCACCCACGTCAATACGATTCATCCTCTTGGTACCATGAATGTCTTTACAAAATTTTGTGCCAATTGATCTAAATTCGTAGTTTAAAAGACATGAGTTACAGTAAATATACTATAACTAGTAGTTCTGTCATATTGTGTTTGCAGGCTGTCCTCACCATAAAAACATCCATATAGGTTGTCTGTGCAAGCAGCTTGACCCATGTTTACGTTTATTGTAGGATGCCACCTCTAGTGGTAATGATGGGAGCAAACTAGGAAGTCAGGTGACGTAGTAGAGCTAGAAAGTCCACTTATGGAGGTGATGGAGTGTCGTGATGGCACAAACAAACACAGAACTTTCACCCAGGAGACTGGGGTTCGTGTTACGTGTGAAACCAAAAGTCACGTTATGTACGTGACTTTACGTTAGTTGCATAACCTATGTAAAGTACTTATTTTAACCCAAACCATGATCTTTTCCTAAACCTAACCAAGTAGTTTTTTGCCTAAACCTAACCAAACTGCATGTGTTTAACGTCACATGACTTATATCACCTGATTTACGTAATGTATGCTTGCAGCTCGTCCTCACCTTATAGCCCGTCCTCAACTGCCACCAGTAGGAACGCTAATTTTGTGGGTAGAGGGTGAGAACAAACGACCTATATGGTCACATGGGTTGGAGGACTTGTGTGTTTGATGCTTGCCATTTCAGAATCCATCCAGGTAGAACTTAATGATTCAGTTGTTAAATTTGTCATAATGTGGAGGGTTACCAGGTTGAAATAATATTTTGTCATTTTCCTGTGAGTTCTTATTAGTGATTTTGTCCAGGAGCACCTGAGCCATAGTGACAATATTTGTGAAAGTGTGTGGAGAAGCTGTGTCAGCATTTGGTCCCTCTGTGAACACTCCACTGGGTCTGGAACAAAACAAGAAAAAAGAGAGAGGGAGGAGAGAGGAGGAGGTGGAGGAGGCGATGGGTAGATGGATGTGAAAACGAGTGAGCAGACTGACAGTCAGGGGAGCCATTGATTCTCCTCTCTGCTCCCTCCATCCCATCCTGCTCTCCATCGGCAGAAGACGGATAGTGTTGAGGTGGCCTGTATTGGATTTATGAGTTAATGGCCTTGCCAGGATGAGACAGATGGAGAAATAAGGAAGAGGAGAAAGACAGAGGGAGAGGAGGGAGAGGAGAAGAAAAGCAAGAGATTATCTGTGGGGAGGGAGAGTACAGAGTATAGGGGAGGGGACAAAGAGGTATGGATGGTGTGAAAAGAAAAGTGAGTGTGAACAAGGGCAGAAGAAGAAAAATAAGTGACAAAAAAGTTATTTAATTTTTGTTGGTTTCACACTTTAGTTAGTATGTGGTTTTTTGGGTTATGCTAATATTTATTCAGTTTACGTATTTATGCATGTCTTCGGTTGCACTTTCAATGGCTGCTACAAAGTCAGTGTTCCTTGAAGCATCAATAAAGTCAAGTGAAATTAAATAATGTAAAATGGAGTGAAGTTGTAATACACTAGGTCCAAATGATACAACTGAATACAAAGTGTCTAAAATAGGCATGTTAAGAAAAAATGTACACATGAATGTCGTTATAGGGTTCTAATGGAAGATTGGATCCATATTTCTAGCCATGTATTAACAATACTGTGTACTATACAGATTGTATGGATGTTGTGGAGACCATCAGTGTCCAGCAGATGTGTCTCAATATTAATGAATGCGCACAGAAGGATTCACAAATGTATTTCGTGATTTATATATAAATGAATCCACAAAAATATTTTTCAATGCACACAAAAATATTTATCATATAAAATTATCATCCACATATAAAAATAAGGTTTGCAAATACATTTCTAATGCACAAATAAATGTTTCTTTTTCTAAATAAATGTAATAGAAAATCACAAATATATGTATTTAACAGTATTTTCAATTTAATCAAAACCTCAACATGGCGTCTGGTAGCTGCTCTCCACAGATAAATGACAACTCTCCTGTCGTGCATGTTTAAATATGTTTAAGTTATGAATGCTTGCTAAGTTAGCTAGCTAGCTAATAATCCTAGGTTGTGTATTAGCATTATATAGCTAATTTGTTAGCTAACACTAGTGTTAAATGCCACATCACTAACTTATCACACTATGTGATCACATTAAATCATACCCTCGAATTTACACTATCGTGATTGGCTAAATATATATATAAATGTAACAACAAAAAAATCATAAAATACATTTGTGAATCCTTCTGTGCGCATTCATTAATAATGAGACCCATATGATTCTATAGAACACACTAGAATAGCAAAAACTAAATTTCCTAACACAGTGCAGCAGTGTTTCTACTGGCAGAAACAAGGAATGCATGGTTGAATTCGTCTGTCATACGGGCTTCAATAAAGTCAATGGGAAAAGGAGCGAATGTTCAAAGGATGGAAGTGTAATGTGACCATACTTTTCCTAACCTATTTGTGACTTTACTGTTTTTTATCTTGTCACTTTTTTGAGTTTTCAGAACATCTTGCCAAAGAACGGCAACTGAATATTAGATGGCTGGCAAATTTACAGAAATGTCAATTAATGCGATTTCCTTGTAAATAAATGAAATGAAATCATCATCCTTGCTGTTTCTCATCTCTTTTACTTGCTTTTACCTTCTATACTGCTTTCAATAAGTTATTTATAAGTTATGGCTGTTATCATCATATGAAAACAAATGTACAGTCATGCAGAAAAACCTAATCAGAGCAAAAACAAACTGCAAAAGAACACCTTTATCTCCCAAAACTTTGAACATGACGTTTCTGCTCTATTGTAGACACATGTGCACACACAGAGATACACACTGAGAATTTAAACATATGGAACATATAGGATCTGCATTAACCATTGAATATCATATAATAAGCTTGCAACATATACTTTCCATTACACATGCATTTGTGTGTAAAACGAATTGAAATGTTTCTTTACCACCTTTTTATGCAACATTGTAGCAAAATCAGTAATTATTAAACTCCACCAGTTACATTCATAGAACCCATTAGGTGAGGCAAGATTTCTGGCTGTCAGAGGCAAGATTGACTGTTTTTTAGATATTACAATGGAAGCTAATGCTAATACAGAGAGCTGAGACTATCCAAATGTGTTACTCATGTGCTTTTATCCGTTTGAGATCAGAACATGTTCTCCCCACAAAGGTAGGGGGGAAAACTAATTATAAATGTATGTACATACACACAGTGTATTTATGTTAGTTATTATTAGTTATGATGCTTACAATGTTCAGTTTTTGTTGATATTGTCATAGATGTGTTAATTCAATTCTATGTTTTAGCATTGAGGTCATAGTTTGTGATGGTGCTGGACTGCATTATATCGAGATATACATAAATAACAAAAGATTCCTATTGGCTTTTCCAAAGAAAATATTAAAAACAACAAGCAGTTGTTTCAATGCCAGGTACCAAGACTTTAGATTGTTGTTTTGCTTTCAGAATTTAACTGTATTTTGGTGTTCAATTTTCCTTTGAAGCACTTTGTTTAAATAACATTATTGTCATTATTATTGAGTACAATTACGTTCAAGGCATCCATCCTTTAATACAGGCTTAGAACACTTAAAGAAGTACACAAAAGCATGAGGTGCAGAAAAGGAGCAAAGAAGAAGTTACGAAGATGCAAGACAAAAAATGGAGAGATATTCAGCTCCTTAATGGTGTTTGGTCCAAGGTCGTGACTCTTATTCTGCAGGGAGTAACGAGTGTTGTAATCTATATCACTTACTGTGTCTGCTGCCTCTACTGTGTGCTTGTGTGTATTCATGCTGCGTGTGTGTATGTTAAGGGGTTGGGGGTTGGAGTGGCCACAGACTGTAATGATAATAAATATGATTATTAATAACATTAAAGTGAGGTATGTGTACCCCAGAGAGATGATGTACTGTAGATGTGTCCTCCACAGGTCAGCCCACAGCCATCTGTCTGACAGAGTTCTGCTATTAAAACCAGCACTCTGTTGATCCAACACAAACCTGCAATGTACTGTAGGCTTGTTTCTATAAAAAGAAGACAATGAAAGAGAATCAAACCAGAAAACACACAAGTATCATACATATTGCTCCTATATGCAGGGTGGTTTTCAGCATGTTGTAAAGTTGCCATGGTGCTATTTATTATTTATAGTTTTTTATGGATGTGATTTTGTAGGCTGCAATGAGTTTTTATATCATCTTGATTTGACAACTTACAAGCTTTCAGTTTAGTGTAAGCTAGCACACTGGAATGAAAAAAGCTGATGATAGTGCTACAAATAAAATATAAAATTAGGTTTTTTTTTGTTGCTCTTAACAAGATTGGAAATCCATTCTGAAACGGAGAACAACTGTCAGGTTTCACTCTGACCTTAGGGAAAAATACATTTCTGATCTGCTGCTACATTATCTGCGTACTGTTCCCAGGGTCAAAACTAAACATGGAGAAGCAGTGGTCCATTGTGCCCGGGTGCTATGGCAGATTCTCCACCGAATCTTCCCCACAACGCAGCAACAGACCGAAGAAGTACAAGAGTTCAAGCTTCGCTCATAATCTTTCATTTTTGTTAATAAATCATTTAAACGCATCTGTTGATGGTGTGGTCCTTGCTAGTGAAGCACTCATTAATACCTTATTCTGCATGGCATATTAAACTACATATAGTATCAATGTAAAAAGGCTGAAACAGGTGTGATGTGATCATACCTCTTGGTCCTGGTTAAAAGCCTAGCAGCTGAGTTCTGTACAGTCTGCAGTCGTTTCAGAGTTTTTTGATTAAGACAAGTGAACAGACTGTTACAATAATCAAGGCGTGAGGAGATAAAAGCATGTACAACAGTTTCTCCATCACTAAAATTTTAAATAGATCAGATTTTTGCAATGTACAAACAATGAAAAGAAATCCCATGTCTGCGGATGACATCACCCAAGGGATGCATGTGTAAGGAGAACAGTATTGGACCCAGAATTGAACATTGAGGCACACCGTACTTGATATGGGAAAGGGATAACAAGTTATTAATGGCGACACAGAATTTCCTATTGGACAGATATGATGAGAACCAGTCTAGTGCAGTGCCAGATATGTCCACCCAGTGCCTCAGTCCATCTAAAAGAATGCCATGATCACACATGCCTGCGTCTGCATTCACTGCTGTTTACCCATCCCACTGTATGTGGCTTGGGTAATTCTCTGCATTATTGTCCACACTGTCTGTGGCCACAGGATGCATTAAAATACCCTTTTTTTCGTCTCATGCTCCACACTTCACTTATCCAAGAGGCAAAGAGAAGGAGAAGTAGTTCTTTAAGACGTTTGGAAAGTTGTTTCAGTATCATTATCTGTGAGAAGTAACGGCAGCATTTTGGAATAAGATACATTGTAGTTAATTTATGTCATAAAGGGGAATATCAGTTTTAGAATTCACGTTATTCCTGCACCCCAGGACAGTTCACATTTTGTAAACCTGCACCTCTCCGGTGTTCGGAATGCTAGGCATCAAGGATGACAGGAGGAGACCAATTCTTAAGATTGTGCGTCGCCGTTCAGCCAGGCATCTCATTCCCCTCGTAAAGAAGCACATTTGGCAGGGAAGCTCACTCATTTCAGATGGATGTAGGTCTTACCACCTTCTTCAGGACAAAGGTTACAATCCCCTGACTGTCAACCATCAAGAATTTTTTGTTGACCCCGTTTCAGGTGCACATACACAGAACCTGGAGTGACTTTGGGGTGTTTGCAAGTATCAACTATCTGGAGACTAAGAGGGAACTGCGCACAAAATACGTTCAAAGATCACTGAGATGTAATTGAGTGGACTCACTGGAGTGGAAACCATCACAGTTGTGTTATTTCACAGTTTTGGTTTATTTACTGTTCTAAAATGTGAAAAATAGTAAAAATGTAGAAAATTGTGGCATCTCAAAACTTTGGACTGGTACTGTACCTGTGATCTTATTAAAGATTGAGGACCCTGAAACCTTCAAGAGCCTGAAGTTTGATCCTGCAACTGAGACCCTGCTATCCTTTCCTACGAAGTGTGCAACCCACATTACCCCTGAGAAAGACTATTATAGAGGACATGAAATCCAGAGACCAACTCCTTCCCTTGTTGATGAAGTATTAAAATGCTAGCTAGCTACTTTGTTCAGTTCAAATTCTGTTATGTTATGTTGTACTGGAAGCGTGAAATATTGAAAATGTGAGTTTTGCTACAAAAGAGTTAGTTACAAGTTAATATTGACCTGTGTAGGTTTTATGTTTTATCTTTGTGATCCTTTAGTACACAGCAAAAAGCTCTGTCACCTGAAAATTATACAGCAAGGTTAGGCAGTACATTTGTTCTTAGCCTTGAAGAAACTTGAAAACATCTTTTAATTGATACGTTTGAAAAGCGGTCCATTAATAAAGGAGATAATTCTGCTTGTGCTGACTTTGTTCTTTTACCACTGAAGGCGAATAGAACCTGTGCATCTCAATTCTCTTTTTTTTTTTCAAGGTGTAACCCATCACTTAAGAATAGGATCTGTTAATTGCAGTAGTTGTGTGCTATAATGGATTTGTGAAGAGGAGGCAACTTTAGAATAGGGAACCTGTGTGGGTTAATAAGTGTCAAACTACTAGTGAATTAGTTATGAGCAAGACCTCATTTTAGAATGGGGAACATATTCCGAGTTAGAAAGACTTAATTTAGAGTTATTTGGACACTATTAACACTTTGTTTAGTTACACAACAATAGACCATATTTATTAATTTAATTTAATTCAATTCTATTTATATAGCGCCAATTCATAACAGAAGTTATCTCATTGCACTTTTCCTATAGAGCAGGTCAAGACTGTACTCTTTATAATATTATTTACAGAGACCCAACAATTCCCACCATGAGCAAGCACTTGGCGACAGTGGCAAGGAAAAACTTCCTTTTAACAGGCAGAAACCTTGGACAGAACCAGACTCAATGGTGGGCTGTCGTGTTAGGTTCAGAGAGAGAGAGAGGTTTAGAGAGAGAGGTTTAGAGATAGAGAGAGAGAGGTTTAGAGAGAGAGAGAGAGAGAGAGAGAGAGAGAGCGGTTTTGGGGTGGGCACAATGCAAATACCACCTAAAATTTTTAAAATAGTAGTAATAATTGTAGTGGTAATATTAATAAATTAATAATAATAGGAATGACAGCTATAGGAATAATAATGACAATAATAGTAACAGAGCCAATAACAACTGTAGTAGCAGTTGTCGAGCAGGAACACGGGGGCAGCAAGTGGCACACAACCACAGATCCAGACTCTGCAGCTCCGGAGGTAGAAATACCTGCTGAAAGCGACAGAAGGAGAGAGGAGAAAAACGAGAAAACACAAAACTACGGGAGAGTTAGTAACATGCAGTAATGGGATAAAAATGCATACAGATGGAGAGGGAGAGGAGAAGAGAGGAAAGAGGTGCATCATGGGAAGTCTCCCGGCAGTCTAGGCCTATAGCAGCATAACTAAGGGATGGTTCAGGGCTCGCCTGAGCCAGCCCTAACTATAAGCTTTATCAAAGAGGACAGTTTTAAGCCCACTCTTAAATGTGGAGATGGTGTCTGCCTCCCAAACCCAAACTAGGATCTGATTCCACAGGAGAAAGTGTTAATTAAGTGTTATTATGGGAGAATGACTATTCTTATGGCACTACCACCTTATAAGGCCCATACTGAGCAAAGCACATTAAGATCAAAATTCATGTACAACAACTTTGTTACATATTATCCACGGAAATGATACAGGATCAGATTTTACTGTTCGGCTATCTGAATGATACACCTCTTCACCAGCAGTGAAGGAACATAAGTGAAGAGAAACCATATTGGAGCAACATCGGTTTCAAAGTCTGATTTTCCCGTCTGGGCCAATAAACGTTTATGATATTAGTTAGCAAAACTTGCTATATTAATTGTGTCATATTGCTAAATATTTCCTCTATTTTACCTCCAGCAGCTATAGACAAACAGTTTTAAATACTGACACTAAGAAAATCAAAGAGTATCTCTTTGAGTATGAAATGTTAATTTTTAGGTAATGCTTATGTTTATGCTCTGGGTAGAAAATTGTTGAGTTTAGATATGAATTTGGTGCAATTACAGAGGGTGAAGCATCCTTGAAAATAATTTTTCACACAATGATAACAGTATTTCACCAAATTGATACACATTAAATGTTCACTGTAATGGATTACCCATAAGCAAGTTTCAAATCTTTGTTGGTTTTCAAAGCAAACTGAAATGAACTGGAAGTAATAGATGCCTGGAGGAGAGGAAATCAGTCTAAAAACGCATTGTTTGCTTTGGAAAATACTGGGCAGTATAAGCACATGAAGTATAAGTATACGTGAACTGTAGTTAATGTAAAGTAGTTAAAACATGGAAGTATCAGTGTGGGGCTTTAACGTAAGCCAATGTTAACATATGTTGTCTATCCATACTGCCATCCCTCTGTTTATCTACCTCTCCCCTCCCTCCCAGCTGACCCCCGCAGACCCCTCCCAGTCTCATGTTCATCCACATCTTGAATTCTCCTCTCATTCCTCCATCGCTCCATCCTGCGCTCATGTCTTTTTTGTCATCCATGGAGGAAAATTAAAAATGTAGATCTAATCGGAGGGGGGTTGTAATGTGATCAGGATGACAGGGGATCAATGGAGACCGTCACACACACACATACATACACATTACAACCACTGATGCATGTCGTGGAAGGGAAGTATGGATGGATGAAAGGCAGTGCTCTATCCTTCTTTATTTCTTTCTTTTTCGTCTGCATTTTCGACAATTTACATGGTATCTTCATCTTTGCATGACACCAGACTGCAATTTTGAATAAATTTGGGTTGGACTGCATTCTTGACAATGAACTAGTGAGTGCTGCTTTGGCTTTAAAAGCACTGGCCAAGGTGAATGCCAGAACTAGATATCTGGCTAAAGATTTTATTGGACAGGGATAATGTTATTTTGCTGTTAGTTCATTATTTCCTGAAGGTTGGTTATAACATCAGTGTAGCAAACTTAAATTTTTATAGACTAAGGTTTGTTTTATTTAATGTCAAATCCTCCTTTCTTCAAGGCAAAGGTTAAACTGTGACTGCTAGGAACATTTATAATTAGAATATGGATATTTGAATATGTTGTTTTATGTTTTTTCACCTTTTATAATCCATTGATGTTTGCATCTTGACTAATGCCATACAACTTCTGACTTTTATGATACGACTTTGCAGTTACATCGCTGTCCAAAGAAAACCATGTATTTCCAAATGTCAGCTTTTCATGACCTGTGTTCACTGTGTTTACTTAGCTTAAGCAGTACAGGAATTTTCATAACCCCTAAAGGAACATCTAAATATAGGAGGAGGACAATAATTCCTCTTTCATCCTTTAGTGTAATTACTCTCACTGCCAGAAGGGGGAGACAAAAATTCCGCACTCCAGCTTTAACATGTCAACAAACAACATCACGCCACCGAGCCCTTATCTCCAAACCAACAATAATTCCCCTTTCTATAGAGGCACCTTGCAGCCTGTGCATACAACTGATTATCAGTTATAAATATACCACTGCCTTCCTCAGTATAGCTTCACTAGAATTAACCAGAAAAGAGGACAAAACTCAGACAATGAAATTAAAATGACTGACAATAAATAACACCACGGCGGGTGCAACAAGTATGATAAGGCTAGATTAAATAACCTGCCACTTTAACAGCAGAATAAAGCATCACCAAGACAACCAACACCGAGATGTATAAACAATAAAAACTCCACAGCGACTGCAGCCCACAATCACACACATACAGTATACAAGCTAAGGACAGACACACACACACACACACACACACACACACACACACACACACACACACACACAACGCTTCACTGTTGATGTTCTCCTCTGGAGAGTTACATCTATCTGTGAGCTTGTTGTTGTACTCACCTGTCTGAACAAATCCTCAGAGCTTTGTGCCAAGCCAGTTCAACTTCTCTGCTCATTCATTCTCAGTGCATAATACTCCACTCATCCTCTGTCCCACTGTAACCGGTCCACTCAGCCTCTGTCCCACTGTAACCGGTCCACTCAGCCCCTCTGTCCCACTATAACCGGTCCACTCATCCTCTGTCCCACTGTAACCGGTCCACTCAGCCTCTGTCCCACTGTAACCGGTCCACTCAGCCTCTCTGTCTCACTGTAACCGGTCCACTCAGCCTCTGTCTCACTGTAACCAGTCCACTCAGCCCCTCTGTCTCACTATAACCGGTCCACTCAGCCTCTGTCTCACTGTAACCGGTCCACTCAGCCTCTGTCTCACTATAACCGGTCCACTCAGCCTCTGTCCCACTGTAACCGGTCCACTCAGCCTCTGTCTCACTGTAACCGGTCCACTCAGCCTCTCTCTCCCACTGTAACCGGTCCACTCAGCCTCTGTCCCACTGTAACCGGTCCACTCGGCCTCTCTGTCCCACTGTAACCGGTCCACTCAGCCCCTCTGTCTCACTGTAACCGGTCCACTCAGCCTCTCTGTCCCACTGTAACCGGTCCTCTCAGCCTCTGTCCCACTGTAACCGGTCCACTAAGCCTCTCTGTCCCACTGTAACCGGTCCACTCAGCCTCTCTGTCCCACTGTAACCGGTCCACTCAGCCTCTCTGTCCCACTGTAACTGGTCCACTCAGCCTCTGTCCCACTATAACCGGTCCACTCAGCCCCTCTGTCAGGGAACGAAGACTAGAAGAGGTGACTGGTGTGGAGCAGGAAGTAGCAAAGATTAGCAAGAGTGAAGTGAGGAGGACGTTGAAGAGGATGAAGAATGGAAAGGCAGTTGGTCCTGATGACATACCTGTGGAGGTATGGAAGTGTCTAGGAGAGGTGGCAGTAGAGTTTCTGACTAGTATGTTTAACAAGATCTTGGAGAGTGAGAGGATGCCCAAGGAATGGAGGGGAAGTGTACTGGTGCCAATTTTTAAGAACAAGAGAGATGTGCAGAGCTGTGGCAACTACAGAGGAATAAAGCTGATGAGCCATACAATGAAGTTGTGGGAAAGAGTAGTGGAAGCTAGGCTAAGGGCAGAGGTGAGCATTTGTGAGCAGCAATATGGTTTCATGCCTAGAAAGAGTACAACAGATGCAGTATTTGCTTTGAGGATGCTGATGGAGAAGTACAGAGAAGGTCATAGGGAGTTGCATTGTGTCTTCGTAGATTTAGACAAAGCGTATGACAGGGTGCCGAGAGAGGAGCTGTGGTACTGTATGAGGAAGTCTGGAGTGGCAGAGAAGTATGTTAGAGTGGTGCAGGACATGTATGAGAGCTGTAAGACCGTGGTGAGGTGTGCTGTAGGTGTGACAGAGGAGTTCAAGGTGGAGGTGGGTCTGCATCAAGGATCGGCTCTGAGCCCCTTCTTGTTTGCTCTGGTGATGGACAGGCTGACAGATGAGGTTAGACAGGAATCTCCATGGACTATGATGTTTGCGGATGACATTGTGATTTGTAGTGAGAGCAGGGAGCAGGTGGAGGAAAATCTAGAGAGATGGAGGTCTGCTCTGGAAAACAGAGGAATGAAGCTTAGCCGCAGTAAGACAGAATACATGTGAGTCAATGAGAGAGACCCAGGTGGAACGGTGAGGTTACAGGGAGCAGAGGTGAAGGAGGTGCAGGACTTTAAGTACTTAGGGTCAACGGTTCAGAGCAATGGAGACTGTGGAAAAGAGGTGAAGAGGCGAGTGCGAGCAGGTTGGAACGGGTGGAGAAAAGTGCCAGGTGTGTTGTGTGATAAAAGAGTATCAGCAAGAATGAAAGGAAAGGTGTTGGAGATGGCGGTGAGACCAGCGATGTTGTACAGCTTAGAGACAGTGGCACTGAAGAAAAGACAAGAGGCAGAGCTGGAGGTAGCAGAGCTTAAGATGTTGAGGTTCTCTTTGGGAGTGACGAGGACGGACAGGATCAGGAATGAGTACATCAGAGGGACAGCTCATGTTAGACGTTTCGGAGATAAAGTCAGAGAGGACAGATTGAGGTGGTTTGGACGTGTTCAGAGGAGAGACTGTGAATCATGTGGCTTGGGACAACAACTGAAATAAGTCTAGGACTTTCTCATTCTACGAAGTCTGATGCAGTATGTTTTATAAATATATTAGAATTGTGGCAATAAACCAAACCAAACAGTGTCAATACTGTGTCCCATTTAGTCAGAATGTGATGCTCTTATCTGTTGCAACTTCACTTTTAAACTAATACAATGTATTTTTACACCACTCTTGCCTTGTGCAACTGCAGTGCAAACTGTGGGCTTCCCTGCCTTTCAGTGTTCAATAACTGGGGTATGAATACTTTGCAAACTGTTACTATGTTCAAAATTTATGGTGTAGATAATTTAGTGCTGCTGAAACCACGTGAGACTTTGGCCTTTCAACTTTGAACTCCAACCTAATGCAAGTAACACATCCATAGTGTTCCTGATCCAAATCTAATCACACTTTAATCATTAACTGTCCTCTTATCACACCCACACACGTACACGTACATACCCAGTACACACACACATTGCACCTGCACATCTTGCATTCTCACACAAATACTCTGGTTGTGCAAATGGAGGATAAATGAAATATTGACCTAGTGGTTTCATGCATACTCAACACTTTATGTGAGCGATGTATGAATTAGATATGCTAATGAAGCTGCACAGACTGCCAATAAGGGATATGATGATGATATAGAGGAAGGGAATCAAGTTGTTTGGAAGTCACATACACATCCCATCAGCCCTTTTTTTATTCTTAAGTGTGAGCAGTCTTAATATGTGCCAGCTTGTTTGGGTGCAGAAGCTTTTATATGCCCTTGACCTGGAATGAGAACACAGACATGCCTGTGCGTGTGTGTGTGTGTGTGTGTGTTGGTGGATCATTTTTGTGGGTTGTATAAATTGTCCAATGACTGACCACTGTGGTCAGATGCAGTGGTCAGTTTAAGTGCCCCCCCCCACACACACACACACACCCAACACACACACACACACACACACACACACACACACACACACACACACATCTTCATTAACAAAGAAACATTTCTATTGATCTGGTCTACAGCTCATGTTACAGCAAAGAAATATGTATGGGGAGCACTAAATGGGTTACACACACACACACACAATGGACACAGACAGGTTGTTAGACTCACACATACACACACACACTCACACTTTGTCACATACACATTCACTTACAATAAAAAGGAAAACATACAAACACACTCCTTCCTATCTCTCTCTCTCTCTCACACACACACACATACAAATACCACACACATGCAGAGTGACTGGTCAGTGCTAAGCAGGTTAGTATTGACCAGCTCCTTACAGCATTATCTGTGGCTACAGCTTGCCACTGGTGTCAGAACCGCTAAAATGTGTGTTTGTGTGTGTGTGTCTTTGTGTATGAGTGTAAAATAACATGAATTTTATTGTAAAAAAAAAAAGATCTCAATTTTGTGTGTGTGAGTGTGGGGGTTGGCGGCTAATGCAGCCATCACTCATATACACTGGCAAGGAGTCTCATTTGTGTGTGTGTGTGTGTGTGTGTGTGTGTGCGTGTAGGTTGTCATTTCTCAGAGAGTTTTTATAAGGAGGATTAATCTCAGTTTGCCTGGAATGCAGACTTCCACACAGTGACAGAGAGAGGGGGGAAAGAATGCAGAGGGAGAGAAATGACTGATGTAGAGTCAGAGTCAGAGTCTCACTGGTGGTCCTGTTGGTTGTATTTAGGGACCCGGGCAAGATCATGAAGAAAGGAGCCCCACTGTGTAACCTGATATTGTGGAACAATGTCTCCACATGATTATGTCGGACTGCTTCAGCAGGTGTATGTACATGTCAGTAAAAACATTTCTACTGAAGTTCTAAGTACTCATCAAGATGCAGCTGAAACAGCAACCAAATTTAATCAGAGACTGCAAGATCTGCAAGAGAACTTTTTTCCTGCCGAGACTTGTTTGGGGTGCTTTGAGCTTTGGTGATCTTTGGTGAACACTGACTTTTCCTCTAGTGCCATCGTGAGGTTGACATTTTTGGTTTAGTGCCATCACCAGGTCAAAGTTTTCACTTATTCAGTGAAATAACTTAAGATCTACTAGAGAGACTGACACAAAATATTGTACGAACATTTGTGGTCCCCAGAGGATGAAGCCTATTGATCCCCTGACTTTTCATGTATTGTAGCATGAATTTTTGGTTTGTTTTAGTTTTGAGTACTACCAGATGAATGGCTATAAATACCTGAAAATCTAAGACATTACCATCAGCCTCAGCTGTACTTTGTGCTTAGTTCTAATTAGCGGATGTTAGTATACTTACAGGCTAAACTAAGATGGTGACCATGGTAAACATTGCTTGCTAAACACCAGTATGTTAGCAATTTTTTGTACACAAAGAAAACTTTTATTTCAATCTGCAGTAAGTTATATTTGGTGGTATGGTTCTCTTCTGAGAGTCATTGCTCTGAGAGCAGCTGCAAAGACCCCCAAAACGACCATACCAGGCAACACTCCCTGGCCTTCCATGCAATTACATGGGAGTGCCAGCAGGAGGAGCTAGCTGAGTACTTAGTAGGAAAGCCAATTAGACTTGCAGTGAAGGTAGCATAGCTAGTGAGTTAATAGATGGCTTGAGCCTGGGGCCAGAGGTAACATAGGCAGATGATGACCAACGGCCCATAGCCTTGAGCATTGAGACAGGAGCTATGGATGCTGCAGTTGTTGCTGCTCCTATGCGTGGAGAATGAGCAGTGTAGCGCTCTGGTGGGAGCCCACAGGATTGGCAGAGGAGGCAAAGGTGAGAGGCAAACCATGCACGGGACATGGGTTTTCCCTCCTCCATGGCAAAGAGAGTTCTCTTGTTGGCTGGCTTGAGGTTGGCTTGAGTGAGTCATAGAAGACATGGGACAAAAAGCAGAATTAGTCTCAGAAATTAAAATTGACAGTCCTTTCCTATCCCTATCAGTCTTTGAGTGTTTTAAGAATATAGAGAATTAGTGAGGGTTAATTGTTACGTCAGCTATAGTGAGGCCATGCGAAGCATCAAAAGATTCTGTGGTGAACTCGCCACCTCTGAGAAACCTGTAAAAAGCTGTGAGGAAGACTGTTTCTAATAGTTAGTCTGTTTAAGGACCAAAGCACCCATCCCTTAAATATGTGATCAATTTTTGCATGTGTGGGAGAGTGAAATGGAGACGTTATCATTGCCTTGTGGTTTTTCGCTCTTAGGGCCATTTAGCAGGAGATGAATAGATGGGTTTTCGAACAGGCTGTTGGTCTATGGATCCAAACAACGCAGATGGAATTGTATACCTGCGATAAGTCCTTTTATGGAGGATGGCTGCATTTTGCGAGATTCAAAACAGTGAACTATAAAGGCACATGTCATGGAAATATTGAAAGGCAATAGCTATGGAGAAGTTGGCACAAAAGTAGGTGAAGTAAGACCATGCAGAATCATACATTTTTAATGTGGACTTAGCTAAGTCAGATCACATATAGCAAGCAGCAGAGAACACATAGGTTTGCAGTGTTGTGTTTAATCTAGCAAAGTTTGATTGAATAGGGGGCAGGTCAGGCTGGATGGCGTTTTCTCTGGGCACAGTTGGCGAAATTTCTGAAATTCAAACCGGGACAAGGAATCAGCAATTTTATTATCCAAGCCTGGAATAATGAAGTTACCCACACAGGTGACCACATAAGGTGCCTTACGAATCTATTAATAAATGGAACTGATGAGTACCCTTTGTTAATGATATTGACAGTTGCCTCATTGTCACAAAAAACAGGACTTGTTTCCTTGACCAGTGTTCACCCCACAGAATACAAGATATAACAATTGGGTACATTTCCATTAGAGCAATAGAAGATGCATTAGCTGACAAGGATGACAGTTCTTTCGGCCATACATCAGCGAACCACTGATTATTGAAACCCCCCAAAACCAAGGGAAGGGGCTGTGTCTGTATATAACTTGATAGCCAATGAAAATCCTAGGTCTTCATTATAAAAGAATGAGATGCTGTTGAAGAAAAATGGGCCAGCTGTGCCTGGAAAAAAACAACTTGTTGAGGGTGCCGGAATCCAGGGCATGGATTCTGGAGTTCACGTTGGCAAGCGATGACTGTAAGCTGGACAAGGCTGACAAGATGGGGTTATCCTCCAAGCCCTGGAGTCCAGTTCGGCACCCTCAACAAGTCGTTTTTTCCGTTTGTCTCTTTTGGACAGCAGAGCGGTGGCAGGAGCTGGGACTGCAGTAGAGTTGCAGGAGCAGTTTTTCCTTTTCTTGGCAGCTTTCCTAGGGACAGAGGAGTTGGAAAGATCTGCAGGTGGGGGGCTTCTTAAAAACGAATGTTTTCCTCGAACAGTGCAAAAAGCTCTATATGAGAAGCTCCAACTGAAGCCATAATATTGTTTTGGAATAAGGTTTCCAGGAGCCTGGGCACTGACCATTCACTAATACTAGGAGTATGTGGATTTTTACTTGCCAGACGAGAGCTCCGGTGGATGGAAATGCCACTCTCTTCACAGATGGCTTTCCCTGCTTCAGATCGCTGATGCTGTGAATCCATGATGCAGTCGATCTGTCATGTCAATCCCCGTCCATGATGAAGATCCATGACAAGGAGCAGGTTAAGTTGAAGCATGTACAGTCTGGTCATTCTCATGTGGGGGAGATGGCAAAGCAGCTTGCAGAGGAAGCAGCAGGGGTAGGCAGGCTAAAGCAGTTTAAATAAGGTGTGATATAAGATTTGCCAATGGATGCATGGAAGCATGGATGCATGCAAGAGAATCAGCCATCAGTTGATGTAGGCTGGCTTGGAGATCAGCTGGTATCAGATGATGTAGCTGGGATTGTGAGCTGAGCTTGACTTTGTTGCCTGCCTGAAACTAACGCTATGCTCAATTAGTTGTGTGATGAACGGAAAAAATTGCTTGAGAGAGAAATTCAAACCCTGCTTACATTCTCACCTCCACACACCTGACCAATCACTTGAATGTGTTGGTTTCATAAAGTTACAAAAGTTGTCAGTTATCCTTTTTCACTGCAGACATTTTGACTTATCACAGTAGAAAAGCACAGGTGTTGCTAACATTAACGATTAATCTGTACTTTTCAAGTGTCCCCGTCAGCCATGGCAGTGTGACAGTGAGCCAGCATGCACAATAGCAGGACCCTTAAACTAAAGCAGCTAAATGGAATTCAGACATGATTCATTACTTGACTTACATGACTTAGACCTGTGCTTTTCCTAGTGTGACATGTAAAAATGTCTGCTGTGAAAAAGGCTTATTCCAATGTTAGAAAAGCGTGGTGGGAGAGGGTTTTGGATGTTGTTCGACCATCAAACAAGCACTTCTGACCCCTTAAGAGCAAAGGACTATACTGTTGTTTAAAGGTAAATTTTAGTCACTTGAGGTGAATACTATAATTTTGAAGGTACAGTTTGTGGAAAGCAAAAATTGACTCAAAAGAAAAGTACCTGTATAAGGTTTTAATTTATTTTCAAGCTACTTCGATTTTTTAACTATTGCTCCCTTTTACAGCAGCTTTCTTGAAATGTCTATAATGTAGAAAATCCAGCTTATTCTGCTGTCAGGCTCCTTCTTGATCACATTAGTTTAATGTCTGAAATGTAAAATGTAACATGAGACACAGAGTACAGTACATCTCTGTATGACAGATAGCCAGCACTGGACCCTGCAAACATCAGTCAGAGATGGCACTGCTTCAAAACCTCAAACCATGACACATGTCAACCACAATCACACACACCATCCACCCTACCACCTACACACACACACACATACACACAGTCCGTCCTGTCTGTACGTCCATAGCAATAATACATCAGATCTGCCTTCATTGGAGCAGAGCTAAAATCAAACCAGACCCCCCCCCACCCACCCACCTCACCCCGTCAGCCCCAGCCAAATCCAATCACAGCTCGATACTCGCCGTGATTGATTGGCTTCCAATCCAATTGAATCTATCTCAGAAGGAGGGGTGGGGGCTGCCTTGCTCAAAGCCATTAGGCATTGGCTTTGGCAGGAGGGTAAGGTAGGTGGAGAAGTAATTGAGAGAGATTGAGGGTGTGTGAGATAGAAGAAGACTGAGAGATAAAGGGAGAGAGAGAGAGAGAGAAAGAGAGAGAGAGAGGTCCATATGTTTGCCAGATCCCATTTAAAACAAGAGAGAGTGGAAAGTGTGTGTGTGTGTGTGTGTGTGTGTGTGTGTGTGTGTGTGTGTGTGTGAGTGGCAGGTTTCTGTGTGTCTGCCAGCTCCTGTTTTAATTGCCTTGTTAGAAGTTGACTGTAACTGTAAACTGCAAGTGCTTAGAGACACCAGGGAGGAAAAATAAAATGTCTCAAATTTCTGCGTCTTGTCTTCTTTTTGTAAAGTATCAGACTGAAGACATAGCACAAAGTAGAGTTAGACTGGCTTTTTATCATAAATAACATCTGATTACAGATTTGTTGTAGAACTGATCAATACTACACTGGTTGGCTTTGGGAACCCACTTAACCTGAACATATCCTGATTAAATGTTTTGTTCAGAATCCGCACAACTGAACAACTATTAAAAGCTCTCTCTAGTATCTAAGAATCATTAGTGTTGTCCTGGATTTAAAAAAACTAGGAACATGCTAGCGCTAGTCAGTCACAATGGCTCTCTGAAACTTTTACTACCTTGATAAGAATAAAATTCAGAGGGAAACACTAAGTGCTTGTCTGGAGAGGTGTATGTCACAAAAAAGTCTAAAGGCTGAGTCATACCAGCATTTAAAACGTTGAAATTTCACAGCAAAATCAATATATTTCAATGAAGTCAATCTTGGGGTTTAAGTAAATCTGGGTAAATTGTATGCATCAAGTTCAACTGTGACATGTGACATGCAAATTTTCACAACCAGTGCTGATGTTTGACAGAACAGAGAGCGTGAGAATCCAAAATGGAGGAAGCTATTGTAGTTTATTAACTGTGTTTCACCATTAGGTTTATTTATTCCTGCTCTGCGAGAGTAGAAACGTCTCCACAAAAGAAGCTTGATTTTCAGTCAGTTATAACACAAGAAGTCCATATTTAGAATAAACTGTAAGTTTATTGTACCATTAGTGACATTAAATATTGTCAGTTGGCAAACTTACTAACAGTTGGCAAGTTAGCTAGCTTGAAGGGCTTTTTTGCCCTCTTCAAAAATTCTTTATTTAACTAAATGATGTACAATCCTGAGTACAAAATGCCAGGGGGAAATAAACGGCTCTGGCACAGAGAAAATAGAAAGAAGCTCGGAGGGCTATAGAGAGCCAAAATGAAACCGGAATGTCCATGATCTGTAAGAAACCCCCTTTCAAAATCACATTAACATTTGTAACAACGCTAGATACAGTACAAAATGTTATAAGAAACCATCAAACTGCTGGTTACATTTTCTTAAAGCAGAGCCATTCTGCTGTTAAACATATTTAAAATGCTTTGCTAAGACAGAAATGTATTTATCCCAAGGGAAACTGTTCTGCAGTGCACGGTTTAAGTCCAATGCCAACGTTCAGTGCCAATACATTAGTGTCCTTTATGTAGAGAGGTGGAAACTAAGGGTGTGGAAGTCTCCAAGATGCCGCCGCATAAGGCTGCCTCTGTGTTTTTGTGCTTGTTGTTTTGTCTTGTAAATGTTTGTAAATTCAGTTTTCTGCTGATACCCGGAGCTCTTTCACCACCACAGAAGAGCTCATGGATATCAGGCGAACAACTCCAGCGGACTTATTTCCTTCTTTTTTGCTGTCATCAGTGGAATTATTGGACATTCTGGTCAAAGGTGCTCTCACCTTTGTTGATGCAGTGAAACGTTGGAGGAAAGGGAAACGTGCCGGTGTGCTTATGTGTCTCCACCGGCATGGACATCGCACACTGTTACCGGGAATATTTCTCTCCAACGTGTGCTCACTGTGCAGTAATCTGTTTTTACATCAACAGTGGCTGGTATAACAATGTGACAGTGATTCAACAGTACTGTTCTCCTGATCTTATTCAGAAACTGTAAACCCTTCTACTCCCCCTGTGAGTTTGTTTCATTCATTCTGGTCGGTGTTTACATTCCACCGCAGACCATGTTGAAGGATGCACAGTGCATCCCTGCCAACCAGATCCTGTAAGTGGAGCGGACAAACCCGGACTCCTTAATTATTGTCCTCTGTGACTTTAACAAGGGAAATCTCAGCCATGAACTCCCCAAATACAGAGAGTTTATTAAATGCCTGACCAGAGAGGAGAATATTATGGATCCCTGTTACACAACAATCAACAATGCCTATCACGGCGTCCCCCGCGCTGCACTGGGAGACCTTAAACAGGTTATGGTCCACCTGATTCCTGTAAAGAAGCAGAAATTAAAGCTCTGTAAACCTGTTGCGAGGACATCAAAGCTGTGGACCAGTGAAGCTATGGAGAACCTTTGGGCATGCTTGGACTGTACTGACTGGGATGTTTTCAGGACTGCTACCAAAAGTCTGGTTGAGTTCACAGAGGCTGTGACGTCCTACATCAGCTTCCGTGAGGACTGCTGTGTACCATTCACGCACCAGGGTGAGTTATAACAATGACAAACCCTGGTTCACAGCTAAACTCAGACAGCTAAGGTTGGCAAAGGAAGAGGAATTCAGAGGTGGAGACAGGGACAGGTTTATAGAGTCAAAGTACAGGTTTAGCAAGGCAGTGAAAGAAGCTAAATAACTGTACTCAGAGAAACTACAACACCAGTTCTCAGCCAACAACTCAGCTTCTGTCTGGAGGGGCCTCAGACAGATCACCAACTACAAACCTAAAACCCCCCACTCCATTAACAACTTGCGCCTGGCCAACCAACTGAATGAGTTCTGCTATCACTTTGAGAGACAATGGGACAGTCCTGACACCATCCCCCATGACTCCATCCACCAGCTCCACCTCCTCCACCTCAGCAGGGGTCTGGGCCTCTCCACAACTGCCCACCCCAGAGGCTCCCCCCTCTCCTACCGCAACAACAACTCTCTCCATCCTGGAGTAGAACGTCAAAAGACTGTTCAGGAGGCAGAACCCCCACAAAGCAGCTGGGCCAGACTCTCTCCATCCACCCTGAAGCACTGTGCTGGTCAACTGTCCAAACTTTGTAGGTGCAATCAATTAATTATGGCTTTCAGATTTATCAAAGATAATCATAAATAATAGCATTAATTAATAAAGTCTGGGGCTTCACTCTTCTTAAAGAAGAGAAAATAATAGCCAATCAATTGATTGAGTCTCATATAATATACTAAACTATCAACTTGGAAGATTAATAATTAAATTAATAACTATAAACAAAATTACCATTAATAGCTAGTAGGTTGCAGAATTTGGAGTTCAACATAGAAGAGGTTGGCAAATGATTAACTCTTTTGCAACATTAAAGAAACCAGCATAATTATACACAAGCATCACAAGCATTTATTGAAAGATAAACAAAGCAAACACACACAATATGAAGTATAACTCTAAATCTCTAAATGCACTAAACTACAGTACAAAAGGGTGTGTGTGTGTGTGTGTGTGTGTGTGTGTGTGTGTGTGTGTGTGTGTGTGTGATCCAAAATGGCTGCTAGGATCCAAAATGGCCAAGGCCGCATGTCGACATACAAAGAAAGTTAATTCAAAATGGCGGCAAGGCCATGTACAGTACAGACCAAAAGTTTGGACACACCTTCTCATTCAAAGAGTTTTCTTTATTTTCATGACTATGAAAATTGTAGATTCACACTGAAGGCATCAAAACTATGAATTAACACATGTGGAATTATATACATAACAAAAAAGTGTGAAACAACTGAAAATATGTCATATTCTAGGTTCTTCAAAGTAGCCACCTTTTGCTTTGATTACTGCTTTGCACACTCTTGGCATTCTCTTGATGAGCTTCAAGAGGTAGTCACCTGAAATGGTTTTCACTTCACAGGTGTGCCCTGTCAGGTTTAATAGGTGTGATTTCTTGCCTTATAAATGGGGTTGGGACCATCAGTTGTGTTGTGCAGAAGTCAGGTGGATACACAGCTGATAGTCCTACTGAATAGACTGTTAGAATTTGTATTATGGCAAGAAAAAAGCAGCTAAGTAAAGAAAAACGAGTGGCCATCATTACTTTAAGAAATTAAGGTCAGTCAGTCCGAAAAATTGGGAAAACTTTGAAAGTGTCCCCAAGTGCAGTCACAAAAACCATCAAGTGCTACAAAGAAACTGGCTCACATGCGGACCGCCCCAGGAAAGGAAGACCAAGAGTCACCTCTGCTGCGGAGGATAAGTTCATCCGAGTCACCAGCCTCAGAAATCGCAGGTTAACAGCAGCTCAGATTAGAGACCAGGTCAATGCCACACAGAGTTCTAGCAGCAGACACATCTCTAGAACAACTGTTAAGAGGAGATTGTGTGAATCAGGCCTTCATGGTAGAATATCTGCTAGGAAACCACTGCTAAGGACAGGCAACAAGCAGAAGAGACTTGTTTGGGCTAAAGAACACAAGGAATGGACATTAGACCAGTGGAAATCTGTGCTTTGGTCTGATGAGTCCAAATTTGAGATCTTTGGTTCCAACCACCGTGTCTTTGTGCGGCGCAGAAAAGGTGAACGGATGGACTCTACATGCCTGGTTCCCACCGTGAAGCATGGAGGAGGAGGTGTGATGGTGTGGGGTGCTTTGCTGGTGACACTGTTGGAGATTTATTCAAAATTGAAGGCATACTGAACCAGCATGGCTACCACAGCATCTTGCAGCGGCATGCTATTCCATCCGGTTTGCGTTTAGTTGGACCATCATTTATTTTTCAACAGGACAATGACCCCAAACACACCTCCAGGCTGTGTAAGGGCTATTTGACCAAGAAGGAGAGTGATGGGGTGCTGCGCCAGATGACCTGGCCTCCACAGTCACTGGACTTGAACCCAATCGAGATGGTTTGGGATGAGCTGGTCCAGAGTGAAGGCAAAAGGGCCAACAAGTGCTAAGCATCTCTGGGAACTCCTTCAAGACTGTTGGAAGACCATTTTAGGTGACTACCTCTTGAAGCTCATCAAGAGAATGCCAAGAGTGTGCAAAGCAGTAATCAAAGCAAAAGGTGGCTACTTTGAAGAACCTAGAATATGACATATTTTCAGTTGTTTCACACTTTTTTGTTATGTATATAATTCCACGTGTTAATTCATAGTTTTGATGCCTTCAGTGTGAATCTACAATTTTCATAGTCATGAAAATAAAGAAAACTCTTTGAATGAGAAGGTGTGTCCAAACTTTTGGTCTGTACTGTATGTTAAAGAGTGTGGCTATGTAAAAAGTCATATTGGAGTGGATGTGTGAACTGTGTAGAATAAAGGATGCCAGGTTAAAAGAGAGTTAGTTAGCATGTAAAGACTCTGTCTGTGTGAAGCATAACATTAGCTAACATCAACTTAGAATGTGACTACCAAATCCTAACAGGGGAAAGCACATCACAACAATAAAACTATAATTATAAAATATAATATAATAAATCAATACATGTACATTCACAAAAGTAACACAGTCCTGTGCTTAGCCGTGTACTCTGCTATGCTATGTTATGCCCAGTTATATGTTCAGTGGTTACATTAACAGTCTGTAAAGGAAGAAGTTGCTTTGAAGTTGCTGTCATTATCTGGCGGTCCCATTTAGCCAGGCAAGGAAGAATGTTGGTTCCGGCTGAAGTCCTTGCTGTGCAGTCCGTTTTTGCAGATGGAGGACCTGGTCACTCTGTCTGTTGTTCCCCTCAAAGTGAGTTCTTAAAGTTAGCTGGCAGACTGTGTGTGGTAGCTGTCAGTACTAACTATTGTTGCAGGAACCTTACGCAGGCCCTTGCATCGCTGCTGTAAGAGAGAGTGAAGTGGTTGGTCAGGGACCAGGTCAGGCCAGAGATTAAGTCTAGACCCCTTTCCAACACTTGTACCAATGAATCAGAGTCTCACAACACCCAAACAGAATCACTGGAGAAGGTCAGAGTTCGATGCACAGAGTTTATTCTTTTACAAGAACCAACTCCGGAGTTGCTCCCGGATACAACTGAATCTCAAAGTGTTTCTGCACCGTCTTTTATTATACACAACATCCCTCCTACTGGGGATTTTCCCCACCTACTTTTCTTAAAAACTTTTCAGGTCATCTCCGGATATAATGGTATCTGGTACCTGTATTATAGTGTATTATATTTGATTTGCTTAGTACTTCTATTCCTTCAATTCTCAAGTGTGCATTGAAGTGATAGTGAGCAACTGTAATGAAGGAGTTTCCCCTCGGGGATCAATAAAGTATTTCTGAATCTGATCTCGTCTACCTTATTTGGGCAAGTGGATTGTCCCTTCCTGTCCACTTCCTGACCCCCGGACTAGTCTAATGGTGTCTAGCTGAACCTGTTTCAACCAGTTCAGGCTGGGTTTTTCCCCATTCAGTGTCTGATCAGCCTTTTTAAAAAACTTTATTACTTTTCACACATTTCACATTTCACACTGTATTCGTTTTTAACATGAATCAGTTCCACTTAACATCATATTTTGTCTAGGCATGTAACATTAGTTCTTTGTGTAGGTTCAAACAATATACTGAGTGCACAGGTTAGCTGGTATGGAAGTGATACATATAGCACATCTATGGAAGATTATAATGTCACACAAATGCAAATGCAGTTAAACTACGTCAAGAGAGTTCAGTTGTGCTGTGTGTCTGCTCTGGGCAGATTACACGGAGAGGTACAACAGCAGCAGTCTGCTACTTTAGAAGAGTCCCTAGAGAAGAGAGTGGAGGGAAGAGAAAGAAAAGTGGCTGCTGACCCCTTTTATTGATCTGGTGGTATCACGGGTCACAGGTCAGACTGACCAATGGTAGCTGGAATGCTGAGTTCAATGGCCTTCAGGAATGTGGAATGCTGAGTTCAATGTTAACAATACAAAAGAGCATGGGGTCTCCAGGGTCAGTTAAAGTCCCACAAATGAATGAATTGAATGGTGGAGTGCCAGTGGTCCCAACAGCTGCGTTCTTTTTCCTCTGCTCTTCCCCCTCTACACCACCAGCTGCACCTCCAGTCCATCAAACTTCTGAAGTTCGCAGATGACACCACCCTCGTTGGGCTCATCTCTGATGGGGATGAGTCTGCCTACAGGTTGGAGATTGACCACCTGGTGACCTGGTGCAGTCAGAAAAACCTGGAGCTCAATGCTCTCAAGAAGATGGTTGTGGATTACAGGAACCCATGTGTGACTCCCCAGTTGACACAGTGGAGTCCTTCCACTTCCTGGGCACCATCATCACCCAGAACCTCACCCTGGGACCTCTTCCTTCACCAGGAAAGCCCAGCAGAGGATGTACTTCCTGTGGAAGCTGAAGAAGTTCAACCTGCCAAAGACAATGATGGAGCACTTCTACACTGCCATCATCGAGTCCATCCTCACCTCCTCCATCACCATCTGGTATGTTGCTGCCACTGCCAAGAACAAGGGCAGACTGCAGCATATAATTTGCTCTGCCGAGAAGGTGATTGGTGGCAATCTACCATCCCTCCAGGACCTGTACACCTCCAGGACCATGAGGTGAGCAGGGGAGATTGTGGCTGAACCCTCCCACCCTGGACTCAAACAGTTTCAGTCACACTCCTCCAGTAGGAGGCAGCGGCCCATCAGGACCAAAACCTCACATTTCTTGCCGACTGCAACTGGCCTCATCAACAAGGACTGACTTATACCCCCCTAACCCCTCACTACATTTTATATTAACGTAAAGTCAACACACCTGTCTCAATCTTGCACATTGCAAATATTCTTTGTACTTCATACTGTAAACTCTTGCACATCCCTGTACAAACAGTAATTTAATTTAAATAACATTCATATTATACATATTCTTTATTATTTTTATAATATTTTTTCATATCTTATTGTCTATTTTATATTTATGACTTTTGACTTGCAGTGCTTGCTTGCAATCTTTCTTTATATTTTTCTACTTACTATGCTTATTGTATGCACCATAAAACCAAAGTAAATTCCTTGTATGTGTAAACCTACATGGTAATAAAGCTGATTCTGATGCTTTTGGGTGTGTAACGCAACCGATTGTAGTGCGAGAACCCAGAGTTCACAACCGCGATTTACCTACTTTACCTAGCCTTAACCAGATGTTTTAGTTGCCTAATCTTAACAATAATTTTATTTGCCATAACCACAATGGTTGGTTACATGAATTGATTACTGTTCTGTTTCATTCCTTCCTGACTGCCAGTGACAGTAAACAAAGTGGATATGTCTCCTCTTGCTCTTCTCAGGTCAAGATCTCATGTAAACAAAGTCACATGCGTGATGTGTAGGCTATCTGCGCGTCCCAGCTATAAATACCACATAGTAGCCTACAGTCTGCCTCTTTGATCTTCTCGCTGCCTGGTGTTTACTGCTGGTTAACCGCTCTGTAGATCTGTGTTTCGGTTCTGTATTTTGCAGGTCCAATTTAGGTAAGAACATTCTGTGTTATTTGGTGTTTGTCTTCCTGCAACTTGTTGTCCTCTAACACTTTGGTTGATAGGCTATGCTACCTCTCCTTCCTATGTTGAGGTTTTTCGAGCATCCTTGTCTGTGCTGGCTCACTTACCAGCTACACTGACTGTCTTAAACAGTCTGTTGTGTTAATTAATTCCTCCTATTGCTAGATGTTCCAGTTGCATACAGTGGTTAGCCCACAGTGTTTGTCTGGATTTCCTAGCCTAGACTGCTAATTTACCTTATACAAGCAGCTAGCTTGGAGCCTACAGTTGGCTTTAGCTAGCTTCTGAGATATTACTGGAGGTTCCGATCATGTTCAGTGGCCAGCCACAGTTCTTGCTTGGATTATCTGGCTACACTGTAATTCAGGTGAGCACGCTAGCAGCAGGTTGGATTAGCCTGACTGGCTAGCCACTGGTTTGCCTGTGGCCTAGTCACAGTTCTCGCTCAGATTTCCTAGCCTGTGCCCCTATCTGACTGGACGATGCTGGTGTGTGCCTCTTGTGGAGCTCAACTTCAGGTTGAGGATGACCATCAGTTGTGCCCCAAGTGTCTGGGTGTGGGCCACCTCAGAGAAGCCCTGTCTGACCCATACATTAACTGCAGCATTCCTCTCTGTGAGAGAGGAAAAGCCATGCTGGTCACTGCACCAGCGCTTCCTTCGAATTACTGTTATTTTGACGAAAATGTGTGTCAAGACCTTCCAAGGGTCTATGTGGACGGCTGCTCCTTTCACCATTCATCTGGGCCTGTGTTGGAGCTGTTTGGGTCAACCATGACGTGGAGAAACCGAACCACCACCAACTATGCCCCAAGAGGAGTCAGTATGCGGAGATTGCTGTAGTCCTTATCACCCTCCAACAAGCCGCCAAGTTGGCTATTGTGCAGGTGGTGATTTGTTCGGACTCCAACTATGCCTGTCACAGGTTCATCACTCACTTCCCCACCTGGAAGGGGGGGCCTGCGACTGACTTGTAATGGAGCAAGGGATGACCGTGTACTGGAAGAAGGTCAAGAGTCATTCCCAAACCTTCGGCCCCAACAAGGACCTTAACAACAAGGCCAACCACCTAGGTAAACTGGGTGCCAAACAAGGTACGCCCTGGGAGTTCCGAGATGAGTGGCTTCCCATTTCCCAGAGCTGCATGGTAAATGCCATCACCCGCAGGCAGGTGAGGGAAGCACGGGAAAACCCTTAGACCTGCACACAGATCCTGCACCTGTGTCGCAAACCTGGCAATGATTACTTAATCGCAATGCAGGAGCAAGACCCAGCTATTTGAGCCATCTGAAAGCTGGTGTTGAACCCTCCACCACCAGGGGTTCCACAGGACCCATCACTCGAGTCAACCGACCTGCGAGCTCTCTGCCTCGACCAGGTGCATTTCAGATTAGAAAAAGACCTGCTAGTCTACACCTTTTATGGTAAAGGACCAACCTGGTGGGTGGTCCCAACAAACCATAAGGGGTCTTGTTGGTGCACACACACGATTCCCCTGGGCCACTGGGGCTACAAAGCCACTCTCCACACCCTCCAGGCAGGTGGCTTACTGGCCAACAATGGCCCGTGACACCAAGTCCTTTGTCCAAAGATGCCTGGTCTGTTGCCAGTTCCAGTCATCCCAACCACTGGACTGTGCCCCACTCTAGAAAAGGGGGGTCATATTCCCCTGGTTGGATCTTCAAGTCGACTGGGTCGGACCAGTCCCAAAATCCTCGCGAGGTAACAAGTTCCTCCTCACCATCATGTGCGTGTTCTCTAGATGGGTTGAATGCTTCCCAGCACCTAATGACATGGCTATGGCAACCACAGTCTTGCTGATGAACCATGTGTTCAGTTGCTGGGGGCTACCCATCTCAGTTGATTCAGACCGAGGCACCCATTTCACCTCCAGCATCTTGACCAGCTTATGTGACATCTTGGGAGTGGAAGTAAAATTCCACATCCCGTATCACCCTCAGTCATCAAGTCAAGCGTGCCAACCGCATCGTCATACACATGCTCAAGAAGTATGTGCACAGCAATGGCAAGGACTGGGATACAAAACTCCCACTGGTCCCGATGGCCATCAGGTCTACCTCCCAGTAGAGCCATAAAATAGTTGCATACTCCAACTCACCCATCAGCATGCACTAACTCCTAACAACACCCCCTCTCCATATAGTAATTCAACTCTGGTGCATTTCAGGATGAAGCTCCCTTGGATCTTCGGCATGCTCCTCAACCTAAGAGTCACCCTGACCATTGATGTGGTCGAACCTGGCCCACTGACCGGTATCGTCCTACAAGGAATACCTGGGCTCTTAATCACCTGTTGAGGACTCTACACCCAAAGAGTTTATGTATGCCAAGACCCCTGAAACGTGTACCGCAAACACATTCGCTTAGCCCCACGATTGACCGAGGGCAGACTAAGCGGGGTCTAGACCCATGACATGGTGGAGCGAGCCAAACAAACAACAGTCCACATCCTCAAAAAACTACAGAAGTTCTTAGTCACTGAAGAGAACCTCAGTGGCAGGAACCACCCAAAATGGTTCTTGGGTGATTTGCTCGCCACAGCGTCAGCAATTAGGTCATTGTTTTCTATCGGCCTCAGTTGCCAACTCAGTTGGCCTCAATTTGCTTCAAAAACACATGGGTGAACTCGACTAGGAAATGCCAGAAATCCAACAGAGACTCCTCCTCCAACAAGACCTCATCAGAGAAATAACCTCCTCGGTCAACAACTTGAGCAGCAGAAGGATTCCAGCCTATCTGGTCTCCCTGGACCTTGTTGAGCAGATCCTTAAATCAACTACTACCACAGAGGTGCAACCTTCACAAGTACATCTGGCATACAGTCTTGGCAGCACAATCCCAATCTCTGTAGACCCTAAGAACCTAGAAATAGAATTCATCCTCAATCTACCCATTATAGAGAGATAGAATGTATACCGACTAAAGTCTGTATTGAATGTAGGTTTTTGGAAAGGCAAGACTCATGTGCATCTGAGGATGCCGCCAACAATTGCCTACCACAACGAATACCCCTCGCTCTACCTCATCCAAGAGGTAAGAGCAAGGCTTTCTAACCACTAATCATCTTTCCCCTGCTCTTCCCTTTTCTTCCTCTTTCAAGCTCTACTTTTATGATCCGATGCTTCCATTGTGATTCAGAGCATGTAAGGACTGTGTGCAGTTAATGATTTGTCTGATTGTAATGCTGAATTAGATGTGCCATGTAATATGTAGTCTAGTTAGTTAGAGGTCTGCCCAGACTTAGCCTCTAGAGTCTTCCTAGACACTAATGCCTTTAACTGTGAACTGTTAACCTCTTTTCCCGTTCTAAGGAAGGACTATGTAACTCCATGTTACCCCTCCACCCGGACTGTTCGGCCTCAGTGTTGTTCTGAAGGTTGTGATCAGAACCCACCCTCCAGACCAAAGGGGGGATGTTGGGCCTCGCCCAGCCTCACCATGTGTGAGGAACAAAAGACAGGCCTACCCGGAAAGGCCAAAGCCTTCACTAAGAGACTTGACTAAGAAACAAAGAACAGACAGTAGAAAGGCGCCAAGCCGACACAGCCATTAATTCACACCGAGATGTAATATTGAGACAAAATCTTGCTTGAAGCCAACGCAAGATCTCATTTGAATCCAAACACTGGATTCCCATTGGACGGGACGTGCAACACGGTGAAAAGAAATCCCAGCGCATGGCTATGATGACACCAACTCTATAAAGCCTGACTAACACACACTGCCCGTTGTCTTTTTCCACAGTAAACACTGTTTACGACAGGAGGCGCATCGTGTCTTTCTCCACGGTAACTCCCATTGTCACAAGAAGACGCTTGAGCTTGAGCTTGAGCTTTAATTTCCCTAGGAAGAGCCAGTAACACAGCTGTTCCCTAGGAAGAGCCAGTAACACGTCAGTTGAATGAAAGTCTGTGGACGGATAACTGTGTGATATAGGGACAGCTATTGCGCTTTGTCACGACATTTGAGATTCCTCGTGCCTTACTCTGTGTGTTTTCCTTTCTCTCTCCTCTATCTCCACTAACACACAAACACTTACATATACATTTACACGCTTACAACATCTCAAATGGCCCAGATAACGTGGTAGCTTAGCCAGGTAAGCCCCCTCTCTACCCCCTACTACACACACACATCTTATATGCTTGCTGATTGTTGTATGCTTATTGTGACTAGACGATAGTGGTTGTTGGCTGAAGTTGTTGATTGTTTATCAGTGCTAAGGTTAAATAAACACTATTGTATCTTTTAAAGAGCAGTTGCCTTTGGTTATTGTGTGTACATGTTGTGATAACATTTTTAGGTGGACAGCCACCTTTTGAGACTGTTTTTCACGTTTGGTTATTGGTACCTGATTCCAGGGTGGTGCCCTGTAATTATTAATCTATATTAATAATTTGTATAATATTAATTATTTTATTAATATTCATAAATATCTTTGATATTTCTGCTAATAACCAAACCTTCCCTACCTGAATCCCAACAAGTTATACCGTTCTCCCCAGTTGAGACCTGAGGTGAAGGAAAGGGCCAATTTGTTGTGTCCAGTTCGGGCATTGCGACTGTACATTGGGGCAATGCAGAGCTTTAGGCACACAGAGCAGTTGTTTGTCTGCTACAGCTGAAAAAACAAGGGACATGCACTGACTAACCAAAGGCTCTCCCACTTGGTTGTTGAGACAATCAAACAGGCTTATGAGGTAGCAGGTAAACCTGCCCCCTTAGATGTCATTTGTCATTCTACCAGGGGGTTGGCCACATCCTGGGCGGCAATGAAGGGGGTGCTGCTTTCGGTGATCTGTGTGGTGGCGTAATGCACAGCATCGTTTATCATTATAAACCACGGGTTTATCCATCCGGCCTTCCTCTTTGTTTTGAATTTAGAAATATATGAATTGGAATACATTTTTTTCAATTTCTCCTTTTTTTTGGTGTTGCTTTGTGATTGTTTAGATATTGTTAATTTTGTTTGGGTATTGATGTAATTCTGAGTATATGTATTTGTGTTTGTTGATTTGACTATATATTAAAAATCTTGGGAATAAAAACAATATTAAAACAAGTCTAAAGCCCTACAGTGGCTCCTGGAGGCTACCCCAGTCTGAAACCCAGGTGGCAGCACGAATATCTGCGTGTCTGGCTGAAATCTCTTAGTGGATGTCTGCACACCACCTGAAGCGCTCTTCCTTCCAGGAATGGCATTACCCGTCCATGACCTCTCCATTACCATTGAGAACTTTGTGGTGTCCCTGACTTGGACTGCAAGGAATCTGGGTGTGGCACTGGATGACCAGCTGTCCTTTGCTGCCTACATCGCTGGAACAACCTACTCCTGCAAATTCATCCTCCACAACATCAGGAGGATAAGTCCGTTCGTCCCCCAGGAGGTGGCACAGGTTCTGGTCCAGGCTCTTGTCATATCGTGCCTAGACTACTGCAACTCACTCCTGGCTGGTGTGCCTGCATGTGCCATCCAACCTCTGCAGCTCATCCAGCATGCAACAGCCCCCACCACAAGCTGCACTGGCTATCGTTGTATAATATTTTGTTGTGAGTGTGCCACTATAGGAAAGCTCATGGAGTGTCCACAATTGAAGGAGTTCATACTCTGGGGAGCATGAATGTGTTCAGGAAAATTCATAGCAATCTGCCCATTAGATTTTGATATTTCTTATCCCCAAATGGAACATTTGGCCTGGTCGTTGTGCTAGACAAAAGGTGAGGGGGGTCACCCAAAACTGGAGCCATTTAATTGCCATAGGAATTTAGCCAATACTTGTCATTATCTTGCTGTGGCCAACATGTTTGATGGACTGACCTTTAATACTTTTGGATGGGGAAAAAAAGAGTTTCAGAAACAATGGAGTGTAATTAATTATTTTTAGATTTGAATCTCATAGTAATACTTGGTATAAACCAATATTCATGTCTATGTATTGTGGACTCCAAATCTCAAATGTATTTAATATGTCATGAATAAAGACTTTCAAAGAAGTACACCAAGTAAGTGGTAGACGCGCACACACACACACACACACACACACACACACACACACAAAAAGATGAAAAGAGGGTTTATGTTGATAATGAGGCAGATTTGACATTACCCTTTTCTGGATGTGGTGTTTATTTCTCTGCCTCTTCCTCCCACAATTCCCTCTGACCACAATTCCCTGTGTCCTGACAAACCAAGACAGAGAGACAGAGACAGAGAGGAGCAGGGAAAAAAATGGAGAGGTGAAGAAAGAGAGAGCAACCCACAGACCACATAATGGTTGTGGCATCAGTTATATGGCTAATGCAGAGAGAGAGAGAGAGAGAGAGAGAGAGAGAGAGAGACTTCAGTTTGACTACTGTGTGTGTTTGGCTCATCCTAAGCCAACGTTCCACCTGTAATGTTTTTCAGAACCATACAAAACAATATGATAAATTTAAATATATGTTATATACAGTATTAAAAAAGTAGTAACAGTGTTAAGAACAAGAGAATACTAGACGGAATATAACTAATAAGGAGAATCAGACATAATCAAAAATTCTAATGGGTCAAGCAAACATGAAGTGGATTATCAGTAATTTTTTGGTGTCCAAAATAATAGAAAGGCTGACAGAAAAACAGTGAAATCATGTAGCAATAAATAAAATATGAGCCTTGTGACATCAGAATCAGGTTTATTGCCAGGTAGGTGTTCACATACAAGGAATTTGCCTTGGTATTTTGGTGCATAACAATAAACAGAGTAAGAGAAAATAAAAAAGATAAAAAGAAACATGAATATAAAATAGAAACAGACAATAAAAATATGAACACACATCTGTTTTTAAAATGAAAGAGCCGACACTTATGTGCCGGAATGTGCAAAATATTGACCAAGGAATGTGTAAAAGTTCACAGTATGAAGTAGGGGTTTCATGATTCTCCAAATCCACAATTCGATTTGATTTTTGATTAAATTTTTTTTTTAACATCTGCCAGAGAAAATAAAACATGAGCTTGCAGATTAGTCTGGTTCCCAGGCTATGCCATTGTTAGACTATCGAGCCTTTAGTTGAGGGGAACCTATGCTGATGGTCTGGGAGTCAGAGACGTGTATCCCCAGCATCACGTGCTGCCTTTATACTCACACAAGACACTGTTGCGCATGCCTCTGTAGAGCTACGAGCATGCACAGACGCGTTTATGCTTAGCGCGCTATTTGTTGCAATATTCGACATGCCAGGGGACGTACAAACAAAATATCACGTGAATAAGCAAAAAGTCAATGAGTCTTACTGGAAGAATGTCATTATCCAACATGGCGATCCCTCATACTTTTCCACACTTTCCTACAAAATGACTTATCTTTTGCCAGTGTGGTGGTGGCGATCTCTCTCTCCATGAATTGAGTGTCATTTGGCTGTCCCTGTGGTCTCTCATCAAAAGGTTGGTAGAGGTGTTTGTAGAGGCGAACCTGAACCCTCGATATTAAAATGAAAGCGCACCGGACGCCTAGTTACAAAAATTCTGAGGTGCACGACCAAGCGCCGCGACAGTTTGTGGCTCTACGCAAAAGCTGGAATAACATCATTTTTGGCCCGCAGACTCTCGGGCCAGGGACGCTGCGTCGAGCATAAACCTGGCCTCAGGCACACTCAGCTGGGAGAGCTTATCCTGGGGATGATGGTGGATGTCTTTCAATTAAATATTATTTATATAGCGCCAATTCATAACAGAAGTTATCTCATTGCACTTTTCCTATAGAGCAGGTCTAGACCAACAATGGCTAGAAAAAACTTCCTTTTAACAGGCAGAAACCTCGGGCAGAACCAGACTCAATGGTGGGCGGCCATCCACCGCTGCCGTGTTAGGTTGAGAGAGAGAAAGAGAGATGGAGAGAGGCAGAGGGAGAGAAGGGGGTGGAGGAGAGGGAAGCACAATGCAAATTCCACCTAGAATTTTAAAATAGCAATAATGTAATGGTAGTGGTAATATTAATATTAATAAAGTAATAATAATAGGAATGACAACTATAGGAATGATAATGACAATAATAGTAACAGAGCCAATAACAACAACTGTAGTAGCAGTTGTCGAGCAGGAACACGGGGGCAGCAGGTGGCCCACAACCACAGATCCAGACTCTGCAGCTCCGGAGGCAGAAATACCTGCTGAAAGCGACAGAAGGAGAGAGGAGAGAGATGAGAATGTCTTGAAGATGTCTGTCACAGGAGACAGCTGATCAGCACAGTGCTTCAGGGAGGAATTCTTGGGTCTCTGTAATTAATATTATAAAGAGTTCGGTCTAGACCTGCTCTATAGGAAAAGTGCAATGAGGTAACGTCTGTTATGAATTGGTGCTATATAAATAAAATTGAATTGAACTGGAAGGAGTCTGGTCGAGCTGCCTTGTGGGGGTTCTGTCTCTTGAACAGTCTGTTATTGTCCCTCCCCAGGATGGACAGAGTCGTCACTGTGGTAGGCCAGGAGGGGGCCTCTGAAGTAGTCGGTTTTGGAGAGGCACAGGCCCCTGCTGTGGTGGGGGGATGGAGCTGGTGGACTGGAGCTGGTGGATGGAGTGACAGCGGATAGTGCCAGGACTGTTCCATTCCCTTTCAAATCGACAGTAGAACTCATTCAAGTTAGGGGCTTTAGGTTTAGTTGGTGATCTTTCTGAGCCCACTCCAGACAGAAACAGTCGTTTGCTGAGAAGTGCTGTTGACGTTCCTCAGACTACAGATGTTTAGCCTCTCTCACTGCATTGCTAAACCTGTAATTTGTCTCTTTAAACCTGTCCCTGTCCTCATTCCTGAACGCCTCTTCCTTTTCCAACCATCCAACAGTTTAGCTGTGAACCAGGGTTTGTCATTGTCATAATGCACCCTGGTGCGTGTTGGTGTACAGCAGTCCTCACAGAAGCTGATGTATGACATCACAGCCTCTGTGTACTCATCTGGACTGTTGGTAGCAGTCCTGAAAACATCCCAGTCAGTGCAGTCCAAGCCCGCCCGAAGGTCCTCCATAGCTTCACTGGTCCACAGCTTTGCTTTGAGAGTTGTAATTTCTGCTTGTATGCAGGAATCAGGTGGACCATGATGTGGTCAGAGTGTCCCAGTGCAGTGCGGGGGATGGCATGATAGGCACTGTTGATTTTAGTGTAACAATGATCCAAAATATTCTCCTCTCTGGTCGGGCATTTAATAAACTGACTGTATTTGGGGAGTTCATGGCTGAGATTACCTTTGTTAAAGTCGCAGAGGACAATAACTGAATGAATGAAACAAACTCACGGGGGGAGTAGAAGGGTTTGCAGTTCATGAAAAATGATTCCAGATGAGGAGAACAGTGCTGTTGAATCACTGTCACTTCATTACACCAGCCACTGTTCTGTAAAAACAGATACCTCCACCTTCATTTTGCCTGAGAGTTCTGTGTCTTGATCCACTCTGAAAAGTTGGAAGCCTGCCAGCTGCAGTGCAGAGTCCGGTATCGATCCACATAGCCAAGTTTCTGTGAAGCACAAAACGGAAGATGAAAGTCTGTGTTTTTTGAGTCGAAGTTCTTCCAGTTTTTTTGCACAGTGATCGCATGTTGGAGAGAAATATTCCCAGTAATGGTGTGCAAAGTCCCCGACGGCGGAGATGCACAAGCACACTGGCATTTCACTGCATGGACAAAGCTGAGAGCACCTTTGATGAGGATGTTAATAATTCCACGGATGAGTAGAACGAAAAAGTCAGAAATAAATCTGCTGGAGTTTTTTCTCTGATGTTGATGAGCTCTTCTCTGGTGAAAGAGCTCCAGGTACTACAGCAAAACACTAAATTAACAAACGAAACAAGATAAAACAATGCACACCAAGGCAACCATCTGCAGTGCCAAAAAGTTCCACTGAATCATTCATTTATACCAAATTATTCTTGTCAGGGTCACAGCAATGTCTATCCAAGCATGCACTGAGTGAAAATAAGGAAATATCTCAGGTCACCAGTCTATTGCAGGACCAGCATAGATGGGCAAATATAATCACACTATAATCACACACTGACTGTGCATACTCTACACAGAGTGAGCTGTAAGGTGCCAGTGTGAACCACTGAGCCACTGGGCCATCACAACAGGAAATAAGTTAGTAGGGTGTAAGAAAAATTCCTTACAGGCAGGGCTGTAGTGGTACCACCAGGGTCAAGATGGATGGATGGAAAGCTGGACCTATCAGTCTCGATCTAAAACAACCATCTCAAATCAAGCACAACCAATATGATCTTTATTATAGAATCAATGTTTGGAATATAACAGAATAATAAAACTGACTGATGTGGAATTAGTTTGTTTAAACTTAAAGCCAAATCTCATATATAAGTGAACAGTTTGCTGCCAATTTTACTGCTGTGTTTACAAACATTACTGATGTTTACAGCCCCTCAACATCATACGAAAAATATTACATATATTTGTTGTGTAATCGGTTTTAGTTCCTATATTAAAAGATCCGTCATTGATTTTATTGCAGGTTCCAATCTTGTGTTTAGAATTTAATTGGATTTAGATTTAACAATAGACCTTAACAATAACAATATTAATTTTGAATCAGATGCACCTTCTTTACTTTCTTCATGTTATCTTTTTCCACTTTTGCCCCCTGTATTCTCCTCTCTCCTCATTCTTTCCCTCAATCTCTGGAAATATAAGAAGCCTCAGTAAAGGTTGCTTAAATGCCATTTAAGAATTTGAGAAGTGGGTAAATGACATTTATGTGCGTTGATCCTCCACTAGTCCTGATTGCAGGCTTTGCAAATGCAACCCAAATCTACAACCAGACTTTGTGATGGTTTTGTGTTTGTGTTCAGCTATTTCCTGTTTTATTTTGTAATGTGTTCGGCCTCATGTGTCTTTTGTAGTTTTACTTCCTGTCTTTGTTTGCTTTCCTCTCGAGTTTTGATTGTTTGCCCCACCCTAATTAGTTTCACCTGTGTTTAGTTATCCTACCCTCACCTGTGTATTTAAGTCTGTGTGCTTGCTTTGTTGTGTGCCAGGTCTGTGTTCCGGTGATTATTTTCTCAGTTTTGTTTGTACTGTTTCCTGGATATGGTGAACTCTGATTTCGGTTGCTCTTTTGACTAGTTTTTGCCCTTTGTGGACTGCTTACTTGGTTGTTGGACTACTGCCTTCCTGTAATCAGTGTAAGCCTTTTCTGTTTTATTAAATCATTGAACTGAACCTGCTCTGCCTCATTGTCTGCATTTGGGTCCATCTCCCTGTTTCTCCTGCTACCCTGCTTGACACTCATTACAACAGACTTCAGATATTTGGCTTTGGCCCCACTCATTAAATGGATTTATTGGGTTAAGGCCATGTTCAGACTCACATTAGCACTGTGTTAAAGACCTATTCATTTTCAGTGCGACCACTGTTTGCCGGAGCCGACTCAAGGGGGCTCCAGCAAAAACGTTGAACCAGGCTCAACTTTTGCTGCAATATATGTTAACAGCCATGATGTGGATTCTGCAGTCTTTTGCTTCACATAATCATGATTACCAGAGTACTAAGCACATTATGACAAGTACTTTTAAAAAAAAATTAAAAATTTAATTTACACTTCAAGACAATCAAACTATCTTGAGAAAACCGTGTCCATACACACAATGTGTAAAATGTGCTACTGTATGCTCACAGGTGTGCTGAAGGCCACACCAGCATGTGCAGAGGGTGTTGAAATGTGTTGGTACTATGAGCAGGACAATGATGATAAAGCTGTTGGATATCGTTCCAGCTCTTATAACACTTCCTCATATATCTATCTCTGTTCTCCATTCGGTCCTCAGTCATAAAGATTAGATGCTTCTCTTCAAAGTCTACAGGTCTGACTAAAGTCCAGAGGTTACTTCTACCTGGTTTAACAAGACCCAGTGGAGACACAAACACTCATTCCTCTCCAACACCGCACACTCAAACAATTCAGCAGACCAAAACATGAAGGTGAGTGATCCAGAGTGGGGCTTTTCAGAAACTTAGTTTTTTCTATTTTTACATGAATGACAACAAGTAGTTTTTTTTTTTAACTTTCATTTTAAAGTTGGCTTATTATGATTAACCGAGAGAGTAATTGTGACTAAGTTAGTATTATATCTGAATTATATCTTACCTAACAGCTTTCTCCCAACCTGTACAAAAACTTTACATATTCCCGTATTTTAAGCTGTATCTTGCATATACTGAATTACATAATCAAACCCTATATAAGTGTAACAGTCAGGGGCAATTTTTGTGCATCATGAGTACTTTATACTTACCTACTTTTATTTAACACAATGCAGGACTTGGAATGATTTTCACAGTGTGGTATTGCTACTTTTAAGTCAAAGATCTGACTCCTCCATAACTGCTGAAAGGTAGCAATAATTTTATATCCTAAGCTTATATATTTTATACCTCAACATCTACCAGTTAATTATTGAAATGTTTCACTTTCCATTTAATACTTATTTTTCAAAATGAAAACAACAGAACAAAAGAGCCTCAAGTTTAGTTTAACGTTCATGCCTCACAATTACAACTGAAGCAGGGCTTTTGATTTTTAACCTGTGATTCTGGCAGCTGCAGCTGGGAGTAACAGGGATGTGTCCGACTGCAAACAGAACAGCCCTCCAGTCAGTCAGACACAGTGAGCAGCTCTGTCCCACACTGATACAGTCATGTGTTTTGCTGCGTACAGATGTTACTAGGTGTTGATGCAGTCAACTTGATCTCAATCCAATAGTGTCTAGATACTGCTAAAAGGCCTGATGCTAGCTCATACATACACTCACACTGTAATCTCCATGCAATTAACAGGCCTCTGTCTGGGCAACTCGATACACACTAAGTGGAGAAGAGAGGAGTGAGAGACACTATCTCCATTATTTTTCATTGATTTTTCTGATTTTTAATATTTCATATTTTGCAAAGAATTCAGGAGAAGAAGTTTGGTGCATTTTAATGTAAAATGAAGAATAGTAGTCTGAAGTCCAAATGTTCATTACATCCCACAGTACAAAAGTGATGAATAGAACAACTAAATTCAATTGATTCAAGTTGCTGTACTCCAGACCATGGTCCATAGTAGTTACAAAAACCAAACTTTAGAAAAATCAAAGGACTAGTTTTGTATTTTGGCAAATACATACGACTCTTTCTTTCTGAGAATGAGATAAGATCGATATTAAATATTATGATGTGTGTTAAGTACAGAGCTGGAGTTTAGATGTGATTAGCCTAGCTTAGCACAGAGACTAGAAACAGCTAGCCTGACTGTCTAAAGGTAAAAAATACACCTACCAACAACTTTTAAGCTCACTGATTAACATGTACAGTATCTCATGAGGCTGATATCAATCTTCTCTCTTCTTTCTGTCTGTTCCTCCATTTCTACTTTTAGTTATGTCTCTTATCCTCATCCTCTGCTGCTTCCTTTGTTCTCTTCCTCATCCACCTCTTCACTCTCGTATGCTCCCTCTTATTCTCTCTGTTTATCCTTTCACCTCTGCTCGTCTTTTCATTTTTGCCTTTCCCTGAACCAAAAGTCTTTGCGTTTCTCTTTCTATCCTTTCTCTCTTTATTATTTATCTCTTTGTTCTATCATTCTTTGACTCCACCGGTTTTTCTTTTATTTTCTATCATCAGCTTCTTTATTCCACCATTATCTTTTTCCACCTATTCTCCTCCTCCGTTGTCTTCTTCACCCTCCTCCTCTCCCCCTCTCTCTTTACCTATCTGTCCCTGCTCTCTCTCTATCTATCTCTATCTTTCTTCAGGTGTTATCTGTCCGCTTTAAGCGGGGGGCAATTAGGCCGTCAGTCTCATTAATAATACATTGTTAAACTCGTTAATTATTTACTTTAATTGCTGATTTAAGTTTCCCTTCCCTTGACACAAACGTCCACCAGGGGACGGACACACACACACACACACACACACAGGTCACTCGCTCTCAAAGGTTACAGATGGATTGAGTTTCTCCTGCTCTCTTTCTGATCTTTTCCTCTTTTTTTATCCCTTGGCTTTCTGCTGTGTGTGAATATGTACAGAATGTGATTCTGTAGTCGTATATGGTGAATCATGGTTCTCAGATCAATACATTTGAGTGTAAATGAAAGAGTGCAGCAGCTACTAAAACTAAGTGTCACCATGTTTCTGTGCTTTGTTAATGAGGCTGCAGACAACAGGGAATACTAATGTTCTTATTAGAGGAGGGACTCTCAGGTTTACATATTAAATAGGAAGTTAAACTCAGTCAGTTAAACTGTTACTACTACACTTATGGTTAAGTGGTGCAAAGATTAAAGCTGCATTATTATTGTATTATTATTGCTGCTGGGCAGGTATTGTACAGTGGGTTTATCGAGGCGTTTTCACTGAAAAAAGCTGCTGCTGCTTCTGGAAACAAAGTTAATGAAAGCAGAGTCTGTAAGCTGGAAAACCAAAACAATGCTAAGCTAAAAGAGGCTAAAGAACTGTAGAGTCGGGTGAAAATGTTCTGTGTTGAACTCCTCGATCAAAACCTTTTCACATTTATGTGTAGTCATTTGATCCATTGTTAATATGAAAAATATTGATTAGTGCAGCTTTAAGGTAGTTCTATTATAAAATGATCATTGGGGTTTGAAGTAGGCTCAGTGATCGAGGATGAAAGTTTGGGCTCTGTGAACTAAAGATGGGCATTTGTCATAATTTTAAAGCACTAGTTCGACATTTCAAGAAATATGCTTGTTCGTTTTTGTTTAGTTTTTTTGCTGAAAGTTAGATAAGAAGGTTGATACCACTCACGTTTGAACGTTACATATAATGAGCCAAGACCTCTGACTTCATACTGTTATACATGAACTCTACTCTCACTCGTTGGCTGTATGAGTTAATATCACTAGTGTAATGTCTGAAAATCCACTGCCCTAAAGGAAAGACACAATAATAATTTTGCTGATTTCTATTACATTGTCATTTGATGGTAATTTAGGTTTAGAATTTTTAAATTAAATTTAGGTTTGAAAGTACAGACAGTAATCCAACAAGCATCCAAAATAGTCAGTAAAGGTGTTTTGCTGTGGCTGTATCAGTCAGGCCTGAAAACACTGAAAAGCCTGTCAACTGAACATAATGAAAAGATTTCCAGTTGTATCCTGATTTATCAGCTTTTCTTAATCTGTCATGTAATCTCTTCTGTCTTTGTTCACCTCTTTTGATGTTTGTGTTGGACTCTCTACATGCTTATCTCAAGAAACCTTTGGACTTAACCTTGACTTTCAGACCAGGAGATCCAGGAGTCTTTATCAGTCACTTGTGTGATATATATTGCCCCCATTTTGTTCTCTTACTTTTGGTATCTTTCTCTTCCTCAGTGTCTTTTTAGTGATTTTATTTTTTGTCCATCTTTCTGTCATCTTTTTCCTCCCTTTTTCCTCTTCTCTTTCAATTCTTTCGGCCTTCTCTGCCCCCCCCTTTCTTTCTCTGAAAATGTTGTTGTGGTATATTTACAGCATTGCCTCTAAAGAAGCATTCTGTGTGTGTGTCTGTGTGTGTGTCAGTGTTATCTCAGCACTGTGAAGCTGGTTGGCGTTGCTGTCAGTCAGCCGGCAGACAGGCTGTTATAGTAAATGATAGTGACGTGTTGCTGTCAGTAACAAGGATTCATCCTGTTGTGATGCTGCAGGCTGACAGGAAATCACTGTTACTGTGGGCGAGTGTCACACACACACACACTGTTACTGGAATCAATGTTTTACAGCTTGAGCTGCATTCACTGTCTGTGTTTAAAGCTCTCGGATGTTTTGTGATGTCATTCTGAATAAACGGACATTTAAAATATTTTTTGTCTTTAGCTGATAAAGGCTCAGGCTGTGCAGACTGTACAATATCAGGATGAATTTGTTTTGGCAATTTAGCACCAAGAACTGGATGATGAGGATTTTTTCACAACTGTAGTTTCTTTGTTCTTTAAATATGGAAGAAATTAAGCTGTTTAAGTATATCTGCATGAGATCATTGTAACAGTAACACATGGAAAGCATTCAGCTGAATATGAACTTGTAGCTTCTCAAAGACCAACATTTCTATCAACACACAGTAGTTATGAAACTGCTTGGAATTGAAAATGTATTTTGAAAAATAAAAGTTTTCCAGTTCGTTTGGACATTTGAACAATGCAGCCAATCAGAATAGAGGAATCCTTTGACCAGAATTTCATTTTCAGTAACATAATTCTAATTCATTGCACACCATTCAAATTAATATGAATGATACATACAGAATGACAACTCAACAATAACAACATTATTTGATTATATTAATACATGTGATACCTAAACCATGTGAACCACTTCATTCCACTCCACAATCATAAGAAATGTGTAGCTTTGAGGCCACATAGTGAGCCAGCAAGATATGGTGATGGCACTATTATTCTGTTGCTGTTGTTATTATCAGCATTATGTTTCACTGCCCTGAGCAGAGGAAAATGTTTGGGGAAACACTGAATACTTAACCCTCTTCAAAAAAGCTTTACTTTCAACAGCTTCAAGGTAAATAGATCAAACTAAGCATAATATCACAGGCCTTGTATATCAGAGGGGGAAGAAATACTCATACCCTTTACTTTGGTAAAAGCACCAATAACACCATCAGTTTAACACAGATTAATTTGCAATAAATTGTACTAAAGTATTAGGTTAATGCACCCCCCTGTTACCAGTAACACTCACACCTTCATTTTATGTGATCACTCCAATGTGATCACAGCGTTATACATACATTATATATGGTTATATGTACATGTAAAATCTCATCCTACAAAGTAACTAGTAAATACACCAGACACATGTACAGTATGTGGAGGAAAAAGCTCAACGCACAACTGTACTGAGTATGGACATTTTTATGTCGCTGTCCATGGTTATGGCGACATAATTTGATTGTCTTTAAGCTTTGTTATATATTAAAAAATATATGAAATACTAAGCACAAGTGAAACAAATGTCACAATAAAAACATTTTACATGAATCATCACACAGAGTTTGACAAAAGAAAACATTTCTCAACACAAGCTCCAAATTACTTGTTGTTTCCGAAGCCTTTAAATTCAATCACACAGATTTTTCATGAAAATGTACTCTTATATGCTGTCAACAGTCCTTGCCTGGTACATGTACAAGTATGAATGTGTATGTACATGTTCTACATTTTTCTTCTTCAACAAATCCCATATGCACAGCCAAACAATGAATATATCTACTACTGACAAGTATTGTGTGTGTATCAAAGCCTGATATATCTTCTTCCTCTGAGCCGCAGAGCTCCATTGTTGCCCAGAAACTATTAAAAACACATCAGTGAGCCGCACTGTTGCACTGGGTGACATGTTCCTTCATTACCACGAACACACACACTGTAGTTTATTTTGACTCATACACCGTCCTGCTGCCCCAAATACTCACTAGAGCACCAAATGTGGATTAACCTGCTGCTGAAAATAGTCCCGTTTTAAGTTTCATTTAAAAAAATGCTGCACCATTAAGATCCCAAAAAATTTGTAGCAAATGTAAAGCCCCATAGAGAAATGCTGAGTTTATAAAGCACCTCAAAAGGGACTGCCGAAAAGGTGAGAGGAGGTGGAGAAAAACGAAACTGCATGCTCAGGAACTACAACAAAAGCTTGAAACAGGCCAGAAAAGAATTCTTCTCAACTCTGACACCCACAAAACGACCCAAAACACCTTTTCTCAACCATTGATAAACTCATTAGCCCCTCCTCTGCTGTTTTTTCTGATACTTTCTCAACAGCCAAATGCAACGAATTTGCTTAATTTTTTATAAACGAAATTCTTAACATCAGACGCAATATCCCAAATAATAATTTCACTGCTAACCATGACATACCTCAACCACAGCTCACCGATGGTCTAAAGCATTTCTCTACTGTAGACTCCAGAGATCTCACTGATGCTATAAATCAACTCAAGTCCTCTACCAGCCCCCTTGATCCACTTCCAGCATCCTTTTTAAAATCTGTTATTAATTTCTTGACAGACATCTTGTCAATAGTAAACTGTTCTCTCCAGACTGGTATCTTTCCCTATTGAATGAAAGCTGCTGCTATTAGACCACACCCAAATGCAACTATATGCCAATCTCCAACCTCACCTTCCTGAGTAAGATCATTGAAAAGATTGTACATCAGCAATTGAACTGTTATTTTATAGATACTAATATTTATGATAACATCCAGTCTGGTTTCCGCATGTCTCATAGCACAGAAACTACTCTCTTAAAAAATGGTTAATGACATGAGGATCAACACTGAAAATAAAAAAAACCCCAATAATACTCATAGATCTTAGCTCTGCTTTCAACACAGTGGATCATGGGATCCTGCTGGAAAGGCTAATAAACTGGGTGGGTCTGTCTGGCACGGTTCTCCAGTGGTTTGAATCCTACCTACAAAATCGAAATTTCATTGTCACACTAGGGGACTTCCACTCCAAAAGTCACGAATTACTGTGTGGGGAAAACCCCAGCTCATGTCATTGTTCTCTCTCTTTCCTCCTGGCTTCGTCTCCAGCACTGCTGCTCAGCAGCAGCTGCCACCGCCTTGTAATCTGCTCAGAGCAGAAACACCGAACCGAACTCTCTCTCTTACTGCAGCGTTGCGGGAGCCTAAGTAAGATTCCTTCAACCAAGTTTAATTAGCGGCAGCGGCTACATCACAATGTCTGCCAGCTAAGTTAAAGAAGCAACTGGAGCAACAAAGTAGCTTAGCACCGAGCCGCTGATTGAGGAGAACAACTGACGGAGCGACCGGCTTCCTCCATCTTCTGTGGGTTTTTTGAGACTCCCCTGCCACAGCTCGATTCACCAATGCTTTTTTTCAACAGGGGATTATCTGTAGCCAGATTATCAGATGGCTCCTTCCGCTTCAGCCATAAATGTATATATGAGTATATCATTTAATTTGATCACATAACACACACATCTACCTGCAGGTCAACCTCAACGTGGAGTCTCATAGCTGCTCTCCACAGGTAAGTGATAACTCTTAAATTATTAAATTAAAGTTATGAATGCTTGCTAAATCAGTAATGTGGCATTTCACACTTTTCATTATATAATGCTAATAGACAACCTAGGATCATTCATTAGCTAGCTAGCTAACTAACTTAGCAAGCATTCATAACTTTAGGCTGTGTGTTTCCCTTGTCTCCTTGCCAGTTTGTCTTTGTGTTCATATCAAGCGTCCTAGCTATTTCCCCAGTGTTCCCTGTGTTATTGGACTTCTATGGTGTTCTCTCGAACTGTGCTCGGTTTATGGATTTTGGATTCGGCCTGCTCCCTTGATTTTGTTTGCCTGTGTTGGACTGCTTTCCCGGTTATGACCTTTGCCTGTCTCATCACCACTCAGTAAGCCTAGTTGTGACACTGACCAGTTCAAATAATAGAAAATGTCAGACTTTTGTGTTGGTTTTGGATGCTCTAACAAAGAAAATGCCAAAACTAAGAAACAGGGAACAACATTTCACAGCTGAGAAGTTATTTTGCAATATTGTGTATCGTGTTTATGTCTATGAATGTAACGCTATGTGATCACATTAAATGACACTCTCGAACTTGAATTGTACAGCATTGAGTTTGTCACTTTACTTATCTTTATGTATTCTATTACATTTATTTAAAACAAGAAATATTTGTGTGTGCATCAGAAATACATTTGTGAATGTTACTTTTTATTTGTGGATTTGTTTTACATTTATATACATTGATAAATATTTTTGTGTTCATTAAAAAATATTTTTGTGAAGAGTTATTTGTATATAAATCCTTAAATACATTTGTGAATCCTTCTGTCTGCATTCATTAATATTGAGACTGATCTGGCTGCAATGTAATCCTTGGGGACAAATGCACCTGTCAAAGTACGTCCACTAAAAGTGCTTGTTTTTGGTCACTGACAGGCTCAGATTATATTCTATTTAAGTGCCTGACAATATTATGGAAAGGATCCCTACAGAGATACCTCTTCTTAAATGATAAGATCCTTTTTGTTTAACAAAAAACAGCTGTTATATCACTCTTGCTCGCCACCAGACTCAATTGATAAAAACTATTTTACGTTGCTGATCATCTTAAAACATACTTCATTAAAACTGGACAGAAACAAAATAAAACTCACCAAAACCGTCTTTGATAGTCTTTCCACTGTATGAACAATCACCAACTCTGGTTTGGAAGAAATAAACCCTTAATTCAACGCATTAGATGAGAAAAAAACCAGCCATTATGTCGCTCTCCTCAAAACCAACAGTTTCACAGGGAGGGACTCACATGCACTCACATGCACGCGAGGCCGGACAGCACAGGCAGAGGGGGTGACGTCATCCTCTGCTCAGGACGCCATTACTCCACTATATCTTTAGCAAATAGTTGTTTGCTGCTTTATTAATGTTCAAAATCTCATATACAACCTTTTCAATGAACACACCATACTTGTACAGTATGCTTGTTTGTATTTGTGTATGTATATGTACTTTCATGTGTATGTATGCATGGATGTCTCTGTTTATTAGCACATTTTTGCTGTTTTATGTTTTTATGTAAAGCACTCCGAACTGCTGTCGTATGATATGGTGCTATGCAAATAAACTTGAATTGAATCGAATCTGATGAGAGTAAGCCAGCCTCAGCATCTCAAATATCTTTGTGAAACAGAGCCCAACACTTCAAAATGTGCTACGGCCATGATCACATTGGGAAAAAATGTTCAAACTGTTACAGAAGCTTTTAGTTAAACTACTGACATGTCCGTGTGCCACAAAACTTTTGTTTTTGGGATGTGATGTGTGTACTTGTGTTACTATATCGCTAAATGAAAGACTGGACTCTAATTACCTTCAATTATACAGTCTCCTATCAGAGTCTGAGTGTATGTTCTGTTGGTGTGAGCTCACATCACAATTGGCCGTCTGGTTAAAACTAAATCTTCCAAGACACACACACCCTCCCTCTCCCTCCTCTTAGCCCATACTGGTTTGGTTTCACCCGGCTAGTTCCTAGACAGGGCCGTGTGTGTGTGTGTTTGTGTGTTTATATTTATTTACCTGCCACATAGTACTTTTACTGCACTAAGCCCTTCACTGTGACTCTGGGGAACCTGTGTTCCAATACACACACAAACTCACTAGCATGCAGGCATACATACGTGCGCACAAAATTAAATACTGACAAAACTTGTGCCTACACACACACACACACACACACACACACACACACACACACACACACACACACTCTCTTCCTCTAGTTTTAAGGATAGGCATGCATACACACACATTGTTAAAAGACACAATAAAACACTCTCTCGCACACACACACGTGCACTCACAGACCCCACGAGGCCTCCCGTTAGTTCTCGGTTAGACATTTGGTCATGACACGCTGGAGGAAAGGCGGCCCAGCGGAACCGACTACGGGCAAACACAAACAAATAACAGCGGCCAGATGCCAAAACAGCAACAGCAGAGCTGAGCGGCAGCAAGAGGAGGAAAAACTCATACTCAGAAAACTACTGGTTTGTCAGGGCAACAAAAAGATCAACTGAAGTGATCATGAAGACACCTCAGGACAGATTTTAAACCTGGGAAAATCCTCTGCCATACAGAAGTGATACTTTTTGCATTTCTAGTTTGTTCAGAATAAATAAGACAAAGAGCTGAGAAGTTAAGCCGTGATAGCTAAATAGTCAATACTGCATCAGCAAAACAACCAAGGAAGGTGTCTAACAGACAGGTGGTGTCTAAGTGGCACGTACTACGTACATTAAAATAAAAAATGTGTGTTGTCAACCAAACATGGAGATAAAATCTTAAAACTTAGAGATGCAAAGTATTACAGAAATATGTTCTATTTGGTGGTTTACTGTGTTGGTTTCCTGATCTGGTGCACCCTTTCTCCTCAAGCTCTAAGTCGGTAACAGTTTAAAGGAACAGTTCACCCCAAAATCAAAAATACATATTTTTCCTCTCACCTGTAGTGCTGTTTATCCATCTAGTTTTGATGTGAGTTGCCGTGTTTTGGAGATATCGGCCGTAGAGATGTTTTGAATATAATGGAACTATATAGCACTTGGCTTGTGGTGCTCAAAGCGCCAAAAAAATACATTTGAAAAATTCAATAGCAATGTCACTTTCCAGAAATCGTGACCTGGTTAATCAAAGTTAATCCACAGATTTGTTGTGAGCAATAGGAACTATTTTCTTTCTACCAATAGTTCCTACATGAAACTGCTCACAACAAAGTCTCAGCTCTGTATATTTTATCTGTTCTCAGAGTTGTCTCACTTTTATCAAAAAAATCATAAACTTCAGTTTCTCTGGTTTGTCACAAACCCGACCACCAGATGTAGAAAAACCAAGGAGGAAGTTGCTAGAAGCAGGAGGAGTGGGACATTTGAATTTAACTGTTTAACGGACACGCAGGAATATTTTCTACCAACTGTTTCACATCCTTGATGTCAAGGGTAAGTAATTTTGAATATATATCTACATGAACGTGTTTAGTTCAATAGGATGAGTGATACAAATTAGTTATCATACCTTTTAGCCGTTTCTCAGTGGACTAGGTTACCATAAAACATCAGTTTTGTCACCTGGGAGTACACATGGACAATAAAATGGACAGGGCTAAGAACACTCAAGCTGTTTACAGGAAGGGCCAGAGCCGCCTCTATTTTCTGAGGAGGCTGAGGTCCTTCAACATCATTTTGTGTTTACTTGTCTTATCTTTGACTAATATTTAAATTAGTTTGATGATCTGAAACATTTAAGTGTGACAAACATGCAAAAAAATAAGAAATCAGGCAAACACTTTTTCACACCACTGTATATTACTGGTGTGCAATGTCCACCGTCTAATTAATCTGCTACACTTAACTTGACAGTACTCATTATTGCACTATTACTACCTGTAAATCCACTCTTGTACTTACACTTATTTTAGCTTTTATACTTATATCCACTTTGTACTTAATTTATCTTAGTTGTATTATAGTGTATTATATTTTGATTTGCTTAGTACTTTCCGTACTATTCCGTGTGCACTGACGTGACAGTGAGCAGCTGTAACGAAAGAGTTTCCCCTCGGGGATCAAGTATTTCTGATTCTGATTTGTGAGAAGTTACCGACAGAGCCCAGTGATGCTGAGCATGTACATGTAGCACAGTGTGTAATGTAAACACTGTTGGGATTCAGGTAAGGCAGGTTTGGTTATTAGCAGAAATATCAAATATATTTATAAATATTAATAAAATTATTAAATAGCCTATTAATCAACCCTAAACCTTAACTAAATTATAATAATTAATATATAATAACTCATTTGAAAGCCTCGTTCTTAGTCTTTCACACCCAACCTGGAAAACACGACCAATTCTGTTTGTTATAGTGTACCGCGCTCCTGGTCCTTAATCTGAATTTTTATCAGAATTCTCAGAGTTTTTATCAAGTTTAGTCCTTAAAACAGATAAAGTAATTATTGTAGGTGATTTCAATATTCATGTGGACGTTGAAAATGATAGCCTTAGTACTGCGTTTATCTCATTATTAGAGTCTATTGGCTTTTGTCAGAGTGTACATGAAGCCACTCACTGTTTTAACCACACCCTCGACCATGTTCTGGTATATGGCATTGAAATTGAACATTTAATAGTCTTTCTACAGAATCCTTCTTTATCGGACCATTATTTAATAACTTTTGAACTACTATTACTGGACTACACGCTATTAGGCAAAAACTCCTCCTCTAGATGTCTATCTGATAGTGCTGTGGCTAAATTCAAAGAAGCAATCCAATCTGCATTTAATTCAATGCTATGTCTCAATACAACAGAGGATTCCTATGCAAATCGCAGCCCCTCCCAAATTGACCATCTTGTTGATAGTGCTACAGGCTCATTCTGAATGGCACTCGATTCTATCACCCCTCTAAAAAAGAAGATAATAAAACAAAGAAGGTTAGCTCCATGGTATAACCCCCAAACCTGAAAATTAAAAATTAATTTTACTATTCCCTCTGAATAGAAAACTATTAGAGAAAAAATTCATCACATCCTGCCGATTTGTCTTCGAACACAGGAACCTTGGAAACAGCTGTAAAACCTGATATATATTTTGACTGCTTTGCTCCTATCGACCTTCTTCAACTAACTTAGACAATTAATTCATCTAAGCCATCAACCTGTCTCTTAGACCCCATTCCAACAAGGCTGCTTAAAGACGTTTTACCCTTAGTTAGCAGTTCTTTACTGGATATGATCAATCTGTCTTTATTAACAGGGTATATACCACAGTCTTTTAAAGTAGCTATAATTCAACCTCTTCTTAAAAAGGCCACTCTTGATCCAGGGGTTTTAGCCATAATAGCTACTATAGACCTATATCTAACCTTCCCTTTCTCTCTAAGATCCTTGAGAAAGCAGTCGCCAATCAGTTGTGTGACTTTCTAAATAACAATAGTTTATTTGAGGATTTTCAGTCAGGATTTAGAGTGCATCATAACAAAGAGACAGCACTGGTGAAAATTACAAATTACCTTTTAATTGCATCAGACAATGGACTTGTCTTTGTACTTGTCTTGTTAGATCTTAGTGCTGCATTCGACACCATTGACCATCACATCCTATTACAGAGACTGGAACATGTAATTGGCATTAAAGGAACCGCACTAAGCTGGTTTAAATCCTATTTATCAGATCAATCTCAGTTCGTACATGTTAACGGTGAGTCCTCCACGCACGCCAAAGTTAGTCATGGAGTTCCACAAGGTTCTGTGCTTGGACTGATTCTGTTCACCTTATATATGCTTCCTCTAGGCAATATTATTAGGAAACACTCCATAAACATTCATTGTTATGCAGATGATACCCAATTATATCTATCGATCAAGCAGTAAGCTAAACTTCAAGCATGCCTTAAGGCCATAAAGACCTGGATGACCTGCAATTTCTGATGTTAAACTCTGACAAAAGAAGTTATTGTACTAGGCCCCAAACACCTCCGAGACACATTATCTAAAGGCATAGTTGCTCTAGATGGCATTGCCCTGGCCTCCAGCAGCACCGTAAGGAACCTCTGAGTTATCTTTGATCAGGATTTATCCTTTAACTCCCACATGAAACAAACTTCAAGGACTGCCTTCTTTCACCTACGCAGCATTGCAAAAATCAGGCACATCCTGTCTCAAAATGATGCCGAAAAACTAGTGCATGCATTTGTTACTTCTAGGTTGGACTATTGCTATTCCTTATTATTAGGCTGCCTGAATAAGTCCCTTAAGACTCTCCAGTTGATCCAGAATGCTGCGGCACGTGTACTGACAAGAACTAGGAAAAGAGATCATATTTCTCCAATATTAGCTTCTCTGCACTGGCTCCCTGTAAAATCCAAAATAGAATTTAATCCTTCTCCTGGCAAAGCTCTTAACGGTCAGGCACCATCATATCTTAAAGAGCTCATAATACCGTATTACCCGACTAGAACACTGCACTCCCAGAATGCAGAGTTACTTGTGGTTCCTAGAGTTTCCAAAAGTAGATTGGGAGCCAGAGCCTTGAGTTATCAAGCTCCTCTCCTGTGGAATCAGATCCCAATTTGGGTTCGGCAGGCACCATCTCCACATTTAAGAGCAGGCTTAAGACTTTCGTCTTTGATAAAGCTTATAGTTAGGGCTGGCTTGGGTGAGCCCTGAACCATCCTTTAGTTATGCTGCTGTAGGCCTAGACTGCTGGTAGACTTCCCATGATGCACCTCTTTCCTCTCTCCTTCTCTCCCTCTCCATCTGTATGCATTTTTATCCTATTACTGCATGTTACTAACTCAACATCTTCTCTTTCCCGTAGTTCTGTGCTTTCTCGTTTCTCGTTTCTCTCCTGTCGCTTTCAGTAGGTGTTTCTGCCTCCAGAGCTGCAGAGTCTGGATCTGTGGTTGTGGGCCACCTGCTGCGCCCGTGTTCCTGCTCAACAACTGCAACTACAGTTGTTGTTATTGGCTCTGTTGCTATTATTGTCATAATTTTTCCTATAACTGTCATTCCTATTATTATTAATTTATTAATATTAATATTACCACTGCCATTACATTATCACTATTTTAAGATTCTAGGTGGTATTTGCATTGTGCTTCCCTCTTCCCTTCTCAGTCTTAACACACTATCTTACATTAAAAGGGGGAACAGTGAAGGGTGAATCACTGAAGCACTGACCATCGCAACCAGCTATTATCAGAACGTACACACAATAACCAAAGGCAACTGCTGTTTAAAAGACACAATAGCGTATATTTAACCTTAGCACTGATTAACAATCAATAACTTCAGTCAACAACCACTAACGTCTAGTCTAAACACAACGAGCATACAACAATGAGCAAGCATATAAGATATGTGTGTGTTTGTGTGTGGGACAAATAGAGGGGGTTGCAAGGAAGGTGGTGGCCACGTGGGTGGTTGTCATGCACAAAGCCAAATTGCGGGCAGACCCATAAATCTTAAAGGGATAGAACTAAAGAGCTTAGCTAGCTAAGACTTAGCTAGCTAAGCTACCACGTTATCTGGGCCATTTGAGATGTAAATGTATGTGTAAAGGTGTGTGAGTTAGTGGAGAGAGAAGAGAGGAAAGCACACAGAGTAAGGCACAAGGAATCTCAAATGCTGTGGCAAAGCGTAATAGCTGTCCCTTTATCACACAGTAATCTGGCAGTAGGTCCAATGGTGAAACTGTTCCTTTCGGGGCAGCAAAGGAGAACAGCGGTTGACGTTGGCAGAGAGAGTGGCTCAGTGGCAATCTTTCTCTCCGTGAAGGGAACGGTCAGTACGTGTCTCTTCTCAGGTTTCAAAAAGTGTTCAGCAAACATAAAACAGTCTGTTTCTCATCCAGCGAGTTAAGACTCTGCCTAGGGAAATTAAAGCTCACGTAAAAACCGTCTTCTTGTGGTAACGGCAGTTACTGTGGAGAGAGACGTGATGTGCCTCCTTTAGTTAACGGGTTACTGTGGAAATGGCAACGGGCAGTGTGGATCGCTTTATAGAGTTGGTGTCATCATCTGTGCCGAGATTTCATGCACTGTCTCGCGCGTCTCATCCGCTAGGAGTCAGTTGTTTAGATGCGACTGAGATCTTGCGTTGGGTTTAAACAAGATCTCGTTTCACTTTCACATTCAGGTGTGAATTAATGGTTGTGTCGTCTTGGCGCCTTTCTACTGTCTGTTCTTTGTTTCTAAGTCAAGTGAAGGCTTTGGCTTTTCCAGGCCTGCCTTTGTCCCTCACACGTGGTGAGGCTAGACGAGGCCCAACAACACTTACAGTACTTAACAGGATGTGGAGGTGGAAAGTACGATATGAAACAATAGAAAATCTGAAAAATTAGTCAAGTAATTATTCCTGTTTAAAAGACACCTAATAAACGTACAAAAGTAATCAAAGTAATAGTATAGTTATTACTGTAGCAACTGACCCCAGGTGTTATGCTGACTACACATTAGTTACGTCAGACCAGTGACACTTACTATAATGAGGCAGCAACTGGCGTGGAATAGACTTTATCCTGTACCATGTCAACTGTCACATTCTGCCTCTCTGTCCCCCTCTTCAGCCACATTCCCACTTCCTCAAAACCATTTATTGCCTTTCCCTACCTGTCCACCAGATGCCCTCAGACTTTTTCACCAGACTTCCTCATTCACCTGCTCACCTGTTCTCACTTCCCTCAGTCACTCACTACTTATACCGGCCCAGATCCTTTGTTCCTTTGCCAGTTCATCCTAGTTGGCATAAGCCTTGTACTTTGGCTTTTGAGCAACCTAAACCTGACTCTGCTGCTTTACCTGGACCTGAATCTGCCTGCCTGTCAACTTGTCAACCAGTACCAGAACCTGCCTGTCTGCACCTGCCTGCCTACCAACTGTTAGGTGCTAAGAAACTAGTGAACCCAGATGCAGACAGAAGGCAGTGGAGCAGTTCAAGGTATTGAAAACACTCAATAGATGTTGATGATAGCAAGGGGGTTTGGAGCGGAGAGACACCATCTCCACATTTAAGAGCAGGCTTAAGACTTTCTTCTTTGATAAAGCTTATAGTTAGGGCTGGCTCAGGTGAGTCCTGAACCATCCCTTAGTTATGCTGCTATAGGCTATAGGCTATACTGTATTATCTCTCTCTCTCTGTCTCTCAATTCAATTAAATAAAATTTTCAATTCACTTGGCACTTATTGGCATGGGAAACAGATGTTAACATTTCCAAAGCATGTGTGAAATAAAAACATAAACAGAAAAAAATGTGCTATTAGAATATATACAGATAAGTAAGATAATATAGTAGTAATAATAATATTAAGTATTGACTTGCAGTTAAAAATACAAATACAAGTGAAAACTACATAAACATTACAACATTTCTGTGTGTGTGTGTGTGTGTGTGTATCATTCACTGTCCCTCAGGTTGTTGATACATGTTGGGCAGCAGGATCTGCCCTCTCTCCTTCTCCTAGGAGTATTTTTAATTTTGAGAGCTCATTTAGCTCTTTGAAATCTGAGATTACAGAGCTGAACTTGTTAAAGTAAACGTTGCTTATTTCATTGAATGTTGTACATTATAGGAGGAAGTGCATCTCTGTCTCAACCTCACCTGTCCAACAGTGACCACACATTCTGTTTTCTTTTGGTTGCCGGGATTTTTTGTGTCTTCCTATTTCGATTGCCAGTTTGTGGTTTGAGCCTGTACTTGGTTAGGATCTGTCTCTGGTTTGGGTTTGGGTTTGGAGGGCTTTGGAATGGAGGGTGTTTAGGGGGCTGGAATGTTAATTATCAGTGGGCCTAATTCTGCTCTACATGCCTTTGTTGGTGTTTTCCTTTGTACGTGTAAAATGCATCTGCAGAATTCTGCATATAAAGATTCTGTTTGATGTTTGTCCCAGCGGGTATAGCTATGATGACTGCGTGGACCCCATACTTCACTACCATAAAGTGACACTATGAAATATTTTAAGCCAAAGTTTAATTGGAATTTGGAAATGATAACATTTTCTCTTAATTTTATTTAGAGCTCATCGAGCTTTTTCTTTTAGTGCATTCACTGCCGTGTTGAAACTCCTGGTATTTGTTCTCCTGACATCTGGGGCGCATTTGAAAAATCTCAACATTAGTTTTCTTCATATTTCCTGCCAGGGCCCAGTTCTGACAGAACTGTTCTACTATGTCCAGCTGTTGCTGTAGTCCTTGTTCAGTAGGAGACAGTAGAACAAGATCATCAGCGTAAAACAGAGACTTCACCTCTCTATCTAGAAGGGAGAGGCCAGGAGCAGCACACTGATCCAACTGTACAGCAAGTTCATTTATATACACATTAAATAAAGTCTGGCTTAAGTTGCAGCCCTGACAAACACCTCTTCTCTGGGTGAAGGATTCAGTTTGTTTGTCTCCAATTTTTACAGCACATCTATTTTCCAAATACATTGATTTAACCAGATCATACATTTGCCACATGCTGCCCCTGTGTTCCTGCTCGACAACTGCTACTACATTTGTTGTTATTGGCCTTGTTACTTTTATTGTCATTATTCCTATGACTATCATTCCTATCATTATTCCCCATTATCCCCCCGATGTTCTGCCCTTGCGTACAGTATGTTTTTTTATTTTATAGAGGGCACCATGACTGCATTATATCCTGGAGGACAGTGAGTGGGCAAATAATTTTGACACCATTTTTCTGTTAATACAATTACATCAACATCTTTGATTTAATGAATTCAGGGTTTCCACTCTTCAGCTCAGTGGTTGAGGAGTGGAGACCCTGATTATTCCAGCAGCTTATATGAAATGAACGCATTAAAAACAAACATCAAAATGAACCTGTATAGTGAGACAAATATAAAAACACCTACAACTATACATTTACAATACTGAAAAATAATTTTACATGGATTACATGTACTATTTTCAATAATATTATCATTGGACTGGCTACTACTATTGCTATCGTTCTGTCGTGAGAAGTTGTTCTGTCTTGGCTGAACAGAAGCTGGGTGCACAGGGTGTGCAGCCTCTCTGTTGGGCCCCAACAGATTCTAGAATTGCCACTGAGGCTGATCCAAGCAGGGTGGTGGGAACATAGGCCGAAGTCAGGGCTGGCCGGTCTGCGAGAAGATGGAGAACAGAATTAACGGAGGAAACATGCAAAAACTAGATGCAAAAGTACAAAAATCAAGGCTGAAGCATAGATAACTGTAGCTGAGACTACGATCTGGCAGTGTGAAGCTGGCTGGGCAGAGTCTTTAGAAGAGGTCTTCATTACAGTGATGCGATGCAGCTGAGAGGTTCCACCCTGACTTTTGCACACCTGTAGACAATCACTCACAACACACAGACACACAAGGAGGAAGGAAAGGGAGGGAGGGAGAAAGAGAGCGAGCTGCTCCAGGAGAGGCATCAGTTTAGTGAACTGAAGAGGACGTCCCAGGGGCAGATGTAATACCAACACCTGCATGTAAGCTCATTTATGTACAGTTAATCATTGAACTGCAACCGTCTGCCTGTTTCGTCTGCATTTGGGTCCTTCCCCTGCTGCCTGCACTCCCAACCGTGGCAGTAACTGAAGGTGGAATTATTGATCTTACAAAGTAACTTGCTTATGTGCTTGACAAACTGCTCAGTAACCAAAGTATCTGTAGCTACTGTGACAACTGTACTGTGTCCATGTTTCACAGAGTAACTTGGATCTTTTCACTTGAAACGTTTTTAATTGTCAGACAATTATTACCATATTTATGTTTTAAAATGTTCGTCAAAGCTGCAGATTATGTTTGATACCCTTTCAAAATACTGTAGAGGAAATTTATTTTGTTTGCGATTATTCACTTATTATTTATTTGAATTTTAACATAACATTGGGCCATGAGATATCGCTTACACCCAAAGTCCCTAACCTGAAACTATCTGAAACGGTGAGATCTGGGGATGTGAAATTGGTCAACAAGTTGCTCAAATGAGGCAAAAATGCCATCTATGTAGGGAACTTTGACAAAAACAACACCCTTGTCATGTAGGGAAGAAGGGAACAGTGGATTGGCGTGAAGGGGGGCCAAAAGGGAGAGATGTTGGACACTGTGATGTCGAATAAATTGCCTCCAAATTTTAACACTGTTAGCAACAATAATGTTCTTGTTGCATCTAGGGGGTGGGTCTGTGAATGGTAAACATAACAAAGTGGATAATGATAAAGGGGCAGAGGAGAATGAATCATTGTAAGGCCAGGCAGGGATAGGGTTGAGGGATTTAAGGTTGATCCAATGTAACACCAAGCGGAGATTGGTCCAATAGTAACACTAAAAATTGGGCAAGGCCATACCACCTAAGCTTTTGGGTTTCTCTTTCTGCATCTTAGGGTTCTTTTTGTTCCAAATAAACAGGGAGATATTACTGTCAAGTTTGTGAAAAAAAGATTTGGGAATGAAAATGGAAATGCACTGAAAGAGAAACCTAGGGAGAATATTGTTTTTGATACAATTTATGTGGCCGGCCAGTGAAAGGGCGAGAAGAGCCCAGCTCTGAAAATGTTGCTTAAAGTGGTTAAGCAAGGGGGTGAAGTTGAAGTCAAATAGGTCATTAAATTTCTCTGTAACACAGACCCCTAGGAAAGTGAACTTCTCCTGAGAGATCTTGAATGGTAACCTAGTGAGGAGGGAAACCTAGGTTACTGTATTAATGGGCAGTTCGCTTTTACAACCTGATATATTACCAAATGCATCCAATATATTCACTACTCAGGAGATGGATTTATCTGGGTCTGCCAAGAACAGAAGTTAGTTGTCCGCGTACAGAGCTAATTTATGCTCGACTCCTTCCCTAGTGATACCCACCACATTCCTATTTGTCCTTAGTGTACTGACAAGTGGCTCTATCACGATAGCGAATAACAGTGGAGAAATTGGACATCCCTGCCTTGTGCCTCTGCTAAGTGGGAAGTAGCCAGAGAGGTTGTTGTTAGTTCTCACAGATGCCACAGGGGATGTATATAGCAATTTAACCCAAGCAAGGACATTTTCAGCTAAAACCAAAACTGTTCAAAGCTTCAAAGAGGTGACCTCACTCCACTCAGTCAAAAGCTTTCTCCGCGTCTGAAGATATTATAATATATAATATAACACATTAAAGGAAAGGGAAAAACCCCAAAAACATAATATGACTCTATTAAATAGTCGCCTGACATTGTGGGACGAATTCTTAATGAACCCAGTCTGATGAATGGAGATAATGGATGGAAGTATCTATTGGGCTATTACTGAAGCAGAACTATTTAGAAATGTGAGTGGAGAGCTGTGTAACTGTATCTCAATCCTTCCAATCTTGTGCGTAATCAGATTAGTAAATGTGTAAAATAGTCTCTAAACGCGTGCTGAGATTTGTGAATGTCTACAGGAATCTGCCAATGTGTATTCAGAATAGCTGAAAAGTTGAAGCATTTTGCTCCAAGAGCTGGAAATACAGACAAGTCACCAGTTATAGCAGCGGGCCTCTCAATTGGCTGTCTTTTTAAACCTGACTTTTGCTACACTTCTGCAGTGGCAGATCTGCAAATACGTGTGGTGATTTGCAAATGCGTGTGGAGATTGGTCTGTGTCTCAGTAGCAATACAGCCTACATACCACCAGTCGGCGGTGGCACCCACATTGCTGGGCTGGGTGGTTTTGAAAATGCAATAGTCAATCATCACTTCCTCGTTTAGTAACTTTGTTTATTAACAGTTCTACCAGAGATGTTTCTGTTATAGAGCATCTTTGGTTCTACCCACCGTCCTGAGAGTGGATGGACTGGGAGCTTGGAACAGCAGAGAGTGTTGGTGTTATTTACACCACCAGCACAGGAGCTTTGGACCGCCAGGGGAGGACGTTCTGGGGGCGGGGCACCAGAACCGGGCTCAGCTGCCTCCCAGTGAACACAGCCTTTGAGACCGACGGAGGCCAGTATGACAGGAAACAGTATAACAGTTTAATGTCACAACAGAGCAGGGAAATTGGACGATAACTGCCACAGTGGAGAGGATCTTTACTTTTCTTTATAATTAGTGAGATGGAGGCTTGACAAAGAGTTGGAGGGAGTTGACCAGTTCTGAACACTTCAGTAAACATATGAAGTAGCATTGGCGTCACCTTATCTGAAGAAGTCTTAAAAAATTCAATTGGAAAGCCGTCAAGGCCAAGGCACTTGCCACTTTGCACTGACCCCAGGGCTTGGACTAATTCCTTCTCTGTTGCCCAGATAGTGGCAGGTGAGACGTCAGGTGTTACATTGGCATTAATAAATATATCCATTTGAGTAGCTATGAAAGTCACAAAATCTTTGTCTGAAAGTAACAGTGAGTTAAAGCACCAGGGTGAAGTGATTTGGGGTTAAAAAAGCAGCACACATCTGAAATGGCACATTTGTGAAAGAGAGGATTGCCTTGGCAGATGTAGATAAAACAGCAGATCTAGGTGAGGAGCAGTCAAGGACAGGGTCTAGACAGCAGTTCAAATCCCCTCAGAATGAGATGGTGAGAGCCTAATTTGGGGAGAGAAAATAAAAATTTCTTGAAGAAATTCTCATCATCCCAATTTGGACCATAAACATTGGTGAGGGTCAGAAAACTGTTTTGGATCCTCACCATGATAACAATGAAGTAGTTGGGTAGTTGCTAAAAAAAAAGCCTTCAAACTGCATTTGGGAGCTGCACCTTGTCACCGAGATGAACGTATCAGGGGATTGTTGCAACGCAGACATTTTCTTTTGAAACACAGGAAGTCACTTACCAGCGCACTGCTGCTAACTGTACTAGCTGCCATTAGCTAGTTAGCTAACTTAGCAGTCCTATTAGCTGACTCTGCCCAGACTGAGCTTGGAGTACCGGGAGAGTCTTTGTGTTTGTTTACAATGCTAGCACAGGAGCTTTGGAGCGCCGGGAGGAGGAAGATTTCAGGCCCGTGGGGCAGGGACCCAGCGGGGGATGCTGCCGCGGAGCGGGGCTGGAATGAGCACCAGAACTGGAGCCGGGCGAGTAGGCATCGGAACCGGGCTTAGCAGCCTCCCAGTGAACAGGGGACCGGGACCGAACACAGCCTCAGTGACCGACGGAAGTCATTTGATGACAGGAAACACAGTACCGAGGTGATTTATAGCGGCTCTGACCAGGACTCTGACTCCAGGGATGATGAAGACACAGAGTGTTCAGGCAGGGACAGGAGAGGCGTGAAGCGGGAGAGGTCCGTGAGTATTTGTTTTTGTGAAGTTGGAAGTTATTTATTCCCATGTTTTGAACAACAAGACTTGTGTGATGTTATACTGTGTTGAAGTAAATTAACAAAATGTTCAGTCGCCTTGCTGGTTGTTCCGACACATTCAGAAGCATTACCGCTTTTGCCATTAGCAACAGGTGACTCGCTTCACGCCCCTTGTAAAATTTATATTTTAAAGGCTCATTATTACGGTTTTGTATTTCTTTGTAATGTCGCACAGTGTTATCAATGTTTCTTATAGCATTCTTTCTCAGCCCTGGAACTCAAACCATTTTCTGATGCCCCAAAAATATACATTTAAATAATTAAATTAATACAATAAATACTAATGGCTTGAACAAACGACTACTAGTCGACTAGGAAAATCTTTAGTCAGGGCTAGCCCTAATCCACTGAAAGGCAATTATTGGGATCAGAGAAGGAGTAAAAGGTTATTCAACTGTCTTCCCTCACCTCCTCCAATCCCGATCCGACCATTGACCAAAGACAACAAGCCATTAAAATAAGGTAGAACCAACAATAAAGAAATCTAAAAACAGAACTTAAAAAAAGACAAAAGATATATAGACTCACAAACCACACATCAAGAACAAAAACCCACCTACCCTCTAAGGCGTCTCCCCAAACGAGACATCAGCAGTTCCCTTGCTTTTAACACTTCACTACTATAAACCTGCATTCCTAACTACAGTTGCATGACCATAAAATGACAAAAATAATCACAGCAAGATACCTTAACGTATATAGAAAAATAGATTAAGTCATCCAATTTGAAACATGACACAGACAAAAACATTGTTTAAATTCTGCATATCTACTCAAAAAGAGGAACAGTAACTTATGCAGGCCAGATAGACTATTTGTAATTTTGCTCTAGGCTAAATGAAACAGCCTAAGTGACAAACACAAAATCGGTAATTAAATGAGTAGGATTATTTCTCTCCCAAAGCACACAAATTACAAATAAAGACCTGAAAATGCCCTGTATAGCTCATCTGCCCGCCCAGAGAGGCCAAAGTATCCAATCATTCATAACCAATAAAAAAATAAGAATTGAATTTGAGGGGCTAGAGAAAATATTTGTGTAGGTCACCCATGGCCCCCAGGCTGGCAGTTGAGTAACCCTGCATCAGGAGTTTCCAACAGAGTTGAGAGCAGAAAAACAGAATCCTAAACAATTAGAGGATTCAAACTGGCTTGATATGTAATTCACTATTATAAAAAACAGTGATTACAGATGTGAATGGACGATTGTTAACAGGGGTGTTCAGTTACCCGCCGACTGAAGCATACAGTCCGAGAGCCTCCAGAACCAGATAAAAACAAGACTGAACAGCCTGTTCATGTTCATGTTTATCCTTCACAACTTAGGAAGAAACATAACTCACAGAGCCAAACCAGACATGGGTCCCGGATCCCTCACCTCATCTCGGTGCAGCAGACAGCTGTTTAGTAAAGGCTGTAGCTGCTTCGGAATCCACGAAAGAGCATTCTTTTCCATCAGAGAGAGTAACTCTCAGCCTGGATGGATGAAGAAGACCAAACTTATCCCCTGGGACGGTATGCAGTATCCGCTTTACTTCTCCAAACTCTGTTTCCTCGCCTACGGCTCTGGTGAGGTCGGCATAGACGGAAACCCTGCTGATGTTGGTATTTAAGAGAATCAGAAGCATCTCTGGCTTTGTGTGATGGACTCTGATGATCGCGGCGGCTTCCCGTCCTGAGGCTTCTTGCGGGGAAATCTATGGGCTTGGTCGAGAGGGGCTTCTCTTCCAGCTGCAACAGGTCCTGCAACAGGTCCTGCAACAGCAGGGCAATGAACTCAGTGGGCCGGGAACCCTCCACTCCTTCTTCGATGCCCAGGAGACGTAAGTTATTCCTCCATGATCTACTCTCTAGGTCCTCGCATTTATCTTGTAGCTCCCTGATGTCTGATGCCATTTTTGCATGTTTGGCCAACAGATCCTCAACCAAGTCGTCCAAGCATAGTTTTCCGGCATAGTTAAACTTTGACTGTGGTCGATAGCTGTGGCTTGCAAGGCGGCAACATCTTTTTTGGTCTCTTCTCGAATGGCAGTGATTTCAACATTGAGATCTGTATTCATGGAGTCAATCTTAGTAAAGATGCCATCCTTCAAAGTTTCAAGAGCGCTGTTGACCACACTCAGATGGTCCAAGCTAGCTAAATTGCTACTTAGCTCAGCATCCATGTTCATGGAGGGTTAGGGTTAGGGGGTTAGGGTTAGACCTTGGTGGTGATGGCTCAGCTTCTCCACATCAGTGAAAGGGCTGAGGAGCTGCATAGGGAACAGTGGATGTGCCAAAACCAAAGTCTTTGCAGGACCCAGTAGCCTAGACAACTGTACCAGAATTTTTTTTCATGAAACCCAAGCCATATAAGCAAAAATACAGTAGCAGTATTACATTATAAGTACAACTACTAAAAGCTGCAACAGCTAATGCTTGTGTTGTGACATACCAGAAGCTTGTAAATTCAGTTTAAGTTCCTGGTGCAAAAAGTGACATTGACCTAGTGAGACTCAGTGTTGTTTGTAATGCAATGCGACACTACATGACCACAACGGTAGAGCAACATACTGGTGAGGATCACGGAGCAGAGGGGGCTTTCATGTAGGCTAACAACAAAGCCAGCTGAGATAGCGTTGCAGTATAAAGTTCCACAAAAAGCAACATGACAAAACAGTTACCCATATCCAACCTACCTGTGGGCGTACAATCAAAGCTAGCCACGTTAACCGCTCAACATGTTAACGCTAAGCTCAACAGGCTAACCTGCAAAATAAACAGTGAAACAACATAAAACATGGCAAAACTTACAGCTTCCACGTTCAAAGTTGGGTCACGGACAGCTGTTATCAATCTGTCCTTGAGCTTCAGTTTTGAAGCGAATCCTGCTTTGTACTGGCCGTCGTTGAGAAAGAGTTTTCCAATTTTTGTGGGCACATTTCCATCAAAAATAAAGTTAATCCACTGGGTCTTCACATCCTCAGATGATGGGAGTACATAAAGGCTTTTCTGTTGGTTCTTGCAGCTAACAACAGAACAATTTGCTTGCTTTGCTCATACCTTCAACGTCTTCGTGTTACCGGAGTCGGCGTTAGTGAGGAAATAACACTGGCGGACAGCAAGGTAGATTCACTTGGTATTTTGTGGGTGGGGATTGTCACCGAGCTGGAGGTAGTCCTATGTTCAACAAAGCCCTGTAGGACGTCACACAGGGAGGAAAATCTGACTGTCTTTTTGGAACACATTTTCGATAGATGGAGCTAGAGAAAAAGAGAGGAGATGGTCTTTTCTCATACTTTGGGGGTCTCTAGACACACCGGGAACACATAAATATGTAGAAAAGCCATGAAAAAGTGCATTTTGCATAATATGTGACCTATAAGTGTATGTGTTTGAGTACACCGTTTTTTAGGATATGGGAGGAGTAGTGTAAACAGTCCTGTCAACACCAATCACAGATATAGAGCAGATGAAAATCCATTGTATTTAACCAACAACAACTTTAACAACTTGGGACCCCAAACACAAGTAATTGTCATTTTCTGCATCAGTTCAAAATTATGTTTATAAGAAATTCTCATAAAATTAGTTATGAAGTATAAAGCGTACAAAGCTTAACCTGTAGTATTAACCATACTACAGTTGTTGTTTTTTTAGCTGAACAGAACAGGACTAAAAAGGTCTTAAAAGCCATTTCAGATTTTTTTTTTTAAACCCAAAAAACCCCTCATATATTAAAATTTAAAGTTTTTTCTGAAGTATGAGAAACAGATGAGAGCAAGCCTCTATGGAAGCATATACTGGACTATATTCAAATAATAATGTAAAATTGAAAATGAAAATGTCGACATTGTTTAAGGTTTATTTTCAAATTTGAATTAACATTTGAATATTGTCCATTGTACAGCAGGTTACAACTTTGAAAATTAAATGTCAAACAGCTTTTTCCATTTTCATTTAATATAGACATAGAACGCCTATACAAGTATGTGAAAATTAAAATTGAATTGTTGCGTTTTCATTAAAATTTTTACTCAAATAACACTTTCATATGTGGAAAATTATAATGCTATTGTGGAATTATATTTTCATTTTCAGGTTTACATCATTTGAATATAGTCTAGTATACGCTTCCATAAACCAGGACAACAAAGAGTGAGAAAACTGAGGCTGCAGGTGGATGCTGGAGAGGTGGTGAAAGAAACAAACAACAACAGCAATAGAATGAGCAGGTAAGAAAAGGTGTGTATGTGCAGCCACACACACACACTTGCACACACAATTAATTAAAGACTTTCCTAAATATCCGTATTGGCGTTCAGAAGTCCAAGTTGCCTTTATTAGTACACACTCATACACAGGCACACACACACACACACACACACACACACACACATGTAGTAACACACTTAGATTGTAATACTCACCAGGGATTGGCTGAATAAACAAGCTGTGCGGAGCGCTGAGCAGAGCGTAGTGTATCACGGCCGTCCAGAAATGGTTGAGAAGCGGCCCTGGAGATCTATGTGGACCCTCTCTGTCTCTTAAAGATTTCTGCTCATATTTCCCTCTAGCAGAAACTGATATTATCATACAGCAGTCAGATCTTCTGTTCCCTATGGAGCTCTTTCCCTTAAACAACCCCCAATAACAGCAAAGTTACAGGTATACCTGCTTCCCAAAAACAGAAATACACAAAAAATCAATAAATGACAAAAAAGGTGAATCTTAAATAAGCACTTTTTTATTTATTTATTTTGTTTGTTTTATATTTGGTCTGATGTTTTAGTGTCTTGTGCCACAGTGTGAATGAACTGCTAAACTGTGACCACTCACACACACACACACACACACACACACACACACACACACACACACACCATTAGGGATGCTGAGTTGAAGGACGGTGACCCTGTGACCCATTTTATTCCCCGAAATAAAAGTACAGTGTTTCTCTAGAATGTAACTCCAACTACATTATTCCAATGAATACCAACTCCTCTTCTGGGTCCTCTCCTGCTTCAGATTAATTACACCTCCCTACGTTCTGGCTGTGCCCTCTGTCTTCAAAAAGGTTGTTATTAAACAAATCCTTAAAAAACAGGCACTGCAGGGCGCACCGGTGGCTCACCTGGTGGAGTACATCCCGTGTACAGGGCTGGGTCCTTGCCGCAGCGGCCCAGGTTCGGGTCCGGCCCGTGGCCCTTTGCTGCGTGTCTTCCCCTCTCTCTCTCTCCTGTGTTTCCTGTCTCTCTTCAGCTGTTCCTGTCAGATAAAGGCAACCCCACCCCTAAAAAAATAAAAACAGGCAATAGTTTCATTCATACTTGCTTGGCAGGACACACTTTTATATACAACAACTCTTTCTCTGATTGTCATGTTCTTTTATGTGGGGTACCTCAAAGCTCTGTTTTAGGGCCACTGCTGTTTTCATAGTATATGCGTCCAAATTTTCTGCCAGGTTTTGGCGAGTACAGTTAAAGTAAAATTAACTCAAGCCCAAATACTCTGACCTCTATGGCACATGTCCAATGGCATTCCAGCTTTACAGGAGGAGGAAGTTATGACAACACTAATATTTTAATTGAGAATTGAGAAGAAGTTAATTTTGTATGAGTTCCCAGAGCTATACATCTCTACTCTCCAATTCTACCTGGACTTCAGAGAGGATACCAGGTTAGAAAACGAATATTGTTTAGACTCTGATGTAGTCTGTAGCATCCCATTTAGCTGAGTTGTAGGAGGGTAATGCTTTATGCAATGCCCTTCATCATACACTTGACCTCGCTCAAACTATGCTCACTTGCGCATTTGGTGTGAAGCTGAGGTTAGCTTGTTTGCAGAAAATGGCCTACAACAGCTGTTGAGAGCTGAAAGACTCAACCACCTTTGTATGATAGTTGAGTAAAAGCTACATGGGGCTGCAGAGTGGGCTGTTAATTCCCAGTGGTTTGGCGCTACAAACGATACTTTCACATTACACTCAGAGATTAGATTTAGTATTACTATCAAAAATATCAATTAACAGAGCTTTAAGTGCAGCTGCATTAAGTAAAGGGTGGCCACAGCTCTGCCACATGTCTGACCATGTGAGTAGAAAAGAGTCAATAAGCTGGAGTGAGGGATGAGTAACAGGTAGAAATCTGAGCTACATGACAGAAGTTTAGATGGAATAATAGACAGAGAGGGGAAACGTGCATCAGTAATTGAAAAATGAAAAGTATAGAAATAAGATTTCCAGTATGTTTTTTGACAAAGGCTTACTGTAAGTTCTAATTGTATAAAATACGTTTGGAGACTTGAGGACTCTCTCTGTCACTCTTGCCCTCTCTGTCCTTCACTTTCTTTTTCTTCATTCTTCCACACTAACACACACAGACTTCCCCCTCTGTGTATGTGTGTGCGCAGTCTTGATCTCTTTACAGTGACATTAAAGCAGAGCAGCGTCTCCTCTCTCTCCTCGGACTGACTGGGACTTTAAGTGTATTGTTGTCTAACAGAAAGACTGAGGGGAAGTGTATTGTTTTCTGGAAATGGACTCACTCACACACACACACACACACACACACACACACACACACACACACACACACACACACACACACAATCCATCAGTAATCACAGACTCAAGACTATGGTAACACTTGAAGAGTGTTCTTAATGCATCATATGCCCGCTACAAGCACATTGTGAGTGAATTATAATTATTAACACAATGTGGACAAAAGCAGGTGGTTGAATGCTATATATGATGGCTGTGTTGTTTATGATGTGTTATTAGTAAAGTGCAATGAGATTACTTCTGTTATGAATTGGCGCTATATAAATAAAATTTTATTGAAATTGAATTATTAAAATGAATGCACTGATTACATAAAATTTTAACTTTAGACATTTGACAGAATCTCTCAGTCACCGTGTCTTAAATGTATACAAAATGTTCCTCAACAGTTTCAGTAGGGAGATCATTTATAGATACTCCCCAGATCTGACTGAAGTGGGAAGATTGTTCGGTAACATTTTCTATGAAGCCCATGTCTATAATGCATTATAAACATACTTATAATGTGTTTATAGCAATGTATAATTATATTTATAAGCACTCATAAATATTCATAATGCTTTATAACAATCATAACACATTATAAAGCATTTTAGAATGTCAAGTATCATAATACTTAATAATTGCTGGTCACTCTGACATTGTTTTTGGCAAAGATCATAGTGTATTACAATTCTCATAGTTATACATACATTATAACCATTTTGTAATGCATTAAAATCACTGTTAGAATGCATAGAAATGACGGGAACAAGGTTCAACGAAAAATGCACCTAACGGCGACACACACACATATGACAGGAACACAATGATCCGACAATGAACAAAGGAAAAGGGCTGAGTGGTAGACTTCAGGCGGACGGCCCGGGGGCTGGGTATGTGCGGACGTCACTGGAGGCCGGCGGTGAAGACGGAACCCTTCTGGAGGCCGGCAGCGAAGATCCAGCGGCGGCAAGGGATTGGTGCTGCTGCGATCCAGCCGGGAACTGGGAGCTGCTGCGATCCAGCAGACAGTCCCGGGAGTGATGGCTGCTGCGATCCACCAGGGAGTCAGGGAACTGGGAGCTGCTGCGATCCAGCAGGGAGTAATAATAATAATAAAACTTTATTTATAGAGCACTTATCAAAACAAAGTACAAAGTGCTTCACAACAAGAGAAATAAAATATCACAGTGAATGACGAAATATAAAGAAATAAAATACATAAAATACACAAAAGCAATAAAATAAACAGCCAGTTCAGGTAAAATCAGGATCTGCTTTCAGATAAAAATGTGTTTTGAGACGAGACTTAAATGAAGACACTGACTCAGACAGCCTAATTTCTTTGGGCAAGTTGTGATGGGGAGTGATGGCTGCTGCAATCCAGTAGATACAGGTCCTAGGTAATGGGAAATGTGTTACCAGCTGGCAGTGGTTGAAACCAAGAAATGAGTCCAACAAGGCTAAACAAATCTGACAGATTTTGTAAAGTCCAAAATCCAGACATGGTCCAAGGGAGACAAAGAATCCATACAAACAAACTCACGGTAAGAAATGCCGGGAACTGGGCACAGGAACAAGGTACAACGAAAAATGCACACACACGACAGGAACACAATGATCCGACAATGAACAAAGGAAAAGACCTGAACTAAATACCCTAAGGGAGGTGAGACAACGAGACACAGGTGCAAACAATCAAGGAGGGGCCAATGACAGGAGGGGACATGACAGCAGTACAATACATACAAAACATCGACTAAACAGTGCAACATCATTAAATACAGAGAGAGAATCTACCCAACAATTTATACAGGTACAGCTGAAACGATTAGTCATTTTTACAGTGTGGTATTAGTCCTTTTACTTAAGTCAACGATCTGAATACTTCGTCCACCACTGGTCATAACAGAAATTGAGTACTCCAATTTGACACAACTTTTTGATGATTAACAACTAAATGATGGATGGATTTACATTTCACTAATGTAATGTTTTCCCAAAAACAACATAGTATGTAATCAGTGTTGGCAGTAACGCGTTACTGTAATTCCACTACTTTTGGCGGTAACTAGACATGTAACTAATAACTTTTTCAAATTAAATAACGCAATTACAATTTCTGAAATTTAAAAGGGCTCGTTACTCGTTAGTTTTGTCTTACCCAGTGGCAGGGTATGGCTTGGTTGGGCTGCAGCCCCACGAAGAATTGTGTTAGCCCCACCATAGAACAACCAAGAAATTACTGAGCAATCCGTCCCATTTACATAAGACTTACGTTTAAATGTTATGCACTCCTGCTGACCTGGTCCAACAGCGCTACCACGTCCGGACAGCATGATGCAGTGACAGCTGACAGCATCACACACTGAACTGATCTGAGTTCAGTAGCAGATGCATCATTCAGTATCCCCATTAGTATTCAATGTAAGGCTGTCACTGTCCAGAGATCAGTGGGGAAGCTTCACTCTGTCACATGTCACCTTACTACGTCACTCCCGTGAGCATGCCTTGCGAGCATGCTAGTAGCTACCTGATGGCCGTATTTTTAAAAATAGATTAATAAATCGAATTAGTAAGTTAATTAACTAGTTTAGTTAGTAAGTTGTTGTTAGTCAGTAAGTTAGGATATTGTATTATGGATAAATTTGTTTTCATACATCCTCAGACAGAAGAGGTCCCAACACTGGCAGTGGGCGTGTTGGATGCTGTTAATGTTACTAACATTTCATCTACACCTGCGGGTGAAGAGGACACAGAGGGAGCCGCTTCTTCCACCTGCCAGACCCACTGGGAAGAAGACGAGCAAGAGGAAGAGTACGGTGGTTTTATTCACAACTTTAACTTATTCTGGGATCGTTCTTCCTTGTTTGCATGAGACGGTCTTCACCCAAACAAGTCAGGTAGTCGCATGCTGGCGGCTAACCTGCAGCACGCTGTGCTGTCCTCCTCACGTAGTTGACAATTTACATCACTTGTCTCCCCTCGCTCTTTCTCTTCTCTGCCCACCAAAAACAGCCACGCACCCTCTGCTGTCACTACCTCCCCCTTGTGGACTGATCATAGTGCTGCTATCTGGAGCCCGGATCCCTCTAGTGCCACCTTTAACATTCCTGTGGTAATTTCGGATAGGTCCTTAATGCGAAACAGGCACAGTCGACACAGCAATAATAATAACTTAATAAAGATCTGGGCCAGAACCCTACCTCCAGTCTCAACCTCAAATCTGAAGCAGCACAGACTTTTTAAGATGGCTCTTCTCAATGTAAGATCCCTCTCTAACAAAACGTTTATTTTAAATGATTTTATTTCTTCTACTGATTTAGATTTCATGTTTTTAACTGAATCCTGGTTACGTCCTGGTGATCACAGTCAGCTGGCTGAATTGTGCCCTCCTGATTATGACAGCTTTAGCCACCCCAGGGTCTGTGGTCGAGGTGGTGGCCTTGTTACTGTCTATAGGAAGCATGTTAAGTGTGACCTCATAGCTTGTAATGATTTTTCCTCCTTTGAAGTGCTCATGTTTAAACTTGGTGGCCCCCTCCCGGTCATATTTGCTATTATTTATCGCCCCCCTAAATCAGCTGGCTCCTTCTTGTTGGAACTCCCTGACTTTTTATCCAGTCTTGTGTTAAATTATGATAGAATTCTTCTTTGTGGTCATTTTAATTTTTCATGTTGATGACTCCTCTAATGCCCTTGCTGCTGATTTTTTAAATATCACTAACTCTTTTAACTTTCAACAACATGTGTCTGGCCAAACTCATTCCTGTGGCTACACCTTAGACCTAGTTTTTAGTCTGGGCCTGAAAACCCCATCTGTGGAAATCAGGGACAGGTCTGTATCTGATCACCTATGCATTACTCTAAGTACACACGTGTCCTTAATGAGCATAGTGCCATAAAATTCTGTACACTGTTCAATTCTCCTGGCAGTGTGTTTCCCGATTCCTCACCAACACCAACGATTTGGTTGATTATTTTAACTACCTGTGTTCTTCAACCTTAGATCTCATAGCTCCTCTGAAAAATAGACCAACCTCAAAGACTAGAAAACAGCCATGGTTAAATGACAGTATTCAAAGCTGTAAAAAGAAATGCAGAAGAGCAGAACGCAGATGGAAGAAATCAGGTCTCCAGGTCCACTTTGTGGCCATGAAAGAGTTATTACGCCTTTATAATAGGATGGTGAAGGATGTAAGAACATGTCATTTCTCTGCACTTATTTCTGCCCATCAGCACAACCCCAGATTCCTATTTAAGACTGTGGATCAGTTAGTTAACCCTGCCCCTCCTTGTGCCCCTGCTGATTGTGATGCTGATTGTGAAAAGGTTCTTTTGCACTTTGCTGGTAAGGTGGAGTTAATAAGATCTGATATCACCCCCAATCCTGCCTTTTTAGATGTGGATCACCTGTTCAGGGATTCTCTGAGCAATTTTTCTGCTGTTACTCTGCCCGAACTCGCAGACATCATGTCTCTTATGAGAGTGTCCTCCAGCCCTCTGGACAAAATCCCAACTAGGTTTTTATTGGAAGTTATGGATTGTATTGCGCCCCTTTTGCTAATTATTTTTAACAGCTCGCTGTCTACTGGCTGCGTCCCTGATTACTTTAAAACTGCTTGTGTCCAGCCAGTCCTAAAAAACCTGGGCTTGATCCCACCCTCCTGGATAACTACCGCCCAATATCCAAATTGCCTTTTATTTCGAAGATTCTCGAAAAACTTGTATCTAAGCAGCTTCTAGCTGCTGTGGAAAACAATAATACCTTTGAAAAGTTCCAATCTGGCTTTCGTCAACTCCACAGCACTGAAACAGCCCTTCTCAAAGTCACCAATGACCTTTTAATGAATGCAGATGCAGGCATGTGCTCAATTCTTGTGCTGTTGGACTTAAGTGCTGCCTTTGACACAATTGATCATGGCATTCTTTTAGATAGACTGAGGCACTGGGTGGGCATATCTGGCACTGCACTAGACTGGTTCTCATCTTATCTGTCCAATAGGAAATTCTGTGTCAACATTAATAACTTCATGTCATCCTTTTCCCATATCAAGTACGGTGTGCCTCAAGGTTCAATTCTGGGACAGATACTGTTCTCTTTGTACATGCTTCCTTTGGGTGATGTAATCCGCAGACATGGCATTTCTTTTCATTGTTATGCAGATGACACACAGTTGTACCCTGTCAAGCCCACTGACCTTAGTATGCTGAGTTCTCTGCAGGACTGCCTGTCTGACATAAAAAATTGGATGTCGATAAATTTTCTTCAGCTCAACTCAAATAAAACTGAAATCCTTGTTATTGGGCTCCAACACATCACTAAACAGATACTGCCATCTATTGGTAACCTGTCACAACATATCAAGCCTGTTGCAAGAAATCTTAGTGTCCTGTTTGACAGCAATTTATGTTTTGAGCAACGTATCACTAAGCTTGTTTTTATCACCTCAGAAACATTGCAAAAATACGATCTATTTTAAATCTTAGTGATGCAGAAACTGTTGTACATGCTTTTATCCTCACGCTTTGATTATTGTAACAGCCTGTTCACTTGTCTTAATCAAAAAACTTTGACACGACTGCAGACTGTACAAAACTTGGCTGCTAGGCTGTTAACCAGGACCAAGAAGTACGACCACATAACACCTGTTTTAGCCTCTTTACACTGGCTCCCTGTTGGTTTTAGGATTGATTTTAAGATCTTATTGATTACTTTTAAGGCTCTTCATGGCTCCAGATTATATTTTAGACCTTGTAATCCCTTATGAACCTTCATGTAGTTTGAGATCTTTGGGCAGGGGTCTCCTGTCTGTTCCTGAGTCCAGGATGAAAACTAAGGGGGACAGAGCTTTTGCCATCAGGGCCCCGAGGCTCTGTAACAACTTGCCCAAAGAAATTAGGTTGTCTGAGTCAGTGTCTTCGTTTAAGTCTCTTCTCAAAACACATTTTTTATCTGAAAGCATATCCTGATTTTACCTGAACTGGTTGTTTATTTTACTGTTTATTTTATTGCTTTTGTGTATTTTATTTCTTTATATCTCGTCATTCACTGTGGTATTTTATTTCTCTTGTTGTGAAACACTTTGTACTTTGTTTTGATAAGTGCTCTTTAAATAAAGTTTTATTATTATTATTATTAAGAGTAGGTGGAGCAGCAGGAGATGGAGCAGCAGGAGAGGGAGTCACACCACCAGCCACCACCAGCAGCCGAGGTCACTAGCCATGATGATAATCAGTCTAGCACTATAAGTGACATTACCCAACAACAGGAGGGGTTTCGCCTTCGTCGCGGACCTCATGAGTTGCTCCGTACGCCTGGTCATCACCTGGACTTACTCAGCCCTTCAGCCCTGCCTCCTGGGCACCCCCCCGACTTGCTCTGCTCTTCTGTCCAGCTCTCGGGCTGTCCGCCTGAGGTTCCCAGCTCCGCACCTGTCCTGCCCGTCCTCCTGAGGTTCCCAGCTCCGCACCTGTCCAGCCCTCGGGTGGTTCGCCTGAGATCTTTCGCTTGGCTCTTGAATCCCTCCTCTAGACCCCCTCCACCACCCTGGTTTGTTGGTTCCCTGTACTTTGCCTGTTTGTGGATTTTTGGATTTTGCCTGTCCACCGTTGGATTTTGTTTCTTTTGTTCGAGACTGCTTGTCTACTCCCTGTCTGAATTGTTTTGCCTCTTGGACTGCCTGAAATACTGCCTTTTTTTGTGTTTCTTATCATTAAATGGTTGATCTGCACCTGCTCTGCCTACCTGTCTGCATTTGGGTCATTTCCCTGCTACCTGGCTTGACATACTACAACATTTATACACTTATCTGTATTTCACTGACCCTGCCAGTGACCTCTGGTTCATGCGAATGCAGTTTCTCCTGCCTCTGTTGTTTTTTTTATTTATTTTATTAATTACCTACTGAACAGCAGCGGTGATATGTGCAGTGTTTTTATGGATCCTGTATGTCAAGTTTGACTAGGCCCACCCTGTATATGTCATATTTTCACTTGGATCCACCTGTTGTGCTCTGTTAACTAAGTGCTTTCTCTCTCTCTCTTCTCCTCTCTCTCTCTCTGTGTGTGTGTGTGTGTGTGTGTGTGTGTGTGTGTGTGTGTGTGAGTGTGACATGTAATGTACAATGCGTGGGGTTTGTAGCGGATACCGTGAACGAGTTGAAATGGAATGATTGTCTGAGTAGCAGCCATCCATGTCTGTTGCTCTTGATGTAATTGCGTGTGGGGAAAAATGCATGGTATTTCTAGCTGTATGGAGGGAGTGCTATTCTATTGTTTAGGCATAGAATTCACTTAAATTCTTGATTTGAGACCCACCACTGTATGGGTTAGCCTCACCGTAGTTTAGCAACAAAAAAAGAAATTCTGTTGCCGCCACTGGACTTACCTGAAAATAGTGGACAACTGCATTTTCCGGTTTATGATCTAACGTCACCCGACCTTACAGTGGCGCAAGACAGTTGAGGCAATGTGAGCTTTTCATCATAGTGATTGCAAAGTTTCTAATATAAACTGAAGAAACTTGGGTTCATCAACTTCTGTAGCAACACTCGGTTAACGTACATCCAGCTTCGTGTGAGTCTTCTTCTATTAAATCCTACTGTCTAAGTGTAGCTTACAGGTAGGAACACATGCTGTCCTCTGGTGGTCAGGAGTATTAATAACTCCTATCAGTCATAATAGGTAAAATGATAGATATAATTTGACAGTTGTCACTAAAATAATATAGCTATGTGTGCATTAAAGGTGGGGTATGCAATTCTAATCCAATACATGTCTTTTTGTCAAATTGAGCGAATATCTCCACAAAGTTCTCTAGCTGTCCGTGAAGTGTGTGTGCTGAAAAAGACTTTGGTGTGTGTACACAGCCTTGGCTCTGTAAATGCTAAAGTGGCTCGGACCGGGCCACACAACACTATTCCAGCCATTCCAGCCATGATCTGTGTGTCAGGTAACGTTAAATGACTTGCCCATGGACATTCAGCTTACTTTCCCTAGTAACTAATTACTTTCATATGCAGTAATTAGTAAAGTAATTAATTTACTTTTGGGAGAAGTAACTAGTAACTGTAACTAATAACTACATTTCAGTAACACTGGTTGTAATACATTATAATCACATTATAATGCATTCTAACAGTGATTATAATGCATTATACAATGGTTATAATGTATTACAACTATGGGAATTATAATAAACTATGATCCTTGTCAAAAGTGTTAGTGAGTGACCAGCAATTATGAAGTATTATGATACTTGACCTTATAATTCATTTTAAAATGCTGTATAATGTGTTATGTTTATTGTTCTAAAGCATTATGAATATTTGAGTGCTTACAACTATAATTATACATTGCTATAAGCACAGTATAACGCATTATAAGTATGTTTATATGCATTATACAGATGGGCATCATAATGTGTTATGATTATTGTTATTAAGCATTATGGATATTTATGAGTGACATAGATTGCTAATAGCACAATGTACCGCATTATAAGTATGTTTCTAATGCATTATAATGCATTATAGACATGGGCTTCATACAAAGTGTTACCAATTGTTCCATAAGAAAAAGAGTGTGGATCATTTAGAGAGTGATGGAAAGCATGGCCAGATTAAGCCACTATGTACCACGTTATCTGCTTCAGGTTTACGGTTTGTTAATTTGTTTTTAGTAATTTAAATAAAAACACACCTTATTGAAGAATATGCACCGTAAAAGCACAATATCAACAAAAAAAATGAATGAAAGGATGAAGGAGGATGAAATGATGGTGCTCAACTTGTCATTAGGCCCTGGTGAAATGGTGTGTATTTCCACAAGACTAAAGTGGAAAACATACTTGTGCCTAGCACCAATAGCAAGCGCAGTGTGTCAACAACTGCCTCTGCTCATCCATTTATCTACACCTTAGACTGTATAGGTATATATTATATATAGTCACTAAGACAGCAAGAGGTGAGGACAGGAAGTCGAGCTGCCACGGGAGCCGGGATGTACTAGCAGGGAGCAAGTGGAGTTTATTTATTTAATTTTTGCCATGCTAGCAGCTCTGTGAAGCTGCACATAGATACAGCGGAGCTTTAAGCTAAATGCTAACATCAGCATGCTACATGCTCAAAATGACAATGCTAGCATTCTAATGTTCAGCAGGTATAATGTTTACAATGTTCAGCATCTTAGTTTAGCATGTTAGCATGCTAACTTAAGCTAATTTAACTAAACACCAACGAGAGCTGAGGCTGATGAAAATGTGATTAGTTCTGCAGGTATTAGGTCATGAACCAAAGTATTGGACAAATTCAAATTTTGACCTGATGATGGCGCTAGATGAAAAGTCAGAGGCTCACCAAAGTTATTACGATTCATCATGAGGGGAACATGAAAGTCTGAACCGAATTTCTTGACCGAGTGTTTATTGAGATGTTTCATATTTCAAAAAAATTCTCATCACGAGGTCCACATCTCGTGCCCTTTATCAGCAGATGGGGTTTGATCAGTTGTCATGGAGATGTTGAAATGTATTCATGTGACCGAAGTATCGCAGTGTAATCACATGGTGATAGGTGGTTGTGGTTGTGGGGAGATGGTAACCCCTGTTTCTGTTCAAAGATGGTCTCTGTTGTTAGATGTGAATGATCTCCTTGACTTTTCTTTGGTTATCCACCGACTCCCTATTGATGACCTTTGACCCATTTTCAGTTGCTGCTGACCAGACAGCGGATGTAGTCTGTTTCTGGTGTTCAGTCTCTTGTCCAGGGTCCTTGCTGTTTCACCAGTGGCCCCTGTGATCAGTGGCCCCTGTGATCAACTGCCCCTGTGGCCCCTGCAGCTGTAGGGGCCACAGGGGCAGTTGTCTGCTTTGCCTGGGTGGTAATTCAGCCTTCGTGGAAAGGAGGCACAAGAAGACAGTCAACAGTCTTTATTAAAAGCACACAGTTTGAACTTCTCTTCTTGGCCAGAACCCCCCAGTAGACCCCGGGATAAAAACAGGCTGTGGGTCCCAGCTGAGCTCCCATTCCTCCGTGTCTTCTGCGTGCATTTTGTATGTACCCAGTCACCCAGCAAACACAGTGTGCACACCAGACTATAGATGGCAAGTTTTTTGATACTTTGCATGGAGCCAACAAACAGTATTCCTATTCCTGAATACAACCTGGCCCCATTTCTGCTGTGTATCAAATTCATTTGTGGTCATTTCATTGAACACAAATTCATTTAGGAATATGTATCATATAAGTGCACTATCTGCTGGCACAAGACTCCTCCACAGGACGCAGTCTCAAGAATTGGTAATCATCACCCCTATAACTTCAGTTGATATTGTGATGAAGTAATGCATATTCCCAAACAAACATGCACGTACTGTAGCCAAATTACCATAAAGCAATTGACACACAGTGAAACTGGAGCTTTTTGGGCCCCTGGAGGTCCCGGGCCCTGCGAGCTCCCGGAAAATAAAATCATAACTAAGCTACTGTAAAACTCTTTGTTTCCAGCAAATTCCAAGTAAAACTGTACCTTGATCACCAACTAAAACTAAAGTGGAGCTGAGATCTAAGATACAGAACTTTTATACTGTATACACTGTAAAATTTCAAACGGAATCCTCTGCCCTTTATTATAGCAGTCCTGTGTGTGATGAAATTAGAACCTGTTCATCAATCTGCCTTCCTCAGGTGAAACCTGGCATGTGATCAGCCCAGTCTAGGGTAGGGGGAGATGATACTTCCTGGCTATCATATCGCCGTGGCGACCCACTATAATTAGACCTATCAGAGGAAGCCTTTGCAAGACCAGATCTATAATCCCAACTCTACAGATTAGTCTTTTTAAAGGCAGAGTCAGCAACACGGCAGTCAATGGAATCCACAGAGACTGAAGAGAGCTTCACCACTCCACTCTTAAGGGGATGTCACATTGAGCGGTGGGAAACAGTGACTGAATGAATTTTCTTTCCAAGAATACTTCCTTAGTCTCTGAAATTTAAGTTGTTTACCAAAACACATCTTGTCCATTTGAAATAACTCTCTTTAAATTCCCTCATATAACTCTGGAAGGCAGTACTACAAGGAAAAATGGTCTCTTTCTCTGTCCACTAAAAAAAGGAACAAGAAGCTGATTTGGAACAGAAAATGAACGAATTAGAGAACATTTACTCAGCAGTTGAAATACAAAATGAACTAAGAAAATAGAAATTCCAACTAAACGAAAAATAAATAAGAAAGCCCTATTCCTGATACACAGGCACAGACATGAACAATTTTAGTACTGTAATAAATCCAGTAAATACCTGGCAAATCAAATGAACAAAGTCAAGAATTCAACAGAAAATGACACAAATCAAGACATCGCTTCATTTCTTAATAGTATTGACCTTCTGCATCTTACCCAGGAACAAATACAAACACTTGATTCAGCAATAACACCAGACCAAAGTGAGTTTTACAAACACTTCTGGACCATTCACCTTCAATAATAACACCATGGTCTCAGTCCCCCACCTGGTCCAGAAGTGCACCATTGGGAGTAATCACTTCCTTCAATATCTACAACTCAAAGCTTCCATCCAAACTAAATTAAACATGAAGGTCAACAACCTAAATTCTCCTTCCTCAACATTAGATTCAATTACCATTACTTCTTCAAACAAAGATTTAGAATGATATCCCACTCAGACAAAACAATATCCTTACCTTCAATAAAGTCCATCGCTTCCAGTGCTGACTTCTGGAACTAAATCTGTAAGAACATCTTTTTATGACTAAAAATACCAATATGCAGCTCAAACAATACAAGACAGTCCACAGAGTGCACCTCACTGAGCACAGGATGTGTCAAATGGGATTAGTACATCTGAAATTTGTTCACACTGTACACAAAACACTCCTGACAGCTGCTTCCATGCCACCTAGCACTGCATACCTGTAGACCTGTGGACAGACATCACTAACTCACTCTCTACTCTCCTGGGCTGCCCCCTCCCACTGTCCCCCTCACTCTGCCTACTAGGGGATATCATGATTCCATCTGGCACACACACACACACACACACACACACACACAAATGTACCTCGCCCCCGTACCCTCTCCCTCCACTAAGAACAGTTAAACCATACACACACACGTGATGTTGTTGTTGTTAATATTATTATTATTGTTGTTATGCTTGTGATTATTGTTGCATATTGTTAGGGCTGCATGGCCAAAGTGTTTCACTAACGATTGATTAGTTTCAGCCCTAATTATTATTATTATTATTGTTATTACTATCCAGCCATCCATCCATTATATATACCGCTTATCCTTACCTTGCGCGTGAGTTAACACGCAATGGACTGGCTCTCTCCAGCTTCCACCTAAAGGTCTGGGGGCTGCCCAAGGCAATAACACCCCTAAGATAAAAAAGAAGGAAAATAAATACAAGGAGAAAGAGAGAGAGAGGGTGGACCCCGCTAGCCCTGCCCGTCCCACTCCTCCAGGCTGCACGGAACCCTTGCAAAACCTAAGTTGCCATCACTGTTATTAGTATTACTATATTATGTACATATATGGTGTGTGTGCACATATGTGTTTTTTATTTATGTATTTATCTAATGTATTTATCAACAGTATTAATATTATGTCTGTCTAATTTGTCACCTTGGTGTGCTATGTCCCACTGCACTAATCAAAAAACAAACAAACTGTCATTTGCAGATTTCCTAACAAATGCGACCATGACACAAGATAAAAGGCAGTAAAGGTTGCTGACCCTGTTCATACTAACATATTTACAACAAAATAATTCTAATGAACAATTAGTCACCCTACTTATGATTCACGTGAGATGATAACGTTAGATGTCCTCTAATAAAAGCATGGACTCCTGCCCAAACCCTCTGGAGGAGCGGCTCGGATAGTCTTGACCACTGGAACAGCCAACCAGACAGGTTCGAATCAAAGCTTCAAGACATAGTTTGACAGTTTTGAAAATATGCTAATTCGTTTTTTGCCATGACTTAGGTGAGAAGATTGACACCACTCTCGCGTCTGTCCGTTGAGTATCGAAATAGAGCCAGGAGTTGATTAGCTCAGCATCAAGACTGGAAGCAGGGGGAGACAGCTAGCCTAAGGTAACAAAATCCACCTACCAGCACCTCTAAAGCTCACTCATTTACATGTTATATTTCATTTGTTTCATCAGTAAAAACAGTTTGGTAAAAATACAAGTTGTGGTTTTATGGGGAGCTACGTGCTAGAACTATTTTTTGGTCGGGCGCAGTGATTTGCTGAGTCTTGTCATTACCATGATGTTGCCAGGCAGCCAGCAGAGACTCCAGGAAGTCACTGCGCCCCACCAAGAAATAGTTCCAGTGCATATTAATTAGTGAGCTTTCGATGTGATGCTAGGTGGATTATTTTTTGAAACTTTGGATGGAGCCAGACTAGTTGTTTCCCACTGTTTCCAATATTTATGCTAAACTAAGCTAAGCTAAGCTAATTGTTTCCTGGCAAGCCTAATGGACAGACATGAGAGTGGTATCGATCCTCTCATCTAACTCTATACAAGAAAGCGAATAAGCATATTTCCAAAAATATCTAACTGTTCCTTTTAATGTTGTGTTCAGACAGACATGAACACTGCTTTTAAAAAAACGCAGCCTCCTCATTAATTTCAGTGGAATAACTCTGCTGATTCAGTGGGGGCAAAAAAGATGAGCCTGGCTCAATCATCACCGCTGCACTGGCCAATCTAAGGCCCCACTTACACCTGGTATTAACATGTTATCTGGATCTGAATACATGATCTGGATAATGACATCCGAGCCGCGGGCCTTTGCAACACCAAGCATTCCCGCTAGCTCGATTCTCCCGCATCTTGATCGGATCTGAAAATACAGTTAGTTAGGTGGTCAACAGATATGGTGCATCCCAGGCTGCAGGTTGCTAGTTTCAGGGGATTTCCACAAAACTGTCATATGTAGATATTATCTGGCTGCGAGACGCATGAAGCTTCAGACTCTATAGTTCCAATCAACTCACCTGTTGTTTGGTGGCAGAATAGACGTGTGACGTGTCTCTTACATAAAGCTTTTTCCAGACTTCATTTTCTTTTAAATTCTTTTAAATATTCCAATTTTAAGTAGAGAAATCCATTTCAATTGTAAAAGAGAATTAACGGGCAATTAAGACAATTAAACATCATGAAATGTAAGTAAATCTATAAATACAGGAGGAAAAACATGAGGAGAGGAGGAAAGAAGAAAAGAGGAAAAAACAGCATAAAAAGAGTAACGGAAGGGGAAGAAAGAGAAGAAAAAGAAAGGGAGGGACAGAAAAAGAATAAATGTAAAGATTTAGAAGGGAAGGGAAGGGAAGGGAAGGAAAAATTGAGAAGGGGGGAGAGATGGAGGTGAACTCTCTCTCTTGTCTTGTCACCAGACACCAGGGTGGACTGCAGTAAACTGGACTTTAATTACAGCAGAGAAATGACACTCGATCCACTGAGATCAGGTCACATCAGAGAGGAGAGGAGGAGGAAAAAGAATGACAGCCGAGGGGAGAAAAGAGAGTGAAACAAAGGATGAGAAAATGATGTAGGAGAGGTGACAAAGGAAGGGAAGAGAGGAGAACAAATGAAAAAGGAGTGAGGTCAGAATTAAGATGACAGAAGGAAAAAGAGGACGACAAATGAGAGGGAAAGTGGAGGAGGAGGAGAAGGGGTGAGGGGAGGTGAAAATAAGGAGATACTGGGGATAGGAGGAGAGGATATGAGGCATTACGAGAAGTAAGAAGCGTGGAAGGAAACGAGGTGAGAATATGGGAGGGAAAGAAAGTAGAGATGAGAGAGGTGAGAAGCAAAAAGAGTGAGGAGAAGGCTGTGGGATGGATGGGGAGGAATGAGGTAGAAGAAACAGAGGAAGAAGGTGGAAGGGAAAGAGGCAAGACGAGGAAGAGATGGGAATAAAGGCAAGTTCACACTACAATATAAAATTTCAGTGGAATCACCACAATCTGTGGATTTGCTTGCTCGGGTGACATAAATCAGCCCAAATCTTTCATGTCAAAGTTCACCAAAGTTGAATTTGACACGAAAGATGGGAGAGGTTTGCCTTCAGGGCTTTCTGGCAGAAAGCTTTTTTCCTAAACCTAACCAAGTAGTAAGGCTTTCTGCCAGAACTTTGACACTCGAATTCACTATCTTGACAGTGCAGACAGACATTTGAGGGAAGGAGAGCTGGAGAGTCCAAAATGGAGGAAGCTATCGCAGCTTATTAGCTGTGTTGCAGCATTCACTTTTATTTAACCTCCTCTGTCAGACTATAAACCTGCTCCACAAAAGAGACATGGTTTTTAGACAGCTGTGAGACAGGAGTCAATGGTACAGATACAGCTTTTAAATAAACTGTGAACTTATTGGTCCTTTAGCTAACGAGCAAGCTTAGCAAGCATGTTAGCTTGGAAAGTTATTGTGACCTAGCTGTGTCTGAAATCACTCCCTTGCTAACTCTTTCACTGCTCCCTAGGTAATTGACACGCAGTAGTTTACTCAATAGTGAGCAGTAAATTGAGATTTCATTTGTTGGTCCATTGTGGGAATTTGGAGGGGCGGCACTATAAATTTACAAAAAGTGAATTCAGACTGAAATGAAATGGTGGACAGTAAATGTAGTAAATAGGAAGTGATTTTAGACACAGCCCTTTTCTACTGCTAGCATGTTCCCAGCTGGCTAGCGCATGAGTCGTTAGCTCACTAGCTACAGAAGTTCAGTACTAAGCTCCTAGCATTGCCTATTTCGTGAGGACGCACAGATGAACTTCGCTGTGCCACTTTCCCATGTGACCGGGCCTTAAGAAGAAAAAGGAAGAAAGGAAGGGGAAAGTGGGACAGGACAAGAAAGTATAAAACAAGAGTCTCCCAGTAGCAGTTCTATGCTCATTGTAAAGAAAACCAACTTAGATAAATAAAAGTTTAGGTCCAAAATGTGTTTTTGGTCTTTAGCAGTCGTGGTGAAGTAAATGTCATAAAAGGGTGGTGTCAGATTAAAGGTCTTTTGCAGCCTATATCAGAAGGGTTTATCATGTTGTGAGCATGACAGTGTTAACAAATGTGCGTAGCATTGTTACATACTTTATTTGTGTGAGTATGTAAGCAGAAAGGTTATGTCAAAACCCTTGTGAGATTTGATGTTAATATATATAGTGTTGGGTGAGCAAAGATGTGAGGTACTGCTTGTCACTTCTGTTCAGTTTAAACATCATCAGTGTTTTCTTCAATGCAAAGTAGCACTAAACATAACGGACAGCTGAGGCTGAAGGGAAGGTCATACTGTTTGAAGGTGTTTGGTCATAAAGTATTGGACAAATATCCATTTTGACCTGATGATCATGTAGATGACAAGTCAGGTGATCACTAACGTCAGTAGGCTCCATCATCTGGGGACCATGGATGTCTGTACAAAATGTCACGATAATCCATCCAATAGTTATTTAGATATTTCAGCTACGCTGCTAGTGTGGCTGAAAAGGAATAAGATGTGATTATGAGGAGGGCAGAGGTAGAAGTCGGTAGGAGGAGGAAATTAAAAGGAGGGGCAACAAGAGGAGAGGAGGAACCAAAATAACAGGACAGGGGCGTAAGGAGTGGAAGGAGGGGATTACGGGAAGAATGGAGTAAGAAATGTATGGGTTAAAGCAAATACTGTATGAGCTTTGTGTGCTAAGCAAATGTTGATTCATTGCTGACTTATTCTGTGTGTGCCTGTATGTGTGTGTGTGTGTGTGTGTGTGTGATTGATGCCCCAGCAGAGTGCAGAGGTTAGCATTAAAGTGCAGCCTCTCTGGTTCTGTTGGTGTCAATAGCAGCTGCATCGCGGGCGACGATCACTGAGCTGTCCCGCTGCATCCCTCTCACCACGCAACAACCCTGCTCTTCTTATACTCCTTACTCTTTTTTCCTGAATTCTTTTACGTTCCTTTCAATTTCTCCTCCAGCGTATGCTCTAATTTATCTCCCTCTGCGCTTCATGTCTCTGCTGTCTCTCATCTGAAGCTTTTTTTAAAATATGTGGGATATTTTTGGTGTTATTTTGTGCACTTGCAATTCCGACTAGAAAATGCATTTCCTTCTGAAAAAGCGTGTGAATGCTGACAGCTGAAATAAATTTCAAAGCACTGCTGGAAACGCAGAAATGATTTGCTTGAAAAATCTTGAAGCCCAAACGCATTGCGCTGCAGAACAGTTGGGAGTCGAACCACTGACCCTGCAGTTCTCACAAGGTGTGGGGACATGTGCTATTTGCTCTTGTTGTCTTAGTCTTTAGATGAAAATGCTTATTAGTTTTAGTCACATTTTAGTCTTTTTTATCCTTTATAGTTTTAGTCTAGTTTTACAACTCATTTTAGTTGATGAAAAGTCATTCCATTTTAGACAACTTTTAGTCAAAATGTCAAAAACTAATTCAATCAGGCTATTGGAAATTGGAATCAAGGTGACTGTATGTGTTTCTTTTTAAACATGCCAGACAGTTTGATCAGGCTGTTAGGTGTAGCTGTGTAGGTTGTACTTACAAATATTACCATTAACATCACACTAGTGCTGAAACAATTTTGAAACAGCTTTGTCTAGTCTGAGAAAATAACCTGATGATATTATAGTGATGTCATCGGGGTCATCTCTGCCTGGGCTTGGAGACTTCAATTCTATAGTTGAAGCGCTTTGAGTAGTCGGAAAAGACTAGAAAGGCGCTATATAAGTACAGTCCATTTATAACAGAAGGAGTACGCCTTCAATTCCAGTGAGTGTTGCAACCCTGCTGTCTGCTGCCATGTACAACACCTATTGCAATCACAACTATTGAGTGCTTCCTTCAGAATGTTCTTCTCAGGGTGGAAAAGTCATAGAAACATTATATTGTCCATCATGGGACACTGAAACTCTTGGGAGGACATCACATTTGGAAAGGTCCCCAGAGTATGAATCACAATGATCTTGCAGATCCCCTGACCTTTTCCACTAGCATCACCTCCAGGCCAAGGCTTCCACTTGTACACAAGAAGTATCAAAATCTAACGAACTGGAGCCCATGACAGTTCATTAGTGTTCATTTTATTGACCCAATGGCAAGAAGTGTCAGCACATTAAGTAAAAAATGTTGTATTTTGAGGTGCAATTAATATTACAGCCTCTAGCAAATGCTTGCAGACTTTTAGCCTAATTAAAGGACAGTATTGGCCTCAGTCTAACCCCTAACCATACTACGAAAGTGGATTTCCATTTCCATGCATTACAATATGTACATCACAATCAAAATGAAGCAATACAGAGAAATGATCAGTCTCCTGAAGTCTGCCTCTTTTTCACCTCACCTCTCTCTCCCTCTCTATCAGCCATCTCTATCTCTCTCGCCCTCCTCCTTTCTCCCTCTGTTTGTGTCCTTTGCCCACTGCGGTGGTCTCTGGTTTCCTTAATGGTTCCCAAGATGCATTGTGGCTTTGTGGGAGCGGTAAGGCGCAAGGGAATGTGTGCGTGCGGGTGTGTGCGTGAGAGAGTGTGTGTGGGCAGAGAGAGATGATGCGGTCATTTCGACACATGAGAGGTTTTCCATCAGCAGCTAGAGGCTGAGCGAGCCGCTTCAAAGGCACTTACACACACACACACACACACACACACACACACCACACACACACACACATTTCCATCACCCAAGAAAAACCATAGACACACTCAAACTGAGGAAATTCACACATTACGAACCGTTGAGCTGGAGTGCTCCATGCTTTTTCATTGAATTCAAAATCCATCACACTCCATTTGCTTTTTGTTTTCTCTACTAATGTGAAAAGATCTGATGTTTTACTGTTAGTCGGGACTTTACTGTTAAAACTACACTTTGCTTTAACATTGTTTCCTTAACAAAAGGGATCATGGTTACAGTTTTACATAAAAGGAAGTTTCAATAGCACCAACAATAACACCAACATTAACACTTATTTATGTTCCGGCCCAGTATGCCTTGGAAGTGTATTCATTTAGATTTAGATTTGTAGATTTACATCAAACGCCAGTTCATCTTGCACGGCATTAAGGTCTCAGTATGTTTCAAACAAACTAGGTTATAAGATTTTTAGGCTGTCTCTCCTCAGAGGCACTCATGTGTTGCACTTGGTGGTACTGTACACACAAAAAGTGGCAAGTAGTTATTTGAAAAGCTTGAGAGAAGTTCAAACCGTCCTAAGTTCTTTCCTCCACACAAATGACCAATCACTGCGTAAAGTGGGCCTCATTGTTAGGTTTCTGTTTTTTAAAGTAAAAAAAAAAGTCAGACGCAGTCCCACACCTGCCTCTCAGCATCCTGAGACCTTAAAGGGACAGTTCGCCCCACAATCAAAAATACATACAGTATTTCTCTCTTACCTATAGCGCTGTTTATCCATCTAGATTGTTTTGGTGTGAGTTGCAGAGTTTTGAAGATATCAGCCATTGTTGTGAGTGACAACAAATCTGTGGATTACCTTGAGTAATTGAGTCATGATTTCTGCAAAGACATCTCTACAGCCGATATCTCCAAAACTGTGCAACTCACACCAAAACACTCTAGATGGATAAACAGCACTACAGGTGAGAGGGAAATATGTATTTTTGATTTTGGGGTGAACTGTCCCTTTAAAAGGTGTGGAGGTCGGGGTGGTGGGTGGGCGTGTAAAGTGACTTTAAAGGTACAATGTGTAATTCCTGGCCACATACTCCAAACTCCTCTTCTGGTTAGCATGCTAACTTCAGTAGATATCTCTGCAAAACAATACATAGACATCATTGTCATAACTTCCTCACATTCTGTTGACAATGTAAGTTGATTTTTTGAATGTCTTAAACTGAAATTCTGGCCAAATCTTACACATTGTACCTTTAATGCTGGAGACCGGATTTGTGTCCAGTCAAGACCACAATCTTTTCCTAAGCTTAAACCATACAAGAAATTGCAATTAAAACATAATTAAATAAAATCTAGGGTTTTGCAGAATCCACCAATATCGACGTTCTATCTGGCAATATAAGATTGTATGATTAAACAGTTATAGGTTGAGGTTTTGTCATTTCCTGTTTTATTTTGTAGTGTGTTTCTCTCCTTGTGTATCTTGTGGTTTTACTTCCTGTCTTTGTTTGCTTTCCCTCCAGTTTTGATTGTTGGCCCCTCCTTGATTGTTTGCACCGATGGAAGATGGCGGAAATGGAGTCAGAGGAGGAATCAGAGCGCGAAATTAGAAATGAGGACCCGAGAGGATTTGAAAATAAAAAGAAAAGGAAGAAGAGTAACTCAAGTGAACCCAGTCAGAAAGAGGAGAAGTATCTTGTTGGGATGGTAGCTGTGACACAAACAGACGGCATTTTCAAGAATCCACATGAGGTCGGAAAGTTTGTAGGAGGAAAGCTCGGAGATGTCAGATCGGTCAGGATAACAAGAAGTGGGATGGTTATCATTGAATGTGTGTCAAAGCATCAGAGAGATAAAGCCCTGAAGATTCGTGCATTTAGAGATTATAGCAGTGTGAACTGCTTCCCACTCGGAGCAGAAATAAAGACGAAGGGGGTAGTAAGCGACGTGCCACAGAAGGTGGAGGCCGAGTCATTTCGGGAGGCTGAAGGGGTGTGTGAGCCAAGAAGGCTGACAAGATTCAAAAATGGGGAGAAGGAGGACAGTAACTCAGTGTGTTTGACATTTGAGGGGGAGTTGCCGGAAAGAGTGTATGTAGATTATGTGTGTTACAGGGCGAGGCCATATGAGAGAGCTCCTCTCAGATGTTTCTGCTGTCAGGAATATGGACATGTTGCAGCAGTATGTAGAGGAGGCAGAAGATGTGGGAAGGAAAACTGTAACGTGGAGGAATGTAAAGTGGAGAAAGAGCAAGCAAAGTGCCTGCGCTGCGAGGGAAACCACCATACGGGATCAGCACAGTGCCCAAAAATAATTAAGGAAATAAAAACTGAATAAGATCCGAGCAGAAAAGGGATTGTCATACGCTGAAGCTGCTAAGAGTATGGAGAGAAACGATGAAATGAAGAAGAAGAAGATTGTTTGCACCTGTGTCTCGTTGTCTCACCTCCCTTAGGGTATTTAGTCCAGGTCTTTTCCATTGTTCAGTGTCGGATCATTGTGTTCCTGTCGCGTGCGTATTTTCCGTTGTACCTCATTCCCATGCCCAGTTCCTGGCATTTCTTACTCTGAGTTCGTTTGTATGGATTCTTTGTCTCCCTTGGACCGTGTCTGGATTTTGGACTTTACACTTTGCCTGCTCCCTGTCAGATTTGTTTAGCCTTGTTCTTCTCCTTAGACAGCACGATGTTCCTGTTTTCTTTAAACCAGACAACACTTTAAGACAGAAACTCGTTCACCCTAAGGACAAGATGCCCACACAAAAACAGAGCAATGTAGTTTACTCCGTTCAATGCAGTGAGGAAAACTGCAAAGAACGCTACATAGGTGAGACCAAACAGCCACTTCATAAAAGACAGTAAACAATAGGCCTGATTAGGCCTATGTAACACAGAGTAGCTTAAATTTCCAGTTCCCGTCCCATTTTTTCACAATTGAGAATGACTTCCGGATGGGAGCCGAAACGTCTTGATTCTGAAAACAGCGTCCAGACGACCACGACTGAAACCTTTTCTACGATAGAACACTCCTGGACGAATGAGGGACTACACCGTCACCAGCCTTGTTGGACTCATTTCTTGGTTTCAACCACTGCCAGCCGGTAACTCATTTCCTATTACCTGGACCTGTATATATATATATATATATTTTTTACTGACCATGTTCGAGATGTATTTTTGGAGACATCAAGTATGTTTGTTTCCTAGTCATTGGAGAAAATGCAGTTCTGCAACACAGATTATTTGGGACCATCGCGGCCAAATATCAGCACGGCTATCTTTAGAACAATTACTGCTCTCACAGCTCCACATATTGCAGGTTGGTTTGAAGAATTTCCAACCACAGCTCGACTCATCTGTGAAAAGCAAGCTGCATTTATGCAAACTACTGGCTTTCCAGGGGAACTGGAATCACAGATGGCACACGTGTGTGTGTGTGTGTGTGTGTGTGTGTGTGTGTGTGTGTGTGTGTGTGCATCACATTTCTGAATGACAACGAGGACGCTTTTGTCAACTGCGAGAGACATGATTCAATTAAGTTAGTTTTTCCTCAATTGTTTACAGATGTTTTCTGAAGGCATACCTCGTATTCTCAGAACCCTACACACAAAGTAAAACTCCACAAATCTCCTGCAAAATGAAACTCTGCATTCAAAACAATGTTATGTCCTCTCAGAATGGAATTTAGTTTTTTCACACACACACACACACACACACACACACACACACCATCGTATGAATAGACCCTTCAAAGAACCAAATCAACACTGATGTGCTCACTGAAAACACTAGAATGAATGCATTATCAGGAGACTTATTCCTATTGCATGTTCAGTGTTACACTTACTATGTATGTCCAGTGGTGTAAAATATGTGTGTATTGTTTTTATACTCAAATATACAACTACACAAATGTACTGTCATACAAATACTGTATACATCCCAACAAACACAAGTCGGATGTGTTAAGTGTTCTACATACAGGAGAAATAAAAGAAAAATGTACTGTATACAGGGGAAAACAGAAAATTAGGCTGCATCCTGTCTTCTGTTTCGGTTTGGCCACAGCACCTCATCAACATCGCAGGCAATGTTCTCCGTGGCGAAGCAGCGGGGAAAGTATCGCCTAGCATGGCGAATCCTGCCCTGAAAAGCTTCTACAGCTGCACATGCTTCTTCCACAGCTGACAGCAGAGGTGCACACGTACCTTAGACCGTCCATCTCCAGGCAGTAAATACTGTAAATTCTGTGTAGGTAGGAATACAGTTCCCAATCTCATACATACATAGAACATACTTTCTGTTTACAGTACTACGGCCCACTTGCAATACTGTATCACTGAGTACTGTATTGATATGCAGTACTACAATACTGTAATGAGAGGAGATTTCTTACCTGCTCACGTGAGGTTGTACTCTCGGCCCAGCCTCCCTCACTGTTAGACCATGGTGGCCCAAATATCATCAGAGATCATGGCTCTGCTTGGTCTTCCTCTTCCTGTTCCTCATCTTCCTCCTCCCTGTTCTGTCCCCTCCTCCTCTTACTCTCACTCCACTTGCTCTGCCTGTCTCTCCTATGTTGCTCCAAAACAGAACAGCTCACCTGTGGCCCTTAGTCCAAAAGCTCTGATTGCTAATTGAACAAATGTGCAACATGTGTTTGCCCATGTGAGGAGTCAGAGTGGACAGCATATCAGTATACAGATTTTATTCATGAAGATTGGGCCAAATGTAAAGAATTGTGTGTAGTGTTTTGAAAAAGCGTGGTTTAGAAATGCAATCTGCGTGTAAAGCAGGAAATGTGCTTGCATTTTGGCAGAATTGATTCAGGTTGGTACATGAGTTACAGGTCATTGTGTCTCAAGTGTGTAAATAATTGAGAAACATGTTAATTGGGGAGCTTTAGAGGTGCTGGTAGGCCGATTGTGCTATCTTTGGACAGAGCCAGGCTAGCTGTTTCCCCCTGTTTCCAGTCTTTGTGCTAAGCTAAGCTAACAGGCTGCTAGCTATAGCCTTGTAATTGCTGGACAGATATGAGAGTGGTAGAATATTGTCTTCTAACTCTCAGCAAATCTTTGAATCATTTGAGTTCAGCAGCATTAGTTTTAATGGATTTACCAACACATCCATAAGAATATTTCAAACTGTATGTTTTTAACAGCAAGAAGTTTAGCTTGAAGATTAACTGCTGACCTTAGCTGACCCTTGCCATAGACACTTTTTATTTTCACAGCAGGCCCGGATTCTCCCAGAATGCAACACACATCAGCTCACAGTCAGTTTTTGTTTGACGAAGCACAGCAGTTTTGCACCTTAAATGTTTTATGAAAATTATACCAATTCAGCATTATCGCAATGCAGACATCTTCACAGTTGAACGTTAGTTAGTATGTGTGTGTTTGTGTGTGTGTGAGACACAGCTCGATATGTTTGCTAAAACTAATTAAAGGCGAGTCGGCGGCGGTGGCGTCGATGGATGTGTTTTTAATGATGTGAGCGGAGGTGAATATGCAAAACACCACCGGAGCGCCGATTTCATAGCGACAACTTGATTACCTCATTGATTTTTATCTAAAGTGGCATCAAATATGAATAAATATTCACATATTAGTATGTGAGGGAGAAAATGTGTGATGTATAGTGGAAGTCAGAGAGATGCAAAGGTGTGCGCAATGATCCGTGTGTTATGGGATGGTGCCATTTGTGAATTTTCTTATCTTTCTATCTTTGTGAGAACCAGACATTATGCTCAGGACAAGTTTTCTTATAGAAATAGAGCTTTGTGAGTCATATTTACCACTTTGTTGGCTGATTCATGTTCCATATAATCCCAGTTCTGATTTATTATATCACAAACTGCATTAAAGAGGCTGGAATCATACAGTGAAATTACACATGCAGTTGGGTTTTATTGGTAAATTGTAGGTTGTGTGAAGTTCAGTATACTTATATATAAGTCACATGATGTGATATGAATATTTTGATTAGCTGTTGCATAAATCTGGCCAAAAATTTGGTCCACAGCAAAAAGTAAGATTACAGTTTTTTTACAATTGCTAACTCACATTTCTCTAGACCGATTTTTCAAAACTCTTCACACAGTTCTCCTAACCACCTTTCAGCTCGGCACAGCAGTTAACGTCACATTCAAAATGCACTAAAACTACCAAAACACTTCATTCAACTCTTTCTTCCATATCACTAGCAAAGGCTGTCAGCCAACAAACACACTTTGTCAGGCATAAAACAATGACGTAAAAAACGCTAACAACAGGTAGCATTGTACAATGTCTTTCTTCTCTCTGCTGTTTAGAATTCACTGCAATATATGTTACTGGAATGAATCAGACATAATGCAGTATGCTTCTATATATTTTATGCCTCTTATTTTTGGCACTGAGTAATTCCAAATAACTTGTATACACCATCCACTGATACAATAGGAATGCTAATCTACTCGGTCTTCTGCATTTGGCCACAGATTCTCATCCACATCACATCTTACGTCATTTAGGGCAACACACCTGGGAAAGAATCTTCTGGCATGCCTGATCCATCCCTGGCAATCTTCTGCTGATATCCCCAGGCATCCAGCATTCATCGTGTCCAGGAGGGACATTTGATCATGTGGACGGTGGTCATAAACCTTCCACCTCCACGAGGAAAACAATTCCTCTATGGGGTTGAGGAATGGAGGTGGGAGGAAAAGTGACACCATCCTGGGATGGGCTGCAAACCACTCAGTGACTGCACGGGAGTGGTGAAATGCCACATTGTCCCATACAATTATAAATGTGGGCTGATTTCTGCTCACTGCATCCCTTTCCTCACCTGGCACAACCCTTCCATAGCGGTCATGCAGGGAGACGCTCGGTGTTGTATGGCCCAGTTAGAGGTTTGTGTAACAGCAGTCCATCTGTGGATATTGCTGCGCACTTTGTGATGTCGGCACCCCCCTGGCCCGGGACATCCACTGTGGCTCTCCTCCCAATCACGTTCCTTCCTCGTCGCCGTGTTTTGGCCAAGTTGAAACCAGCCTCATCCACAAAGATGAATATGTGGGGTGTTTTCCTGCCTTCAATTTCCACGAGTCTCTAAAATAAAGCCACAAGGCAACGTAAGAGTTAGGCTATTACAGTAGTATATATAGTATACAGTACCTAAAAATGTGTCTTTGTTTGTGTTTGGTTTTGTTCAGAAACAGTTCAGTACTTTGTAGTCACCTTACCTGGACTCATTGGTTCCTGAGTTGCCTGACTTGTTCAGAGTTCCTCTCAAAAGGCACAGTGCACAACTGCTTCATCCTGACCTGATGTTTTTCAGGACTCTAGAAATATTTGTTAGGCTTACGCTGTGAATATTTGCAAATGTAACGTTGTCTGCCAACAGTCTGTCTCCAATCTCAGTGAGTTTTATGCCATTGTTTCTGATGACCATATCAATGATTGCAGTTTCCTGCACATCAGTGAACATCCTACCTCTCCCACCTGTGTGAGGGAACCGTTGGGTCCTAAGCAGAAATGCAAAAGCAATTACACACAAGTGGGTTTGGAGGCTTTGCTCTGTTTACTCAGTCAGATGCCCTGCAGAATTCAACTTACCTGTTGGTTCGCCGGAAAACTCTAACAATAGCTGCCACTGTTGAGTGTTGCAGATTTGGCTGCACTGTCAGACCAGCCTCTCTCATTGAGAGACCATGATTTATTACATGATCAATTACAGTAGCTCTGATCTCATCTGAGACTACAGCTCTTGATCTTCCTCTTATTCTTCTTCCACCCCGCATATCTATTCCTCTCCCTCTTCCAGCCACTCTTCTTCCTCTTTCAGCCACTTCTCTACTTCTCTGTCTCTGGCTGGGTCCATGTTTACATCACAATACAAAACTATTCTGAAGTTGAACCTCTGTAGGTGTTCTGCTGCAATGGGAATCAGCTTTGGTTGGTCCAATTATTTTTATAGTATTTAATTTTTAGATTCGAAATATATTTCATTACAATATTACTGTAGAAATGTAGCAAATTGCTGTCTTGTTCAGTTTTGTATTATGTTATTGTTTTGAACTTAAGTTTAACAGTTTTGAAAACTGTATGAAAGCATGTTTCATACAGTTTGGGCCTCTCTCAAAACCTAACACGGCAGCGGTGGATGGCCGCCCACCATTGAGTCTGGTTCTGTCCGAGGTTTCTGCCTCTTAAAGGAAGTTTTTCCTTGCCACTGTAGCCAAGTGCTTGCTCATGGTGCGATTTTAACTGGATTGAATGTGCAAATTGGCCTGTAGGTACACAGAGTTTTGGTCGAAGTGAGAAAAGAATGAATGTAATTTGAAAGATGTCGTCATTGAATGAATTTTGTGCCAAAGCAATGATAAATGGTCCACGGTTTAGCCCACATAGACTTCTGTTGTGATCACTGTGTGAAGAGTTTTGAAAAAGTGACCTTTAGTATTGAGAAATGTGTCCTAGCCATTGTAAAAAAAACTGTAATCCCTATTATTCTGTGATAATTATTGAATTACATTGAATCGAGAAACCGACCACTTTATCATGTTTTATAACAGTTCATATTTTTCATTAGATTCATCATTATGATATGATATTTGGGGGGGTTGTACTGACCAGTTTTGATTATTGGGGGGGAGGGGGGTTACAAACCCACATGCACACGTGAAAACAACTGTAACCAATTGGATCACTTAGAAATCAGAGCTTGAACACTATACATAGGTTTCAGGTTTGCTATTTGGTGTACACAACAATGGAGACCAATTTTGGAGAGAGAGTTATAGGAAGAGGTGTTCGAGTAAGAGGAGCACTAGGAAGAGGAGCAAGAAGAGGAGGAGGAAGAGGAGAAGGAGGAAGAGGAGCAAACAGAGGACGAGGAGTGGCGAGAGACAGAAAAAATAGGAGAACTGTCACCAATGAGGTCCGGGCCGGTTTGGTCGACCATGTAATCAACCATGGGTTGAGTGTACAGGAGGCTGGTCAGAGGCTCCACCCTAATTTGAGCGTTTGTTCCACTGTTGTAGTCCAGAATTGGTAAGACAATCACCCAGTTCTCCCCTTTCCACCTTACTCTCCTTTCCTGAACCCTACTGAGGAGTTGTTTTCGGTGTTGGACAGTATATGACCACCAACCCTACCAATGCACAACTCTCCTCCAGGCGATGGTAGGGGGCCTGTGGAGGCATGCCAGGGCCGGATACAGCACTCAAGACAGCACTTCCCCTGATGTTTGGCCAGAGAGGCCATCGCTTGTGATGTTGATGAGGTGCTGTGGCCAGATGCACTTCGAAGACAGGATGGAATGTAATTGCAATACTTTATTTTGCTTACAGTACAATACAGTAACTCTTCAGTTCAAGTAATTGTGTCTGATAGTGTTATGAGTACTGAGAATAAAGTAATGTTTGTTTCCCCATTGCATTTGTGTTCATAGTCTATATTTACAGCATGCTACAAATGAAAATGCCAAAGACTGTAGATAATAGTGTTTCATACTTCACATCAGTGTGCAGTTGGCATGTGGAAACAGCTATTTATTTGGTTTTTGTGTGTAAAGTGTGTAAAAAAGTTTTAGTAAAGTAAACAAGTTTTAGAGGAGTTTCTACAGTGATAACACTTCTGTTCAGACTGTAAGTTGCTTTGGATAAAAGCGTCATGTAAACAGTGGAGTGTAAATACACAGAGGTTCGGTGGTGGTTGAGTTTTAGTGAGAAAACAGTTCATGAAATTTGAAAAATGTGGTCATTGAATGCTTTTTGTGTGAAAACAATGAAAAGTGATCCACAGTAAAGTGCACATTGACTGCTGCTGTGCTGACTGTGTGAAGAGTTGTGAACTCGGTATAAAGCAATGAGTCAACAATAGTAAACAGTTAAAGGGTTACACATTATTTATTTTACTCATCATGATTACCACTACTCACCCTGTGAAAACAGTGGTATGAGCTCTTCTGAGGCTTTGAACGAACTTTGCCAAGTTGAGAAAATGACTTTGATGATGTCATCAGTTACCTCAGCTTGGGCTTGGAGACTGCAAATTCTGAACCAAGGATCTGCGTTTCAAACTGGGGAAAAGATATTAGCTAGGTGCATTATGGGAGTACACTTATCACTTTTAATGGGGGTTTGTTTGTTTTTTGTTTTGCTGTCCTTCTGTTATTGTGACCATGGCCTTCTGACCAAGGAGCCAGTCAATAATAATATCTGTCCTGTCGTCCATCAGTGACCTGACCATAACCTACCTGCTCACCTTTACTCTCGCATTAGTCTTGCCCTGTCTCTACCCATGCACAGTTTCAGTCAGAAACAATGTTTTGTTTGGGCTAGATTATGTCAGACCTCAGGTTACTGGTTCTTTAAGCAACTACTGTCACAACCTGGCTCTTTGGCCACGACAAAAGGAGGGAAATGCACACAATCATATTTATTTACAGAAAGTTCAACTGAAAACCTTAACTAAATGTATGAAATGGTCAATCAGTAGATCAGTATTGTTAGTGAGTGGATGTGTAAAGTGCAGTGTTGTGGGGTGTCAAATACATACAAGTACTACTAAATCAAACCAAACCAAAGAAAGCATGTGGTGCAAGCAGGGGAGCCAGCGGTGGAGTGAGAGAGCGAAGAGAGGGGACGGCTGATCCTGAATGCTTCTGCATGGACTGGCCAGGTGCACCCATTTGCACTTATGTTCCACATTGCATACTTTTTCTTTTGACTTTCAGTACATACTGCAGCTGCCCTTCTAACTTTTAAGTTGGAACTACATACATACATTCTAACATGCAGTATTATATTCAGCACAGTAAAATTACATTTCTCATTGTTATTTTCATGGTTAGCCTATGTCCTTTTGTTGCTATAGCTTATCTTTTGGATTATTTTCGATAGTAACTATTATTACTATCTACTGGACTGGTCACCGGTAGGTATGTTACCCCCTTTCACACACAGCTCTCTGATGCTGGCAGGTGTTTTTTGCTGAATATATTTTCATGCAGAGATGCAGCTGCTGGCACTGTGTTCTGTCTGCATGTGAAGCAGCCTTAAATTTAACTTAAAGCTGGAGTGCGGAACTTTTGTCTCCCCTTCTGGCAGTGAGAGTAATTACACAAACACTGTCGATGCATGCTCATGATGTATGCCTACAGTGAGCTCGCAGAAATACAGAGACGTTTCCAAAGCGCATTAACACAAACTATACAATGATAATAAACAAAATACACAATAAATAATTCTCAATAATTAACATTCTCTCCAGTGGGCCTTTTTTTTTACAGCACTGGCAGATCGCGGAGCTCTCTACATGGCTCTGGGTTGCTCCCCGCTTTCGCTCTGGCAAACCAATCATTGCTGGTTGAACGCATCATTACGGGTGCACCGGTGCAGGACGGTCGCCACAGACACCAGATTTAAAAACTCTGTATACTGAAAAATACAGAGAGATTCACCTGGTGGTGATAGCTTTAATCAGCATTGTGGGAACTCGTTTGGCAAGGGCTCAATGTAACGGATGTTTATTTATATGTAAAAGTCCCGCACTCTGGCTTAATTTTATTTGTAGTGTAACATACTTGCCAATTCTGTTCTGTAACTGTAAACAGTTTTGCAGAGGATTGTGGGTCAGAACAGCTTGGATACTGCAAAATGTGACTGGATGCAGTAGGACATCCTGGTATTTTTGGCATATTGCATTTGACATACTATGTATTGGGGACATACTAAATCTTTTTCTGGCATACTAAATAGTATGGTAGTATGAGAACTGGAATGCACAGATTGCTTTGAACTGCTAGCCTAATTTGGCAAGCAGCAGCCAAGGGCAAGACACAACCCTGGAGGCCACGGCAGAGTCAGAGGGCCATCACACAACCTATTTGTTAGATCAAAAACAAAACACAGAATAAACTAAAATGTATATTATTTTACTCATCATGATTACCACTACTCACCCTGTGAAAACAGTGGTATGAGCTCTTCTGAGGCTTTGAACGAACTTTGCCAAGTTGAGAAAATGACTTTGATGATGTCATCAGTTACCTCAGCTTGGGCTTGAGACTGCAAATTCTGAACCAAGGATCTGCGTTTCAAACTGGGGAAAAGATATTAGCTAGGTGCATTATGGGAGTACACTTATCACTTTTAATGGGGGTTTGTTTTGTTTTGTTTTGCTGTCCTTCTGTTATTGTGACCATGGCCTTCTGACCAAGGAGCCAGTCAATAATAATATCTGTCCTGTCGTCCATCAGTGACCTGACCATAACCTACCTGCTCACCTTTACTCTCGCATTAGTCTTGCCCTGTCTCTACCCATGCACAGTTTCAGTCAGAAACAATGTTTTGTTTGGGCTAGATTATGTCAGACCTCAGGTTACTGGTTCTTTAAGCAACTACTGTCACAACCTGGCTCTTTGGCCACGACAAAAGGAGGGAAATGCACACAATCATATTTATTTACAGAAAGTTCAACTGAAAACCTTAACTAAATGTATGAAATGGTCAATCAGTAGATCAGTATTGTTAGTGAGTGGATGTGTAAAAGTGCAGTGTTGTGGGGTGTCAAATACATACAAGTACTACTAAATCAAACCAAACCAAAGAAAGCATGTGGTGCAAGCAGGGGAGCCAGCGGTGGAGTGAGAGAGCGAAGAGAGGGGACGGCTGATCCTGAATGCTTCTGCATGGACTGGCCAGGTGCACCCATTTGCACTTATGTTCCACATTGCATACTTTTTCTTTTGACTTTCAGTACATACTGCAGCTGCCCTTCTAACTTTTAAGTTGGAACTACATACATACATTCTAACATGCAGTATTATATTCAGCACAGTAAAATTACATTTCTCATTGTTATTTTCATGGTTAGCCTATGTCCTTTTGTTGCTATAGCTTATCTTTTGGATTATTTTCGATAGTAACTATTATTACTATCTACTGGACTGGTCACCGGTAGGTATGTTACCCCCTTTCACACACAGCTCTCTGATGCTGGCAGGTGTTTTTTGCTGAATATATTTTCATGCAGAGATGCAGCTGCTGGCACTGTGTTCTGTCTGCATGTGAAGCAGCCTTAAATTTAACTTAAAGCTGGAGTGCGGAACTTTTGTCTCCCCCTTCTGGCAGTGAGAGTAATTACACAAACACTGTCGATGCATGCTCATGATGTATGCCTACAGTGAGCTCGCAGAAATACAGAGAGGTTTCCACAGTTCCAAGACAATAATCTTTTAGGTAGAATAAATGTAACGGCTACACAGCCTACTCCAAATATTTGACCAACCTGTCCAAGAACAGTAAGGTGACATGAGTCTGCCCTCAGTCCCGTCTCTCAGCACTCTCCAACAAGAAAAAGCTAAAGCTACACCAATGATTATCCGTATTTGCCGTTGATTGCTTTCTTTTTTTGACAGTAATCCTTCCTCTGAACGCTGAGTTTCTTTTTTATCGGGAGCATCAGACACTTTTCTTGGATTCTTCTTAGGTTTCACTGCTAGCAGCTGTAGCCTACTCAGCTGCTCCAGTTGCTCCTCTGGAACAACCATCCAGAGGCATGTAGAGACAGAGTTGCGTTTGCTTCAGTGGCGTGACTGCATACAATACAACGTTTCCAAAGCGCATTAACACAAACTATACAATGATAATAAACAAAATACACAATAAATAATTCTCAATAATTAACATTCTCTCCAGTGGGCCTTTTTTTTTACAGCACTGGCAGATCGCGGAGCTCTCTACATGGCTCTGGGTTGCTCCCCGCTTTCGCTCTGGCAAACCAATCATTGCTGGTTGAACGCATCATTACGGGTGCACCGGTGCAGGACGGTCGCCACAGACACCAGATTTAAAAACTCTGTATACTGAAAAATACAGAGAGGTTTCCACAGTTCCAAGACAATAATCTTTTAGGTAGAATAAATGTAACGGCTACACAGCCTACTCCAAATATTTGACCAACCTGTCCAAGAACAGTAAGGTGACATGAGTCTGCCCTCAGTCCCGTCTCTCAGCACTCTCCAACAAGAAAAAGCTAAAGCTACACCAATGATTATCCGTATTTGCCGTTGATTGCTTTCTTTTTTTGACAGTAATCCTTCCTCTGAACGCTGAGTTTCTTTTTTATCGGGAGCATCAGACACTTTTCTTGGATTCTTCTTAGGTTTCACTGCTAGCAGCTGTAGCCTACTCAGCTGCTCCAGTTGCTCCTCTGGAACAACCATCCAGAGGCATGTAGAGACAGAGTTGCGTTTGCTTCAGTGGCGTGACTGCATACAATACAACGTTTCCAAAGCGCATTAACACAAACTATACAATGATAATAAACAAAATTCATTGGGATGAGCTAGAGCAGCACAAATACACTACCAGTACCACAGAAGCACCGGCAACCGGAAATTAGACAATACGCTCACTCAGCACGTCAGCAAACAAGAGTCTAGCAAGAACAGCCCAGTCAATTCATGACAGAGCTTTGTGGCGGACGGGCACAGCTCTGATGCATGCGTGACACAGACATGAGTGAAACTGTTAGGGTAGCTTCTTCCTTGTGAGACTTGACAGGTGTAAAACACAATCTAAACATTGTGATTTTCATAAAGATTAGAATTTGAGGCTATTGTATTGAATTGCATCAGTGTGAAAACTGTCAAATTAAAAGATTATCGTTCTGTGCTTACAGGGAGCATGCCATCACTGAATAAGCTGTTACCAATGGACCACGAAGCGGGTTTCAGGTTGTGCAGGAAGTGCTTTGGATGTTCACAGATTAGTACAGCCCAAACACTTTTGCTATGTAGCTACGTTTGAGGTTAGAGTAAATCATTTCATGTCGATGTAAGTCCGGTCTGCGAGTCCAGAGAGTGTTGAGTGGAGTGTTCTATACCAAACATATAGTACTTTCTGAAGCTTTTTTGTTATTTCAATTACTTGATCTTGCACTCAGTACCATATTCTTTGACAAATGGTAGATGGACTGTACTTGTAGAGCACCTTTCTAGTTTTTCCGGCTGCTCAAAGCGCTTCACACTACATAGCACATTCACACACTGATGGCAGGTGCCAACTGCTCATCTGAACAAAGAAATTAACTTCCCCGAAGGAACAGCCCTCGGGAGCGATTTGGGGTTCAGTGTCTTGCCCGAGGGCACTTGGATACGTGGGCGGGGGCGGATCGAGCGGCCGACCTTCCGATTGGTGGACGACCGCTCTACCACTAAGCCACAGCCGCCCCAGTGCGAAGTGTTTTATCTAATGTGAGAAATGTCATTTTTCTCAAATGTAACAGACTATGATGTTAAAGTGTTAATAAATCTGAGTATCTTCTTATGCTTTTTGTGCTCTATAGAAATATGCAATTCTATATACAGCCACGATACTTTGTTCTACAAACAATTTTCTACTGTACTGTTTGAAATACAAATGTGTGTTCTGTGAATACCTGAAATGAATGCTGTACATGTAAGTTCATGCACGTTGTGTTGTTTCAAGTGTTTCAATATTTTAAATGAACAATTTGATATTTTGCAAGAATTGGCTCTATGTGGATTGAATAACAGTACTTATGTAGGATATCAGTGAAATAAATACAATTTATAGTTTATAAAATCTGAAACAAATAATAATGATATCATTTTAATTTAGTAAATAATAAATAAACACAATACCTGCTATGGAAAGAGCCTATCAGACAAATCATGTGGGTATCTTTCAATGTTAGTCTCTTTAGTACAAAATTCACTCTTGATAAACTGTGGAATGGGCGCTGTCCTATCCGCTAAGGTTCTAGATGATTTGTGGTAGATTTCATCCATTCATCTTGAAAACTGAAAGTCTGATGATTTATGTGTTCATCTTGGAATAAAAGTTAATTGGATATTGCAATTTTGTCTCTCCAAATATGAACAAATAAAAATTAAAACACACCTCGCAGGATGGCCCCGCCTTGTACAAACTGAAGCAAGAACAACATTGTGGGACAGCTTACAGTACTTAACAGCAACCCTGTACATTTTGAGATTTAGACTTAAATAACAAAACTTAACTTTTTTTAAAGATATATTTAAAATCACTCATTCTGTGTAAATATCAAACATTTACAAGCATGTACAGTAGGACCAAAGAAGCAGACACTTTTATAAGTCACAGTGCAGCACTTTTGTCCTTTAAAGTTACTGTGTTCGGGTCTTCATGAGTTGATTTGCTGCTGGTCTCAGGTCTGTGTGTCTATATGTCCAATACCAACATTTTAAAAGTTTTGGAGTTTTCAAAGTTTTTTAAATTATTTCTTTTTAGGTTTTTCATGAATCCATTTCAGATCAGGTCCACACTTTTAGACCCGTGCGGAGCTCTAATTGTGAACATTTTGCTTTTATTTTGAGAAAGAAATGCTGATAACAAAACTGAAATGTTTCAGTCGTTCCTCTCGACTATTAATTCTGTTCTTTTTAATATTGTCTATGACGTTGTAATGGCTATTTAGCATAAATGCTCAAAATTAAAGCAGCTTCAAAACTGATGCCAAAACACAATATACATATACATATGTAACTGCTATGACAACCGCTACTACAGCTGTTGTTATTGGCTCTGCTACTAATACTGTCATTATTCTTCCTATAGCTGTCATTCCTATTATTATTATTATTAATTTATTAATATTACCACTACCATTACATTATTACTATTAAAAAATTCTAGGTGGTATTTGCATTGTGCCTCCTCTCCCCACCCCTCCCCAAAACCTCTCTCTCTTTTCTCTCCTAACCTAACACAGCAGCGGTGGATGGCCGCCCACCTTTGAGTCTGGTTCTGTCCGAGGTTTCTGCCTCTTGAAAGGAAGTTTTTCCTTGCCACTGTCGCCAAATGCTTGCTCATGGTGGGATTTGTTGGGTCTCTGTAAATAATATTATAAATACGGTCTAGACCTGCTCTATAGGAAAAGTGCAGTGAGATAACTTCTGTTATGAATAAAACTGAATTGAATTGAATATTTAATGAGTTAAATACTTTCTTTGCACCAGGATGTACAGTGTTTCCTTCATTATTTCAGTTTTATTTGTAATTCTTTTCAAGAGTGTGCATGCATGTGTGTTTGTGTGTGTGTGCACCATTTAGCCATTAACCCATTAGTGATGTTGATTCACATGCTTTAAATATTCCACGTCAGATAATCAGCTCGTAATACTGTTAGCTCATTTAAGATGTCAAGTCGTAATGTTGTTGAAGCCATCACACACACACACACACACACTCAAAGATCATTAGACTTTTTCACAATAGAAGTAGTTGTTAATGTAGGCATTAACACACACAATTCACTAATGACGTCATAAATGCCAAACACACACACACATACACACACTGTAAGAGTGCAGTCTAACCCTCATCATAAACTTGGTCGTTACGTCGTAAGCATTCACACACACACATCGCACACACGTATAAGTGTGCCTTCAAACCTACATAGCCTTTAAATTTAGTAATCATGTCATAAATGTCCAACAGACGACGTGTCGTAATCCTCAGCGAGTCGTCAGTGGAGATTCAGCAGAAGCGTTAGTCCTCGTTACTGGAGGAGGCCCACATGTCGCCCCGGGCTCTATAACCATCATGCTGCTGCTTCCTCAGGGCAGCTGTTGATTAGTCAGAGGACGTAAAGAGGAAACGCGTTGTTTTGTCAACCAAACAGGCAACTTTCAGGGTCTACTTTCACATAGTCCGTTAATTTGTCACCCATCTGCATTGAAATCATATGTAACCTGACACAAGATTTTATTCTATCATGGTGTATATTATATATAATAACAGTACATGGGCTACTAAATCCATTGTTCAAAAACTTGATGAGTACAAGTTGAGTAAAATTATGATTTATTGGGCATGCAAGTAATAAGAGCTACCAGAAGACATGATAAATCAGCATTAGTGTCAGTCTCTACTTCTCCATGTTCTGTGATGTCTGTGAATCAGATGATTCACCGGAGGGTTTTATTTACAGCTTAAAAGAAGGTTCAAATACAGTTAAATCAGGTTAAATCAGCAGTAGTAGTGGATTTTGGGGGTGTGATGCTTATGGTTCAGTAGTTTCAGACTGACAGAGAGGTCACAGAGAGCTGTACAAACTCTCTACTGTTGTTAGGATTTGTGGTGAAAACACAACATGTTGTGGAACCAATGCTAGAACTGGGGGCTGTCATGAAATGGCATTCTGAAAAGGAAAAGGAAAAAGCTTTGTTGGAAATGCTAAGGCAGAGGAATGGTTAGTTGTTCAGATGTTTAGATGATCTTTTTATTTCGCAGTGAGCATCAGTCATTGCTGGAAAATGATGAGTCACATATGTGGTGTCAGTCATTTTCAGTAATATGCTTTGGTCTTTAATAAACACTATTAAGCCTTCTGTCTGGCTTCATTCATCTGGCATTAACCTGTGATTTGTGTATACATTACAATGACATCTGATCACAGGCCTTTACATTTAGACCCTGTATTAATTACCGTTCTTGTTATCTCGACTCTGCCTGCATTGTGATCACATCTCAATATGCAAATCAGGTAGGCAGAGCTGGCAGACAGTCACATTATAACAAGATATTTTTCATCTTGTTATTACTTTTATTTTTATGATAAATTGGTATCCTTTTATTAGAATCACAGTCCAGATATATTTTTGAACTACCAGCAAACCTTTGCAAAAACCTTGATCACATGTAACGAAACTGATCTGACACTTCAGAGTTATGCTTTGATACTCAGCAGATTACTTTCTCTCCCTTTTCTCCCCAGCTGGGTTTTCAAGAATGTTTACGCAAATGAAAAGAGATCATATTAGAAAAGCTGGAAAACCAACATGATAGAAAAATGGGCACATTCTTTTAGCAGTGTGTACGTGAATGTGTCCTGGGCCACACTGATGGATACTCAACTGACTTCCTCTGTGTAAGAATGATGAATGATAATGTTTAGTTACCTGACAAAAAATACTTTTTTTCTATATTAGGCCTACTGGGTTCTGCATAATTCAGCTTCATGTTTCACTCAGTAGAAAAGCTCACTTAGTTATAAAAATGTGTAAACTGCGTTGTTAAGGCAGACAAGAATTATCTGGGAAAAATCATGTTTATTCACTTTACATGGAGATAAAATTAATACAATAGATATTTATGAATATTATCAAAATTATGAATATGGATTAATCACGGGCACCACCCTGGGATCAGGGACCAATAACCAAATGTGAAAAACAGTCTCAAAAGGTGGCTGTCCACTTAGAAATGCTAATATTTTGCGAGGAAGATGTGACCATGGGGCGTGACCATGTGGGTGGTCGTCACACACAGATCCAAAATGGTGGGCAGACCCATGAAACTAAAACAAAAGAGGGGAGCCAAATGGAGGACATGCTCTATTTGTCCTCAAGATGGCGTGAAACGTAGCTAGTTATGCTACCACGCTATCTGGGTCATTTGAGATGTGTGTGTAGGTGCGTATATGTACGTTTAAAGGTGTGTGGGTTAGTGGAGGAGAAGGAAAGAAAGATCACACAGAGTAAGGTACAAGAGATCTCAAATTCTGTGGCAAAGCACAATAGCTGTCCCTTTATCACACAGGAACCCAGCAGCAAACGTTGATTCAACATGGACTTTGGCCTGATAAAGCAGTTATTAGCTTCGCAGTGGCTACAAAACTAACACAGTTTAACAGTCCAGCATGATACTGATACACAATGGAACGTGCTAAGCATGAAAACACACAGCAGAAACAGGACAAAGCGGTCCGTTAATTTCCACAATAAGCAAAGAACAATTCACAACAATGAAGCTTAGATGAAATAACACACAGTTATAAAATCTCTCTCTGCCCAGACACAAGCCTCTTACTTGGGTCCTACTGATGGGGGTGGGTACCGTTCGTTAACAGCTTCAACGGTGAAACTGGGAAGCAGCTTTCAGTGGGGAGATAGCGGGGCTCAGCGCTTATCCTTCTCCCCGTGAAGAAAATGGTAGAACCTGAATCTTCCTTCTGCAGGTACGGCATTGTTAAATGGAAGATAATCAGGATCCAAAAGTGTGGTCAGCAAACACAAAACAGTCTGTTGCTCGTCCAGCGTTATACTAAGTTATAATGGGAAAGACAGTGAGTGACTTGTACATTCTGCTTTTATAGAGGTGATGACGTCATGGCTGAAGTGCCAGGATTTCCTGTGCCCTGTTGGCTGTCCATTAGGAATCCAGAGGTTGGATTCAAGAGAAATCTTATGTCTGGATGTGAATTAAAGGCTGGTGGAGATTTGGTGCCGTTTCTATTAGTTCAGGCGTTTTGGTTTCACTTGGGCCTCTGTTCTTTGTTCTCCATAAGTGGTGAGGCCCAATTTTGTGTTAAATCATGTTTGCTGTTGGGCCTTGCCAAGCCTCACCACGTGTGAAGGACAAAGACAGGCCTACCTGGAAAGCCCAAAGCCTTCACTAAGAGACTGGACTGAGAAACAAAGACGAACAGTAGAAAGGCCCCAGCCGACACAGCCGTTAATTCACACCTAGATGTAATATTGAGACGAACTCTCGCTTGAAGCCAACGTGAGATCTCAGTTGAATCCAAACACTGAATTCCCATTGGACGGGATGCGCAACACAGCGCATGAAATCCCAGTGCACAGCTATTCAATTCAATACAGTTAAATGTTATTTATATAGCACCAATTCATAACAGAAGTTATCTCATTGCACTTTTCCTATAGACCAGGTCTAGACCATACTCTTTATAATATTATTTACAGAGACCCAACAAATCCCATCACGAGCAAGCATTTGGCAACAGTGGTAAAAAAAAAAACTTCCTTTTAACAAGCAGAAACCTTGGACAGAACCAGACTCAATGGTGGGCGGCCATCTGTCGTTAGGTTTTGAGAGAGAGAGAGAGACATTTGGAGAGTGAGAGTGAGAGGTTTAGAGATAGAGAGAGAGGAGAGAGAGTGGTTAAAGAGAGAGGTTTTGGGGAGGGAGGGAGTGAGGCACAATGCAAATACCACCTAGAATTTTTTTTTAAAGTAGCAAAGTAATTGTAGTGGTAATATTAATAAATTAATAATAATAAAAGGGATGACAGCTATAGTAAAAAATAATGACTATTAGTAACAGAGCCAATAACAACAACTGTAGTAGCAGTTGTCGAGCAGGAACACGGGGGCAGCAAGTGGCCCACAACCACAGATCCAGTCCCTGCAGCTCTGGAGGTAGAAATACCTGCTGAAAGCAACAGAAGGAGAGAGGAGAGAAACGCGAAAGCACAAAACTACGGGAGCGAGAAGATGTCGAGTTAGTAACATGCAGTAATGGGATAAAAATGCATACAGATGGAGCGGGAGAGAAGGAGAGAGGAAAGAGGTGCATCATGGGAAGTCTCCCGACAGTCTAGGCCTATAGCAGCATAACTAAGGGATGGTTCAGGGCTCACCCAATCCAGCCCTAACTATAAGCTTTATTACAGAGGAAAGTCTTAAGCCTACTCTTAAATGTGGAGATGGTGTCTGCCTCCCAAACCCAAATTGGGATCTGATTCCACAGGAGAGGAGCTTGATAACTGAAGGCTCTGGCTCCCATTCTACTTTTGGAGACTCTAGGAACCACATACAACCCTGCATTCTGGGAGCGCAGTGTTCCAGTCGGGTAATATGGTATTATGAGATCTTTAAGATATATGATCTCTTTTCCTAGTTCTTGTCAGTACACGTGCCGCAGCATTCTGGATCAACTGGAGTCTTAAGGGACTTATTCGGGCAGCCTGATAATAAGGAATTGCAATAGTCCAACCTAGAAGTAACAAATGCATGCACTAGTTTTTCGGCATCATTTTGAGACAGGATGTGCCTGATTTTTGCAATGTTGTATAGGTGAAAGAAGGCAGTCCTTTAAGTTTGTTTCATGTGGGAGTTAAAGGATAAATCCTGATCAAAGATTACTCTGAGGGTCCTTATGGTGGTGCTGGAGGCCAGGGCAATGCCATCTAGGGTAACTATATCTTTAGATAATGTGTCTCAAAGGAGTTTGGGGCCAAGTACAATAACTTCAGTTTTGTCAGAGTTTAACATCAAAAAATTGCAGGTCATCCAGGTCTTTATGTCCTTAAGGCATGCTTGAAGTTTAGCTAACTGGTTAGTTTCATCTGGCTTGATCAATAGATATAATTGGGCATCATCCGCATAACAATGAAAGTTAATGGAGTGTTTCCTAATAATATTGCCTAAAGGAAGCATATATAAGGTAAATAGAATTGGTCCAAGCACAGAACCTTGCGGAACTCTGTGACTAACCTTGGCGCGCACAGATGACTTAGCGTTAACATGTACAAACTGAGATCGAGCTGATAGATAGGATTTAAACCAGCTTAGTGCGGTTCCTGTAATGCCAATTTCATGTTCCAGTCCCTGTAATAGGATGCGATGGTCAATGGTGTTGAACGCAACAAGTCCATTGTCTGATGCAATTAAAAGGTCATTTGTAATTTTCCCCAGTGCTGTCTCTTTGCTATGATGCACTCTAAATCCTGACTAAAAAAACCTTCAAATAAACTATAGTTATTTAGAAAGTCACACAACTGATTGGCGACTGCTTTCTCAAGGATCTTAGAGAGAAAGGGAAGGTTAGATATAGGTCTATAGTTGACTAAAACCCCTGGATCAAGAGTGGGCTTTTAAAGAAGAGGTTTAATTACAGCTTCTTTAAAGGACTGTGGCGTGTAGTCCAGTAATAGCAGTTCAAAAGTTATTAAATAATGGTCCGATAATGAAGGATTTTGTGGAAAGACTATTAAATGTTCAATTTCAATGTCGTATACCAGAACAAGGTCGAGGATGTGGTTAAAACAGTGAGTGGCTTCATGTACACACTGACAAAAGCCAATCGAATCTAACAATGAGATAAATGCAGTACTAAGGCTATAATTTTCAATGTCCACAGTATTGACAGTATTGAGTATTAAATCACCTACAATAATTACTTTATCTGTTTTAACGACTAAACTTGATAGAAACTCAGATTTCAGAATTCAGATAAAAATTCTGAATAAGGACCACCGACTCAACATTAACATTAGTGACCTCCGATTGGTGAAATCGGGAGTCGTTACCGCCGATGTGAATAACAATCTTACTGTATTTACGTTTATCCTTATCCAGCGGTTTTAAATAGGATTCAACGTCGCCTCTGGCCCCAGGAATACATTTGACTATGGTCGCTGGTGTCGCTAACTTCATGTTTCTCAAAATAGAGCTACCAATAATCAGAGTTGGTTTCTCAGCAGGTGTGTCGCTGTGTGGGGAGAACTTGCTGGAAAGCGTGAACAGGTTGGTGGTGAACCGTGGCCTTCTGCTTAGGGCTATGCTTCCTTCGGACAGTCATCCAGCCTTCCTGGTTTCCCGGCTGCTCGGGAGCTCCTGGAAGACGGCTAACATGAGCTCCACACCGGCTACTGGGGGCTGGCTAACTACAGCAGCTAATGATTGAGTTCCCATGGTGCGGAACCACGTTTCCAATTCACTAAGCCTCGCCTCCAATGCTACAAATAAACTACATTTATTACATGTACCATTATCCTTAAAGGAGGCAGAAGAATAGCTAAACATTTGACACAACATTTAGATCAAGATGGCGGCGCTTGTACATCGCAAGGCTCAGTGTCTCTCCAATTTCTGCATTTATGCAGTGTTTTTCTTGCTCATCTTGGGTCTATTCGTGCAGAACAGCTGTGCCTTAACATCGTACACCCGTCATGAGCTCTTGGATATTGGTTTGCGCATTCCTGGCAGTTTTATCGGCAATCTTCGACTCGTCCCTGAGATCGCCAGAACACCCGATGCTACGCACCCTACACGGCCGGGCGGAAGTGCTCGCAGGCAGCGTCGAGATTGTAAACACAGGCGGGGGAAGCACGGACGGCTAAAAGCTAAGCTAAAGCTAACACCACATCGGCTCTCTTTACCCAGCATTTTCCTCGCAAATGTACGATCATTGGTGAACAAAATGGACGAGATTCGACTCCGCATCATCAACAGCAGAAGACTTTTGAACTGCAATGTCATGATCTTCACTGAAACATGGCTACACAGCGGCATACCAGGACAATGCTATTGAGCTAGCTGGACGCCATACACTCCATGCAGATAGGACGGCAGATGAATCCGGTAAGACCAGAGGCGGAGGATTATGCATTTACGTTAACAAAGCTTGGTGCACGAACTCTATTATTTTTAGGAGACACTGCTCAGCTAACCTAGAGTTTCTCATGGTTAAATGTAGACCATTTTATCTGCCACGGGAGTTCACTTCCACCATTATAATGGCAGCTTATATTCCTCCGGATGCTGATGCCAAGCTTGCTATGAGCGAACTTCATGCAGCCATCAGTAAACAACAGACTGCTCACCCGAAGGCTGCATTTATTGTTACGGGAGATTTTAATCACTCAAACTTAAAGGCAGTGCTCCCCAAATTTCACCAGTATGTTTCCTGTCACACCAGAGGAAACAAAACTTTGGACCATGTCTACATAAACATGGCTGAGGCTTACGCCATGACCCTCCTCCCCCACCTGGGTCAATCTGATCACCTTTTTTCCTCACCCCCAAGTATTCACCTCTCATCAATCTTGTGAAGCCATCAGTGAGGACCATCAAAGTATGGCCTGTGGGGGTAGACTCTACACTCCAGGACAGGTTTCAACACACAGACTGGAGTATCTTTGCCTCTCAGGCCACCAGTGGCTCTCATATGGACATAGACAGCTACACCTCCTCTGTACTGGACTACATCAACATCAACATAGACAGTATTACAACTCAGAAGGAGATCACCGCACATCAAAATCAGAAGCCATGGATGAACAAGGAGGTGCGCCTCCTGTTGAAGGCATGCAACACTGCCTTCAGATCAGGAGACGCACATGCCTACAGCACTTCCAGGTCAAATCTGAGGGGGCATCAAAAGGCCAAGCACTGCTACAAGTTAAAGTTAGAGGAGTACTTTTCTAACTCCGACTCTCGCATGTGGCATGGCATCCAGGCCATCAGCAACTACAAACCCAGCCACACCACCCGCTGTCATAGTTTAAGGTTTTGTCACTTCCTGTTTTATTTTGTAGTGTGTTCCTTCCTTGTGTGTTTTGTGGTTTTACTTCCTGTCTTTGTTTTCCTTCCAGTTTTGATTGTTGGCCCTTCCTTGATTGTTTGCACCTGTGTCTCATTGGCTCACCTCCCCTAGGATATTTAGTCCGGGTCTCTGTCTTTCTTCAGTGTTGGATCATTGTTGTTACTGATGGTGTGATTCCTGCCTTGAGTTTTGTTCCTGCCTTGAGTTTTGTTCCTGTCCTGTGAGTGTTCCTGACCTTTGTGTGTCGCCATTTGGTGCACTTTTTGTTGTACCTGGTTCCAGTGCCCAGTTCCCGTCATTTTACCGTGAGTTCTGTTTTGGATTCTTTGTCTCCCGTGGACCTTGGTTGGATTCTGGATTTTGTACTTTGCCTGCCCCCATTTGGACTATTTAGCCACCTTGGACTCACTTCACTTTTTCCACCACTGCCAGCCGGTAACCCACTTTTACCTGTGTGTTACCGGTCTGCCTACCGTCTGTCTGCCTGTACCTGCCTGTAAACCACATCACCCCAATAAACACTGTAGCCATTCGGCTACTTCACCCTGATACCGCTTCCTGGTCATCTGCTTTTGAGTCCACATACCACTACATAGCACATCCGCCCTGCTGGATCGCAGCAGCCCCAGTTCCTGGATTCTTTGCTGGATTGCAGCAGCCTCCAGTTCCTGGACACCCGGCTGGATCGCAGCAGCACCAACCCCTTGCCGCCACTGGACCGCAGTGGCCTCCTTTCCCGGCTGGATCGCAGCAGCACCAATCCCTAGTCGCCGCTGGATCGCAGCCGCCTCCTGCCCCGGTTGGATCGCAGCAGCAGCCATCCCTAGTTGGTGCTGGATCGCAGCCGCCTCCTGCCCCAGTTGGACCGCAGCACGCCACAGAACCGTCTGCTGGGTCACAGCACGCCACTGCCCCCTGCTGATTCCACTGTCCCCCAACATACCTTAACTTTAAATGCTGCTATATTGTTTCTGCTACATGTACCACATGTTCATTTGCACTACCGGACTATTTATTTATACTGCATCATTTGCACTCCAGTACTATGTACTGAATACTGCAATAACTCATCTACTGCACTGTTAACTATTTCTGTCCATAATTTGCACTACTTAATATTCATTGCACTACTGTTTTGCCCAGTCCAATTCATTACTGTACATATCCATCAGGCCTATACTTCTGTTTATAGTAATGCCATCTGTAAATAATGTCCATAGTACCACTTGTAAAATATTTTCATAATATTGCTCTATTCTCCATTTATGCACATACTTTATATCCTGCACTTGCTTATTGCACTTCTGATTAGACCTAAACTGCATTTCGTTGCCTTGTACTTGTACATTTGTAATGACAAAGTTGAATCAAATCTAATCTAACACCGAGTAAGAGAGAGTAGGAGAGTGAGAGGGAGAGAGAGAAGCCATTGCTAGCTGCTAAACTAAAGAACGGTAGCTATCAAAAATGAATAGTGTGTAAACTGTGGGATTAGCAAGAAAGTTGTTAAAAGAAGGAGAGAGCTATGAGTGCTTGCGTAGAACTAGTGTACGTTTAAATGTATAGCAGATAATTTGTCACTATAATGAAGAATCTAACAAAATTAACTGTGATGAGCTAGAACAGCAAAAATACGCTATTAGTAAAACACAAACACTGGTGATCAGAAATGAGGCAATACGCTTACCGCGGCATGTCAGCACGTCAGTTGTGTCTCCAAAATGAGAGGCAGATTGAGACAGCTATGACGAAACCAACTCTATTAAGCATGGCGACCCACACTGCCCGTTGTCTCTGTGATCACATTTCTCTTCACGGTAATTGCCGTTACAAGATGCTTTCCAGGTGAACTTTAATTTCCCTAGGAAGAGTCTTTACTCACTGGACGAGATTGTTTTGTGTTTGCTGAACACTTTTGGATCCTGATCGTTTAATCCCCATAACGATCCTCCCGTACAAAGCAGAAGGAGGAGACGCGGACTGACCGTTCCCTTTAAGGAAGAGCAATATCGGCGATGAGCACCTCTCCCTACCGATGTCAGCTTCTGTTTTCCTTTGCTGCCCGAAGGAAGTTTCGCCATCGAACCTGGTTTTCGTCAGTGTCCGAGATAAACTCCGCGGACAAATCCAAACAATCAATCCATTGCATCAGTCGCTAGCCAAGAGCAATTTCAAGTATGAGGCTTATGTCTGGGCAGTTATAGAATTCCTAACTGTGTGTTATTTCATCTAAGTTTCACTGTTGTGAATTGTATTTGCTTATTTTGGAAAGTGACAGACCGCTGCGAACGAATTGCTGTGTGTTTTTCTTTGGGTTTAGCATGTTCCATTTTGTACCGGTACCACGCCACTGGGCAGTAACTGTGTTAGCTTTACCCCCATTCTCCCGCACACACACCATATGCTTGCTGATTAGACTGTAGTGGTTGTTGAAACACTCTGCTCCGACATCATCTATCATTTTTCCAACCTAATTCTTCTCTCATTTGTGGTCTTATAAACAGTAAATTCATCAAATTCAGGTTAAAAACAACAAGGCATTTGGTCTTTGCAAATGGAAATGATGTAGGCTACATGTTTATTTGCATGTAGAGTGGAGAAGTGAGATCCGATCCAATTGCATGATCATGGTCACTAGAGACGCATGTGGAGATGCATTCTAATGCCAAGTGTGAACTGACGTACTTGGAGCTGTCCACTTGACATTGGATCACCCAAGATGCATGTTTTTACCAGGTCTGAACAGGGCCTAAAATTCTGTTTACACCAAGTTACTGTGAACTTTGTGGACTTAAACTTTAACTCAAAAGTGCTATGGTAGAAAAAAACAACAACCTCTTCTCCAAAAAGACCAAATAAACAAATAAACACAACCTTTAAAACACTCACCCAGACATAGAAATACACTCCTGAAAACCACATGGGACCAATTATCACATTTGCTGTGCTCTGTTTGCCAACCCCGATCTCTATACTGTCAGAGAGAGAGAGAGAGAGAGAGAGAGAGAGAGATACAGTAAATGCTCAGACAGTCTTCACCTCATTAGCCTTAGATGACATAATGATTCTTGGTGCTCAAACGCAGTTAAAGTGGATGGACATTGTTCCCCATATGTGTAATTGTTATTGTTAAGATGTCGACCATATTATCTGCCCAGAGAATTCACCAGCGTAGAACTGTTTTACCTAAATTCCACCAGCATGTCCACATCCCCACCAGGGGAACAAATACACTGCACCATGTGTACACAAACATTTCTGGCAGCTACAAAGCTCTCCTCCACCTCCATTTTAGTCAATCAGACCATATATCCCTGCTTCTCCTGTCTGCTTACACCCAGCTGATAAAAAGGGTCAAACCATCAGTAAAAACAGTTAAAGTGTGGTCAGATGAAGCTACAGCAGCTCTACAGGACTGTTTTGAGTGCACAGACTGGCTCATGTTCAGAGAGGCCGCCACCCAGGAGAACCATGTCAATCTTGAGGAATATACATCATCAGTGACATCATACATCAGCAAATGGGTTTATGATGAGGTGATCACAAAGACAATAAAATCAGCCTGGATGAATGGAGAGCCAAAAAAGCTGCCTTTAGGTCAGGAGACAAGGAGGCAAAGCTGAGACATCAGGAGAGACTGGAGAGAGATCTCAACACCAATGACACCAAAGATATGTGGCAGGAAATCAAAACCATCAAAGGCTCCAAAAGCAGGAGCTTTTAGCTAAACACATTTTATGCTCATTTTGATTTCCCCAAAAAAGAGTCAGAAGTAAAGTCTACTCCGCCTCCAGAAGACCGGCCACTGTCAGTATCCACAGCGAACGTGAGAAGAATCCTGCTGAGAGTGAATATGAGTAAAGCTGTTGAGCCTGATAACATCCCTGGCTGTGTACTAAGAACTTGTGCCAGTCAGCTAGTTGATGTTATTACTGACATTTTTAACCTATCACTGTCCCCACCTGCTTCAAGACAGCCGCCATCGTCCCTGTACCTAAAAAGTCGAGAGGGGTCTGCCTGCAGGGCTCCTCTGTGGAGTCGCTTCGGGTGCAGGCTCCACTCTCAAGTCAGCTCCAGGAAGAGGAAATTATAAACAGGCATTCTCAGTTATTTCTGCTACACTGCACGGCCTCGTGACAATGGTAGGTGACTGATCAGTTTCATCCAAAAAAGTCTGAATGCATGGGTCTTGCATATGTTCGCTGTCAAAATAGCTACCACTATCAATATGTGTAAATCTAAATCACGCAAATTACAGAATGTTACACATGTGAGAAGAATCCTGCTGAGAGTGAATATGAGTAAAGCTGTTGAGCCTGATAACATCCCTGGCTGTGTACTAAGAACTTGTGCCAGTCAGCTAGTTGATGTTATTACTGACATTTTTAACCTATCACTGTCCCCACCTGCTTCAAGACAGCCGCCATCGTCCCTGTACCTAAAAAGTCGAGAGGGTCTGCCTGCAGGGCTCCTCTGTGGAGTCGCTTGGTGCAGGCTCCACTCTCAAGTCAGCTCCAGGAAGAGGAAATTATAAACAGGCATTCTCAGTTATTTCTGCTACACTGCACGGCCTCGTGACAATGGTAGGTGACTGATCAGTTTCATCCAAAAAGTCTGAATGCATGGGTCTTGCATATGTTCGCTGTCAAAATAGCTACCACTATCAATATGTGTAAATCTAAATCACGCAAATTACAGAATGTTACACATGTGAGAAGAATCCTGCTGAGAGTGAATATGAGTAAAGCTGTTGAGCCTGATAACATCCCTGGCTGTGTACTAAGAACTTGTGCCAGTCAGCTAGTTGATGTTATTACTGACATTTTTAACCTATCACTGTCCCCACCTGCTTCAAGACAGCCGCCATCGTCCCTGTACCTAAAAAGTCGAGAGGGTCTGCCTGCAGGGCTCCTCTGTGGAGTCGCTTGGTGCAGGCTCCACTCTCAAGTCAGCTCCAGGAAGAGGAAATTATAAACAGGCATTCTCAGTTATTTCTGCTACACTGCACGGCCTCGTGACAATGGTAGGTGACTGATCAGTTTCATCCAAAAAGTCTGAATGCATGGGTCTTGCATATGTTCGCTGTCAAAATAGCTACCACTATCAATATGTGTAAATCTAAATCACGCAAATTACAGAATGTTACACATGTGAGAAGAATCCTGCTGAGAGTGAATATGAGTAAAGCTGTTGAGCCTGATAACATCCCTGGCTGTGTACTAAGAACTTGTGCCAGTCAGCTAGTTGATGTTATTACTGACATTTTTAACCTATCACTGTCCCCACCTGCTTCAAGACAGCCGCCATCGTCCCTGTACCTAAAAAGTCGAGAGGGGTCTGCCTGCAGGGCTCCTCTGTGGAGTCGCTTCGGGTGCAGGCTCCACTCTCAAGTCAGCTCCAGGAAGAGGAAATTATAAACAGGCATTCTCAGTTATTTCTGCTACACTGCACGGCCTCGTGACAATGGTAGGTGACTGATCAGTTTCATCCAAAAAAGTCTGAATGCATGGGTCTTGCATATGTTCGCTGTCAAAATAGCTACCACTATCAATATGTGTAAATCTAAATCACGCAAATTACAGAATGTTACACATGTGAGAAGGCGATTTGTTTGTGGCTAGCGTTAGCTCCTGAAGTTTTGTGGTAGCTTTTTCTGTGGATAACGTTAGCTGTTTATATATAACTGTGTTTGGCTTTATTAAACTGTTTTGGTAAGAGTTTAGCAAGCGCATAGGGCTGCATTCGTCTTAAGATGTATGACGCTCAAGTTGGTTATTTGTCGTCCAAAAGAAGATAAAATCAGTTTTTCTATCGTTCAGTGTAGACGAAAATGTATAATAAGCTGTTTCCACACTTAAACAGCGTGCAAAGACGTTGCTGGCTGTATGAACGAATCTGTACTGTGACCATAACATTTGTAACAGTTTCTGTCTTCTGTAGATGCATCATTCGAGATATTTACACAGGGGACAAATGAAAGGAAAACCTTGAATAAGAGTGGAGAAACATATCAAATGCCGAGGCTTCCGTGCACCAGGGCTCACTAAATAGTTTGGTGAGGATGAAAATGATGTCAATAAAATGCTCCGGCCTTTACAGTCACCAGATCTCCACCCAGTTTCACACCTGTGGAAGATTTTGGACCAACGTGTAAGACAACTCGCCGACAAAGGCGAAACCCCACCGGGGGTCGAACAGGATGCCAGCAACAAAGGCGGCAGCTGAAGCACAGAGAGTTCATGTGACTGATGCAGCTCAGGACATTCAGATGGTTGCAGTCCAACCGGAGCAGGGGGTGGCTGCTGCAATCCAGCAGTGGCAGGACTGTGCTGCAGCTCAGGAGATTCAGGAGTGCGCTGCACCACCGGGATCTTAAAAGAAGGAATGCACTATATAATATTTCATGTGAATAGAGGTTATGATACTGTTGGTGCAGCAATTATTCTATAGGAAGACAACCTTTTTTTTCTCTCTCTCTCTCTCTTTCTCTCTCTTTTCCATAGGACAGAGTGGAGCCCAGGATTGTACATGACTGCAGAAAGGCTGCAGGATGGGTTAAAGCAAAGCAGCATATGTTTTCAGCCACGGTGGAGTTGCCCGATGCGCTGAAGATTGGGGAGGAGGAACTGGCTGAGGCTACACAGCTGTATGGAAAGCTTTGGGTTGAGGAAACAAGTGAGGGCATGGACGAACATGAGAGGGAATCCATCTTTTCAAGTTTGGATTTTACAACGTTGGACACGTGGAAGTTTTGGTAAGAAATTACAGATAGCCAGTTGTATTTGGCGTAATGTGAATGCACTTTTATTTTTATGATATGCTGAATAAAGGGAAACACAACGTTTGATCATTTTGTCGGTTTGCGTTTTTTTTGCTTTATGTTGTTTTTTAAAGAAGCACTGTATTTTATGATAAAACTTTTATTGACCCCCACCCCCAAGGGAACATTGTTCCAGCTGCACAAGGACAGGAATAGCACAGACAATTAGAACAAAATATGAAATGAATGGTGGTTAGGACTAAGAATAGAAAATACAAATACACAATGGAAGCTAAAATGAAAAAAAAACAATTCAAAAGTCAAGCAATAAACTTAAGCCAATAGTGCAGTACAGTTTAAAAGTTAAATGATAGTGAGTAAAGTAGCCGCAAAGTATAGTATATGTAGGGGTTAGGTGGAACTATCTACTGTAATAGCACACAACAGAATAGTGTATATAACATGTGTAGTGAGAACATAGGAATGGATGTCTCCCCACATTCACAAACACACAGCAGCCGTTTACGACCCGATAGAATTCCATGGGGGGAGGTTTGAATAAATTCTGCTCAGACCTCTGGATCTGCAAAGAGACTTCTTCCCCTCTCAAACAGTAAAGGTGTCAATTTGGATACTCGCCAGACAAGACCAGCATTTTCCACCCCATAGGGAAGATATGTCTTGTCATGCTAATGGACCAATAGCAAAATTTAAAGACAATATGACTCTCTGGATTAGTTTAACTAAAGGAGGAGAAACTAAAAAAACAACATCTTCTCCTCCCTTATCTGTCTCTCACACACACAGGTCACACACACACATGCAAACAAACACACTCTTTCTTCTCTCACCACCTGATGTGGTCTGAGATAAGGTTTGCCAGACACCTATCATAAAAGTTCAAAGTACATTCCTAAGGGAAGTCACACTGTGATACCCTTGCTTTGTAACCCAAGTCTGAATTAATGTGAATTAGTTATATAACCAAGCAGTAACCTAGCTAACATTAATCAGCACGTTTCCTTGATGTGTAATCCAACTTTTTGTAGGACATGAAATGAGCAAGTTATTCATTCAGGGTGTTGACCTCTTGTTTACCAGGTAACAGCATTGCCATCTACTGACCAACAGACAAAAGTCTCTGCAACCAACCAATTATGAATCTGTATAATATTGTAGCTATTATAGTGTATTAAGAAAACTGTATTGTTTAAACTTATGCCACATTTCAGTAGTGTTAAAATGTGTGTTTAAGTTAATGAAAAGTCTCAGATAACTAAATTAAATGATCTGCTGAAATAAGTGCTGGTTAAACTGTTTCCCTAAATGTTTTATCACAATTTATCTGTCTCGATTCCTGATTGTATGGCCATAGTGATGTTTGAGTATGTGATATTTTGCATGTAAAACTAAATTCATTTGGCAGAAAAACATGAGGAGCCATGTTAAAAGTTTCAAACAAAGGAATAGAGTTTTTGGCAGGAAAGCCTTCCTCCACACCTGAAACTCCTCCTCCTTTGGCAAGGTGACAAAACCAGTTTCACCAATATATCAGCTCCAAGCTGGTCCTTACCTTTCAGCTCTACGTTTTTTACTAATATCTAACTGAAGAAGTTAGTGTAGCCAGAGATATTTTATTCGACAAGCCACAACATCACAGACTCAACAGAAACGTACTGTAGTACATGCTGTAGTATATTATTCTTCAAAGAGAAATTATGAATGAGAAGTGTAAAAGAGATACTGTTTGCATTACTATTATTGAATCAATATATGTTGCTACACTGGCATAGATACCCACGTTAAGTGCTACATAGACAGAGTAGGCAAAATTAATATATATGCTACATTTAAGGAATTAATAGTATTCATGTTACAATGTTGACAAATTAATTAAATGTAAATTTAACGACAAAATCACTTCCACCGGAATTTCTACATGATTTTATTTTGTATTGTTTGCATGGACTTCCTGTTCTGTCAGTGGAGCTACCCTGAGAGCAGAGCCTGCAATGGAAATGATCCCACAGAGGAGCCCTGCAGGCAGACCGTATTGAAAAAGTCTGCAGTGTCTATCCAAAATGACTACCACCCTGTGGCTTTCACCCCAATTCTGATGAGGTGCTTTGAGAAACAGCACATAAAGAACAACATCCCACTAAAGTGGTTGATCAGGGACCAGGTCAGGCCCAGGGCAGGCCAGAGATTAAGTCTGGACCCCTTTCCAACATTCGTACCAATGAAGTCACAAAGCACCCAAACAGAATCACTGGAAATGGTCAGAGTTCGATGCAATAGAGTTTATTCTTTCACAAGAAGTAAACCCGAACAACCCTGGTGCCGAACTGAAGTCAAGCTTTTCTGAATCATCTTTTTATAGTATACAAGTCCCTTCTACTGGGAATTCCCCTACCTACTTCTCTTAAAAACTTTTCAGATCATCTCCGGATATAATGGTATCTCTTCTACCTTATTTGGCAAGTGGGTGTCCCCTTCCTGACCCTTGGACTGAGTCTACTAGTATCTAGCTGAACCTGTTACAACCAGTTCAGGCTGGGTTTTCCCCACCATTATATTTGGAGTGTCTGATCAGACTTTAAAAAAAAAAAAACTTTATTACTTTTCACACATAACATACTGTATATGCCTTTTTTACACTTTACACATTTTAACCGTCTTTATCTTCAGCCAGTTGTATTCAACATCACAATTCATCTGGGCATGTAGCATTAGTTTTCTGTGTGGATTCAAACAACATAATGAGTGTACAGGTTACTGTATGTAAGGCAAATAGTGTTATGATAACATACAGCACATCTGTGGTTGCCATCTCCACTGCCCTCCAGTCAGTCTTTACCCACCTTGAGAACAACAACACCTACTTCAGAATGCTGTTTGTTGATTTCAGCTCAGCATTCAATAAATCTCCCCCAGGAAACTGATTGGAAAACTTAGCACTCTGGGCTTGAGTACCACACTCTGTAACTGGATATTGGACTTCCTCACAAACCCCAGAGAGTTGGCGGTCAGGATTAACAGCCAAACCTCCACCTTTAATGCTCAACACCAGAGCCACCTAGGGCTGTGTGTTCAGCCCCCTCCTGTCCATGCTGTACACCCATGACTGTGGCCCCCGACATAGAGACAATTCTGTTGTGAAGTTTGCGGATGACACCACCATCATCGGCCGGATTTCAAACTATGATGAGACTTCATATCAGGAGGAAATCACCAATCTTGCGTCAGCAAAACCAAGGAGCTGATCGTTGATATTTGGTAAAAGGAGGCAAAGACACACACCCCTATATCAGTGGAGCTGAGGTTGAGCAGGTGAATCATTTTAGGTTCCTGGGAATCAGCATAACAGAGAACCTGTCATGGAAATCACACATCTCCACCATGGTAAAGAAAGCTCAGAAATGGCTGTATTTCTTGAGGAAACTTAAGAAGGCAAAATTCCCGTGCCATGTTCTTATAAACCTTTACAAAGAAGCAATAGAAAACATCCTGACTGGAAACATCACAAACTGGCATGGGATGTGCACGGCTCAGGACAGGATGGCTCTGCTGTGATTAAAACCGCTCAGAAGATCATTGGTACCAACCTACCGAGCATCAGTGATATCTGTAAAGTAAGGTGTCTGCGCAGAGCCCAAAGGATACTAAAGGACAGTACCCACCCAGCCACAGCATGTTCACCCTGCTGCTGTCTGGAAAGAGATAAAGAAGTATCTGCTGTCATATCACCAGACTACAGAGCTGCTTCCTTTTCTTCATTGAATCTTTGTATAACAAATACATTCTGCGACAGAAGTTTAAACTAATCACAAACAATACTTGAGTACTGTAGTCAGCATATTAGAGTTTCTCACAAAACCAGTGCAGAAAACTCCCATTATCTAATTCTAGATTATCGTATCCATTATCTTACTTCAGCTGGAAGATTTGTGTTTTGACTGGGCTCACTGAGAGCTGTGGTCCTGAGTCCACCATGCGGCTCTGCTCCTCCTCTTGGTCTGCAGACCTGCTGCTGCTAAATGCGCAACTAGTTATTTTGAAGCATTTGAATGTTTCTGTTTTTTGGGATTTGAACATCTTTGTTATTGATGTAAAACAAGTCAGGAACAGTCTACTGCTGGCTGGGTCAGTGTTAAAACATACTTCCACAGAAACGGAAAAGGGAAAAAAGTGGAGCCATGGGACTCAGCCAGGTAGGCTAATGTGAGTGGCTGAGGAGGGAGACAGGAAGATAGATGTGAGGGAAATGACAGGCTCCACTGAACCACACTGGGACAGTCAGCTCAATCTCTGTGGGGGGTTTTCTTTGCACTTCTATCCACCTTCTCTATGTTTATGTATATTTTTGTTTTGTCTGCTGTTCTGCTGCTACAAATCAAAAAATGTTAATGTTAATAATGATTTGCTCATTGTTTGAGTTTTGTAATTGCTTGCTAATAAAATTATTTCTTAAATTTTCTGATGGTAAATCCCATTGTTTCGAAGTGAAATCTAATTGATTCCCAGTTTGTACACAATAGCGTTCCACATACAGGGAGATCTCCAGTAATAACTCTAAAAATGCATTCTGGGAAATGTAGGAAATCAGGTACTGAAATAGAAGAGGACAAGGCAGGTAGAGGACATGTTAGGTGAATACACAAAAAAGATCAATTACAACACTTTACAAAGACAAAAAATGCTAAAAGCAAACATGTCATATGGATGAGACTCAACAGTGTGAACAGCTAGTATTAACGTGGAAAGATACAAGTCTGGCAGAGTATTGGCTCTGTTGTGGATGCTGTCCAGTATGTTTTGCATTTAAAAACTGTTACAACAAAAGCGCACATACAAACACACACATTTGTCATTTTGGCTTTTTTAAATACCACATTGTTTGTGTGTGTGTTTGGGTTGGTCCAACATTGCGGCAAGCCACTCACCACAGACCTCTTGGCAGTCACACTGTGACCTCAAAACCCCTTTCACCACTGTGGTCTATAAGTCTATAAGTATGTGTGTGTGTCTACCAGTGTGTGTGTGTGCAGCAGTGTGTGTTCCAGCTTTACATCTTCACATTGGTACTGCTGTGGCTAAATGATATATTATTAAATGCTCCAACAGACACAGGGTGTAGAAATGATCAGTTCCGCTACAAAGATACAGTACAACTCATGTAGTACTGTTTTCATGTATTATTACTGAAAATAAATGAAAACCTTTAAAGACCAGTTGAGAAGAGAGACCAAGTGAAAGGAGGCTGTAGTGATGATGCAAATCAACAGACAGTAGTATGAAAGCATCTTTTTTGTTTTAGTGTTGGGATTCAAATGAGGATGTTAATAGAACATAAAATAGAACAGAATACAATACAGTACAATGTAAAATGGAATGATGTTAAGAACTGATACTGGACTTACATTATTAGACCTATTCTGTATTCAATATATTAGTATTGAATAGATGATATAATATGTATTTCAACTAACTGTTATCCTGCACTCACCACAGGATACAAACTAAAATGTATATTATTTTACTCAGTGATAAGCCCTTCGGTTATGTGATGTCATGTCTACATCACATCGGTTGGGTCAGGCCAAATACAGACCAGTGTGGTTGATGAAGTAACTAAGTCTTTTTTCAAAGATATTTTTTTTAAGATTATTTAAATGGAAGACTGGAAGACTGTGATAAATGGAACCATGAATTCTGCTGTCTACCTAAAACTCCTGAAGGAAAATGTCCGCCATCTGTTCGTTCATTTTTGCAGAATTGTTGTAATTCAGCCGCATTGGAGGGTTTTTGAGCATGAACTGCCTTTTTAAGGTCATGCCACAGCATCTCAATAGGATTCAGGTCAGGACTTTGACTAGGCCACTCCAAAGTCTTCATTTTGTTCTTCTTCAGCCATTCAGATGTGGACTTGCTGGTGTGTTTTGGATCATTGTCCTGCTGCAGAACCCAAGTTCGCTTCAGCTTGAGGTCACGAACAGATGGCCGGACATTCTCCTTCAGGAGTTTTTGGTTTTTTGGTTTTTGGTTTTTGGGGATCATCAAGATGTTTTCTGGCAAAAATGAGACGAGCCTTAATGTTCTTTTTGCTCAGCAGTGGTTTTCGTCTTGGAACTCTGCCATGCAGGCCATTTTTGCCCAGTCTCTTTCTTATGGTAGGTCTCTGAATGGCTGAATAAGAAATCAGGAAGGGGGCAAACACTTTTTGACACCACTGTATAACCTGTAACCACACCTACACACACTGATATAACTGGAGAAGGGGGGGCAATAATAACAAGTGTAGGATTTTCATGCCTATTAATGTCTGTCTGCAAGACTCCAAAAGGAATCCTTAGCTCTCTCCAAGTTCACTTCTTAAATACATTTCATTTTCACACGTTTGGAAAAAGGATTGATGCTCTACTAACCACTTCAGCAACACACCCTTAAGCTGTTGCCTACATCTCCTCCAGCACTGATGGGCAACAGAGTGCTGTGTGCGCACGTACCTGCTGCTGCGATTTCATCCTGCGACTTTTGGAAGAAACCAGTACCATAGGGAAAGGGGGTGCGTGACTTTTTGAGGTATGATCGATGACATAATTAGAAGAATACAGATATCAAAAATCAATCAAATTAGGGTTAGGGATTCCACCAGACACAGCTCTATACCGCTGCATCTGCAAGCCAGTATTGTTCCGTCCTTCCGTCTGGCTTCATACACCACCGGGAGCGTTTCAGAAGCAGAGTGGTTTGCCTGCCTGTCGTTGTTGACTTGTTGATTTGGTCCTTTTTCTTTGACTTTTGTGCTTCTACCATGGGTAAGTAGGGTACGTAGTTAAATGGTTTCTATTTTTGTTTGTTTTTTGTTGATATACAACCGGGAGCCTGCACAGGGTGTTTTATTTAGAAAATTGACCGGATTCTCTATGCCGTTTCTGTGTCTGACTTCCTGGTCAGCGAACCAGCGAGTCTATTTTGCTTCCGTCAAAATAGACTCGCTGTGTATTCACCGCAGAGCAGAGCAGCGAGTGTATGGTGGGATCACAAGCATTGTCTAGAATGGCCGCAATCAGCTCCAGTGGCATCCTGGGGTTAGGGTTAGCTTGAATGGGCATAGCGCCACTGGCTCTGACATATTATTATATGTATAAAGTAGTTGTGACTAATGTGTTAGAAAACAGTTGCCTGTTTACACATCAAGCCATTTATCTGCCATTTAACTGGTGACTATTTTCTATACATTTGATTACCAGTGTTTGGACTTAGCCACCATTTTTCATATAATATTGCATATTATTAGTCTCATAGGACTTCAGTCTTATTTCCTTTCATGCCTTTACACCTTTTGAGTAAGATTACTTTTTTTATATCGCACCCTTTTGGTCACTTGGGGGAAATGCAAGCTGTAAACACAACACTAACATATTATCACCTCATACAGTTGCTATGGCTCACAAACATTTACACATTCAGCAGACAAAGAGCAACATTAGCATTCATTTGGAGATTGTTTCTACCTTGTCATGGGGTTAGCCCCTGCCCTATAAAGTAAGATGCACACTCGCACACTGCATTGCCACTTCCAATAATACTTAAATCAAGCCGGCTTGGAGTTGTCTGTGTTGTAGTGTAGCGTAGCAGGTTTTCACATCGGCATCATTACTCCTGTTAATGCCTCACGGGTCAGAGTGTAACAAAGCACATCGAATGTATTTTTAAAAAGACACATGGACTAGTATTGGTTTTAAACATTTTGAATTATTGTTTAAGTGTTTAGAAAAGTAAGCCAGTAGTTTGTCACCTGTTTGTCCTCTGCTGTACTTGTGCACCTTTGTTCAGACCTGGAACTGCTGAACCTGCATAGGAGTGTTCCATTGGCTTATGAGATGGGGTTTCCGGGGGAAGACGCCAAGTACAGTACAGTCAGAGGGGTGTTGATTGTTGTCAAGGAGCAAGTGTATTGTGTTTAATAGAATTTGCCTAAAATGTGTTTATTTTAGAATGTTTTGTAATTCAGTTGTGAATATTTGGGTAGTGTGTGGACCAGGTGGTAATCTCCTGTGGGAATTTATTATTAAACACTAATAAATGTCTCTTAGTAGAACCCAGCAGAGATAAAGGAGGAGGCTGGAGTTCCTGGGAGTAAGTCGTGTCACGTGTGGAGCAGCGATTTTAAAAGTGTGGTGGTTCTAGGGGTGGGAGGTAGAGCCTGACCAATATTATTGGCTGATATTGGCCTATTGCAGATATATCTGTATTGGCATATATGTTATCCCATATGAGCTGATATAAAACTGTTTTTTTCAGTATATTAGCAGAAAGAAAGGCCTGTGTTAAAATATTTGTATGACTATAAAGTTTCTCCAGCAGAAGGTGCTATCACTACAGCGGCACCACTGTCCCCAGTGTCATATGTGAGAAAAGAAGCAGCTGTGTAGAACTCATGTCTTATCATGAAAATACAGCTGATGTGATGAAATATAACAGCCTCCTCACTAATGGTTAAAACTGTAAACCAGTACAAAAATGACAACTACCAACATACACCACCATGTTCTGAACAGACACATTACAAACACTAGCAATTTGGAACATGAGGTAGGTAATTTAACAAACTGCTTTCAGCACTACTCAGTGCAAGCTGGGAAATGTGGGCAATCGCTATCTCTAAAATCCTCTCAGCACCGTGCAGCACATGTAGTAGAGTAGCTTGTGCACAGCTGAGCAGACGTAGTGGAGTCAAAGCGATGTGTTCATGGTAAGTTGCTAACTACTTTGTGAAATGCATTGCTGGAAAGTTAAACAATGAACCCATCATTTTCCCCTTTCAATATAACTCTAATATGACCCTGTCCCTGACAACCGTCACGTCACTCATGCTCATCACAACTGTTTGCTGTGTTAGCGAGGCAGCTAGCCAGCTATATTTGTCAGTCAGTATCAGATTGAAAGGTTAGCGTCAGAGCTTCTCTTCATCATTCTGCAGCTCAGCAGACGACGGTGCGGTGGGGGTTTGAGTCTGTTGAGTCTGTTGAGTGTTGACTTCACACTATGTGTTACCTAGTTGGTGAGCTGCTGGAAATTAATATAACGTCAGGAGCCTGTTTTTTCACCGGATACGTTGAACGTTTCCCCTGTACGTATCCTAACGTTTATCTCTTGATTCGGCAGCAGCGAACCATGAGTTAATGTTAGTGACCGTTACATTAACAGTGAAATATTGCTACAGATTACATGTTTTGATTAGCAAGAAAAAAGCGTTTCTGATAAGAGTTCAATAATGGTTCGGAATCAGAACAAAGCTGTAGCATGAATCTCAGAGCTTGATAGAGATAGAGTTAGAGAATTTGTGGTTTAGTAGAGAGCAGTGGTGGAATGTAACTAAGTACATTTTGTAGTACTGTACTTTAGTACAATTTAGGTACTTGTACTTTACTTGAGTATTTCCATGGCATTTTCTGCTACTTCAGCAATTGACTGATACTGAACAGTTCTGATGTTTAATAGCTTTTTATTTTATTTTTATGTATTCTTTATTTTCTCAGTGTTTATTTCTAGAATTGGTTGACAATTTATATGTTAAATTATTTAATATGCTAAAGAATAATTCACTTAAATATTCTTTAATAAAGTCATTTGTGTAAGAAAGCAGCCTTCTGAGTACCTTTGCATAGGCATATCAGTGCTAAATCGGTGCACAATCCACATAGAAAAGGTCTATTTTCATTCCAGCTCAAAAATTCAATATATCGGCCGCCATATCGGCAATCAGTGTATGTTTCCCCACTAAAATTAATTAATTAGTATCGGTATCAGTCTCAAAAATCTCTTATCGGTCGGGCTCTAGTAGGAGGTGACCACTGCAAGCCCTGCCGCCTTCAAATAATAGCTCAAAAATGATACATTGTACATTGTAAAAGTTGACTTTTAAGAGATATGTGGTTCGCACAGGACAGAGCTGCTACACACACGCTGATCTTATAGGCCATGATGCATTAATGTTGATTAAACTACCCGACAGTATATAAATTACTTAAAGGCAGAATAAGTAGGATTTTCCAAAAAAAAGACAATGCATAGACTCATACAAATATATTCCCTCTCAATCATCACTTATGACCCACTAGAAGCGTGTGGCGTGTCTGTCTCTGCAGAGACGCTGCCCTCTGCCTGTATTTTCTTAGTTTCTTCTTAGTTAACTTTGGGCTTCAACCAAGGATCTGAGTACTTCTTCCACCTCTGGTCAGCCACCATTAGCTTGCATTAACCTTCCTCATGTGTTCGCTTTCTGTTACCATCTCTTATGTTAACGGGTCGGTTTTGACCCGTGTCTTAAATCAGCTGTAAAATACACTAAAAACAATTAGCTATCATCCAATTTGTTTCTCATCTCTTGGTTACCTTGTTAGGCTTCCATAGCCATGAAAATATTGGTTTTAATATTTTTGGTGTGGGCCTCTGGGCCTTTTTTTTGTCAGTATACCCCTCGGTTTCAATTAAAAAAAAATGGTAAAATGAACCTCAACAGAATCATATAAATAAATAAAAGGTTGTTGTGTTACCTGACTATTACTAAGCACTATTAGAACACATCTCTTAAATAAATTTGTTTTATTTATTTTTTAATTTTAATATTATTAACTATAGTAACATCTATGGTGTTACGGGTCAGTTTCGACCCATATATATTTACTTCAAGAAAAAGGCAAAAAAGTATTTTTTTCAGCAATAGAACTTTAATATAAACACAAAATGAAAAGCAGAACAGGTCATAACACAAAATATAGATTTGCAAGGTCAAACAAACAACAACCAATCCAGCAAATCAAACCAAAATACCAAATCAGAGTAAAAGTCTCTGTGTGCAAGAACATGCATGTGTATGTGTGTGTGTTTAGATGCATGTGTGGCAAAAGTGACACTTTTAGTGTGTTCTTTGCAGAGATATTTCTTGCACTTGAAGCACAATACGTTTGTCTTTCTGTCCTTACTGCTTGGGCAGACTTGACACCTCTTTCTTTTAGAATCAGGTGGCCTGAGTGGGGTTGTGGCTGTGGCTGTTCTGGTTGGTGTTGAGGCAGGGCTGACTGAGGAGGAAGCTGTTGTGGATGCTCTTTGTGTTGCTGAGGGCGTGGACGGAGTGCAAGGTGAGCTCTGCAGCTGTCTGACCAAGGCGGCAGCGTCTGGGTCTCTGGGCAACTGTTCCCTTCGCTCAATGTGTGGCTTGACAAGTGAATTTCCCAGCTCCTCAAGAAACATTCTCCGCTTGGCTTTTTTGGTTGAGTTCCACCCTTGGTGGATGTGGGTCCACAACACAAATGCGTTACATGCAGACACATCAAGGATGTTGTAAAACACAACCATTGGCCATCTCCTGGTCATTCGCTGGCAAGTGTAGGTGGCAGTCAGCTTGTCCAGGTTGTCCACTCCTCCTTTGTTTTTGTTATAGTCGAGGATGATTGTGGGCTTTTGTCACTTCCTGATGACACAGCTGCATCTTTGTGAAGAGTCGACATAAGTATCACATTCCGTTTTCTTTTGGACAATATGAGACAACAGTGGTGGTGTCTGTAAAAGCAAACTTTGAGGAAAGTGGAGCCCTGTCCTTCACCTGCAAGATTTCAGCAGGTAGCTCAGGTTTATTTTTCTTCACTGTGCCCACCATGGTAAGTTTCCTCCTGAGAAGTTCTTGTCCAAGGTCATAGCTGGTAAAAAATTGTCACAAGTGATATTGTGACCCTGCAGTCCAACAGTCATATCGAGGACCACACGTTTTCCTTGGTTCTTCTCGGGGATGCCACTCGCAGCTTTGCCTGTGTAAATCTGTAGATTCCAGGCATAGCTGGTTTTTGCATCGCAGGCTGCCCAGATTTTTATGCCGTACTTCCCTGGCTTACTGGGTATGTATTGCCGGAAGGGGCATTTTCCTCGGAAAGGGACAAGACGTTCATCCACTGTCACCTCTGCCCCTGGGTTGAACATCAGTGGAAGGAGCTGCGTCCATCTCTCCCAGACATCCCTGATGGGGGCAAGCTTGTCAGATCTTGCTCTGGTATCTCTGTTGTCAAATCTGAGGACTCTTGATATCATGCGAAAGGTCTGAAGTGACATTGTTGCACGGAAAATATTTCTGCCTGTCGATGCGTCCCAAAGACTATCAGTGGCCTCATTGCAGGATCTGTACACTCCAGCAAGAATCCACATTGTCTTCCTCCTCAGAAACCTGCTCATCCGTATCGCTATGCTGCTCTGTGTCCTCTCCCTCATTTTCACCAAAAAGGCTATCCAGAACTTGGGTCACTGTAAGTCCTCTTCTCATTTTCGCATGCTGCAAATTGGAGATGTGCACTCTGCAAGTCAAATGACGTAACATGTCTGGACATGCCCGTCTTAGTTTGTTTTGTTTTTGTGCAGGAATACTGGAAAACAAGGCAAAATGAGCATCCCCTAAAGCTCACATGATTGGGAGAGGAGCTGTCTGTCAGTGTTTTGGCTGACAGTTCACTTATGATTTAAGTTTTGGTTCTAATTATTGCTTTATAATCTGACTTTTATAACCGGGTCGAAACCGACCCGAACAACACAAAGGTCATAATTTCAACCAGAGCATTTTATAATTTAGTGAAACATTTTTTTTTTGTTTTATTTTGTTGATATAGAGGTTCTTGACAAAGTCAAAAAGCCTTGACGCAATAAACTAATTTATGTGTTTTTTAATGCATTTAAAACTAGGAAACGGGTCGGTGCCGACCCGTTTCCAGAGGAAGGTTAACGTTAAGTTTGTTGGCCGGCTGGCTTGCATTTGGAATGATTGAGGTAGCTAACTAGAATAGCCTATTTCATTTTATGTTGACTGGCTAATGTTAGTTGAGACATCACATAACAAGACAAATTTACAAAAGACAATTCTATATTACTAACTAGTTAATAGCCGTTTCATTCCTCTGATTTATTCTTATTCTCTAATCTGTCATCACAGCCAGTGTCAGCGACAACAGCCAGTTACAGAAGCCCTGTTTACGTACCGTCAACTGTTTTCATTTCGTTTCATCTCAGAAAAGAGTGGGGAGGATGGAATCATGTTTCTGTGAAAGTGAGGGTGTCACAACACCCGTAACAGCCGCGATTGCGACTCGCCTGGTCGTGGTCGTACCGAGGACCAGATAAGACAAACTGCTAGGGCCCTAGGTTCAAAGGGGCATTGTCTATCGTCTATTAATTATTCACAGTGTGCATGCAGTGATTTCTTTTCCTTTTTTTGCATGTATTGTTTTTGTTCAGGTATATTTATTTAACAGTGCAGGCCTGGCAAGAAATAAAAATAGCTGGACAGAATTTCTGGCTTTTCAGTTTTTCAGCCAACCGTACACACCTGATGAATCTAAGTCCAATACTCACTCTGTTTTTGCTCTCAATCAACTCCTGAGGGACTGACTTGTTAGCTGCTAAATGTTTCACTATGTTCACCAGCTAGTTGCTAACTGTGTCTGCCTGCATTTGTTACTATGAGTGACCCCTGTAACATTACACATGGTCATTTGGTTCATTGTTTATACAAGAAATTGATAAGTGGAGTTATAAATCATGTTGTTAGGTGATGCACATAAATTAAAAAGGTTTCATCCTTTGAGGCTCTGAGGAATTTTGTGTTCTGTTGTTTGTGCCAAGAAGAGTATTTGTTGACAGGGAAAACCATATGGATTCTTTACGCCACATTCATGGCTTTGGATTGGTAATACTCACAATTACCTTATTGTAAAGTGTTACCAAGGAATGAATCTTTAATGCACTAGTGGCGATGCGGCTCTTTGCCTGCTCCTGTGCGGGTTGCAGTTCTCTGTTTACATTCATGAGAATTTATTTTCACCTTTCAAATTTATTTATAATAAAGCAAAATGCATTTAAATATGTGCCGAATTATCTCATTGGGAAAGATTTCAAATTTAAAAAATAAGTTTGTTGTCAGGTGATTTACCAAGAAACCTCTTGAGTCTTGCACTGGCCTACTCGTAGCCTAAACATAAACATACTCGCACTCTCGCAGAAGTTTGTTGGAAAATCTACCAGGCTAAACTGCTGACTGAATCTGACTGGCATCAAGAAAGCGTAAAGCCAAGCACAAATATAAAGATGAGCATAGGACATTTTTATCTGAATGGCAGAATGTATTTTTTTGCTGAACAGAATGGGAAACCCTTCTGCTTGATATGACAGACTTCAATGTCGCGTTTTAAGGATTGAAACCATTTCCTATCACTCCATGCTAACGTGGGCCAAGGGTTTCCCAAAGGCACCAAACTTCACAAGCACAAGGTAAATGCGTTGAAACGTCAGTCAGAGAAGCAGACTCAGTTTTTTCAAAAATTTACGAAGCACTCAGAGACATCATATCAGCTGGCATGGAACATGGCTTGCGCTAAAAGCTGTACAGTGAAGGGGAATTTGTGAAGTCGTACCTCAGAGATGTTGTTGCTATTCTCTCTCCCGAAAACAACAGTGTGAGGCGTTTGGTATCAGACCTGCAGCGGTCATGGCAAACCGTTGAACAGGAAATATCGGACATTAACAACTCGATTGAAACAGTAATATACGGATCTTGAGAAATTCAGAATTGCTTTGGATGCGTCTTGCAACGTTCAAGATAAACCCCAGTTAGACTGCACAGTTAAGGAAGTGCTTCTTGCCATTGTGCTAAAGTATAAAGCTGATGACCATTTTCCGTATTACTGGACATTTCACTGCACCATCCACCAAAAGCACCTGGTGTCTAATAAGCTAAACTTAGACCACGTCATGAAACCTGGGCTGGAAATTGTGAATTTTATTTGCACTCTTGCTCTCAGTCACAGGCAGTTCAAAAAGCGAACCTGATGAAGACCTTCCCAGTGATGTGCTTCTCCACTGCACTGTGAGACGGCTTTCAAGAGGTTCTGAAGCTGTTCCCGGAAGAGAAACATAACGACTATGCTGAGCTACACGACCCCCCGTGGATTTCAGATTTGGCGTACCTGGTCGACATGCTGCATCATCTGAACAAACTTTCTTCCCCAAAGTTCTTCAGTTTTCCTCTTGAAACTCAACACTGTTGAGATGTTGAAATATCAACAGTGAGCTGTGAAGAAATCTGTGGGTTTTGCGGCCACTGTTGGTGCCTTAGCAAAATCGATGTCTTTAATCATTATGCTTATAGGGACGGAGCGATCTTAAGGGGAAAAAGTTGTTTTAACTGACCACAGATATGTAGATTTGTACGATCTACATTACACACTGAATGACCATCTTAAACAAATGAAGCAGCCTCTTGAAATCTTTTCTCCTCTGATTGTGTCCCTGAGATGTGTTTAAATGTCAAGGGGCGTCTGACAATATGATATAGCAGCCACCTGCTGCTCTTCTTAGCTCCTTTTACCTGTAATTACGCACTGTGTAAGAGTGTGTGTATGTGTGTGTGTTGATAATTATGGTGTTCAAGGTAGCGTGGCGATCTTGTGTCAGAAAACAGCCTGCAATTAACACACCAATGATCAGGTTGCTGCACGTGCATGTGTGTGTGTGTGTGTGTGTGTGTGTCACTTGATGATTAGCTGGAGCATCATGAATAGCTTTGATGTAAAGAAGCAGAGAGAGAGAGGAGAGAGAGAGTGGACAGATGTAAGAGGTGTGTCCACGCCAAACATGCAGCAAACCAAAGCGTTATGCACACCGCCAGTGTGTGTCCCATTGTTTGACTGACACTGTGTGTGTGTGTGTGTGTGTGTGTGTGTGTGTAATGCTGATCTGCGTTTGGGGTAATTTTGCTTGCCAGCTCTGCAGCTGGTTGTTGATTCTAGAGGAAATAGTATCAGTAAAACCGTTCTCATGTCGATCATTTGGCATGGTACAGAGTGATACAGCTGAGTCTGTTTGTCAGGACGTCATTAAGAAAGGTACCAACAGGTAGGCCACGCTGAGCCCTTTCACTGCAACTGTGATGGGAAATAATTCAGCACTGGTTTGTTTTTTCAAGAACTGTCAAACTATTTTGAACTTTCATCTCAAATTACACCAATCTGTAGATGTGGACATGTGAGGACTCTGAGCTTTGAAAATGTATCAAAGTCTGAGCCCATAATACACATTAAGGGGAGCTTCACTGATTTTACACATCAAAGTGTGTTTCCAGATGTACTAGGACTGCATATGTAAAATGAGTTGAATAAATCCCTCCAGAGGGAGCTGTGTGAAGTCTGATAAAGGTCAAGTGATGTCACTTGAGTCAGCGTCAGTTGGGCTGAAGACTGCAAGTTAGAAAATGAAAACAATCTGGAGTTGTATTGAGCTCACCAGACCTCTGTAGCCCGCTCCTCATCTTGGCTTCAGGCTACATTAGCCACTATTAGCATAACACACCACATCTCCGACCGACCTGTCAGCTGTCGAGTTGCAAATGATCAAGCTCCTCTCCTGTGGAACCAGGTCCCAGAACTGAATCCCGGAACTGATTATGATATCATCAACTCATTATCAGTAACTATGATAGAATAATAGTAAATGGTGGTATTAATATATCCATGTAAATAACTTAGCAGATCCTAAAACCACAAAATTCATCAATATCTGAGACAGCCTAGAACTTAACCAGCATGTGACTGACCCCACCCATAGCTGCGGTAACACTCTATATCTAGTTATTTCCAGAGGAGTCACTGTCACTGATCGAGTGGTGTCTGATATCAATGTGTCTGATCATTATTGTGTATTCTTCAGTGTTTCACTGAATACCACACGATTTAATTATGAAACCATAATTAAAAGAAGCCATTTAGATACCACTGCAGACTGCGATTTGCTAAGCTCACTAATTCCCTACATTCAAATATTTTTAATTATCCTGTAGACGAAATGGTAGCTGCCTTCAACAGTCAATTAAGAGTTCATCCTCCAGCAGCCTTTGGAGAACCTGGTGGACATGGGAAACATGATCAGACTTGTTTCGCGAGAAGATGACTCGCATCTGCGATAGGCCAATATCAGCCAACCGATAAAAAGGTCGGGCTCTAGATGACACCCATCATAGCAGACTAAAATTGCAGGCTGGCAAGATAGTCTGAAAGATATAGGAAAGCCCCTGGAATATAACAAAATTCATTGGGATGAGCTAGAGCAGCACAAATACACTACCAGTACCACAGAAGCACCGGCAACCGGAAATTAGACAATACGCTCACTCAGCACGTCAGCAAACAAGAGTCTAGCAAGAACAGCCCAGTCAATTCATGACAGAGCTTTGTGGCGGACGGGCACAGCTCTGATGCATGCGTGACACAGACATGAGTGAAACTGTTAGGGTAGCTTCTTCCTTGTGAGACTTGACAGGTGTAAACACAATCTAAACATTGTGATTTTCATAAAGATTAGAATTTGAGGCTATTGTATTGAATTGCATCAGTGTGAAAACTGTCAAATTAAAAGATTATCGTTCTGTGCTTACAGGGGAGCATGCCATCACTGAATAAGCTGTTACCAATGGACCACAACGAAGCGGGTTTCAGGTTGTGCAGGAAGTGCTTTGGATGTTCACAGATTAGTACAGCCCAAACACTTTTGCTATGTAGCTACGTTTGAGGTTAGAGTAAATCATTTCATGTCGATGTAAGTCCGGTCTGCGAGTCCAGAGAGTGTTGAGTGGAGTGTTCTATACCAAACATATAGTACTTTCTGAAGCTTTTTTGTTATTTCAATTACTTGATCTTGCACTCAGTACCATATTCTTTGACAAATGGTAGATGGACTGTACTTGTAGAGCACCTTTCTAGTTTTTCCGGCTGCTCAAAGCGCTTCACACTACATAGCACATTCACACACTGATGGCAGGTGCCAACTGCTCATCTGAACAAAGAAATTAACTTCCCCGAAGGAACAGCCCTCGGGAGCGATTTGGGGTTCAGTGTCTTGCCCGAGGGCACTTGGATACGTGGGCCGGGGGGAGCCGGGATCGAACGGCCGACCTTCCGATTGGTGGACGACCCGCTCTACCACTAAGCCACAGCCGCCCCAGTGCGAAGTGTTTTATCTAATGTGAGAAATGTCATTTTTCTCAAATGTAACAGACTATGATGTTAAAGTGTTAATAAATCTGAGTATCTTCTTATGCTTTTTGTGCTCTATAGAAATATGCAATTCTATATACAGCCACGATACTTTGTTCTACAAACAATTTTCTACTGTACTGTTTGAAATACAAATGTGTGTTCTGTGAATACCTGAAATGAATGCTGTACATGTAAGTTCATGCACGTTGTGTTGTTTCAAGTGTTTCAATATTTTAAATGAACAATTTGATATTTTGCAAGAATTGGCTCTATGTGGATTGAATAACAGTACTTATGTAGGATATCAGTGAAATAAATACAATTTATAGTTTATAAAATCTGAAACAAATAATAATGATATCATTTTAATTTAGTAAATAATAAATAAACACAATACCTGCTATGGAAAGAGCCTATCAGACAAATCATGTGGGTATCTTTCAATGTTAGTCTCTTTAGTACAAAATTCACTCTTGATAAACTGTGGAATGGAGGCGCTGTCCTATCCGCTAAGGTTCTAGATGATTTGTGGTAGATTTCATCCATTCATCTTGAAAACTGAAAGTCTGATGATTTATGTGTTCATCTTGGAATAAAAGTTAATTGGATATTGCAATTTTGTCTCTCCAAATATGAACAAATAAAAAATTAAAACACACCTCGCAGGATGGCCCCGCCTTGTACAAACTGAAGCAAGAACAACATTGTGGGACAGCTTACAGTACTTAACAGCAACCCTGTACATTTTGAGATTTAGACTTAAATAACAAAACTTAACTTTTTTTAAAGATATATTTAAAATCACTCATTCTGTGTAAATATCAAACATTTACAAGCATGTACAGTAGGACCAAAGAAGCAGACACTTTTATAAGTCACAGTGCAGCACTTTTGTCCTTTAAAGTTACTGTGTTCGGGTCTTCATGAGTTGATTTGCTGCTGGTCTCAGGTCTGTGTGTCTATATGTCCAATACCAACATTTTTAAAAGTTTTGGAGTTTTCAAAGTTTTTTAAATTATTTCTTTTTAGGTTTTTCATGAATCCATTTCAGATCAGGTCCACACTTTTAGACCCGTGCGGAGCTCTAATTGTGAACATTTTGCTTTTATTTTGAGAAAGAAATGCTGATAACAAAACTGAAATGTTTCAGTCGTTCCTCTACGACTATTAATTCTGTTCTTTTTAATATTGTCTATGACGTTGTAATGGCTATTTAGCATAAATGCTCAAAATTAAAGCAGCTTCAAAACTGATGCCAAAACACAATATACATATACATATGTAACTGCTATGACAACCGCTACTACAGCTGTTGTTATTGGCTCTGCTACTAATACTGTCATTATTCTTCCTATAGCTGTCATTCCTATTATTATTATTATTAATTTATTAATATTACCACTACCATTACATTATTACTATTAAAAAAAATTCTAGGTGGTATTTGCATTGTGCCTCCCTCTCCCCCACCCCCTCCCCCAAAACCTCTCTCTCTCTTTTTCTCTCCTAACCTAACACAGCAGCGGTGGATGGCCGCCCACCTTTGAGTCTGGTTCTGTCCGAGGTTTCTGCCTCTTGAAAGGAAGTTTTTCCTTGCCACTGTCGCCAAATGCTTGCTCATGGTGGGATTTGTTGGGTCTCTGTAAATAATATTATAAATACGGTCTAGACCTGCTCTATAGGAAAAGTGCAGTGAGATAACTTCTGTTATGAATAAAACTGAATTGAATTGAATATTTAATGAGTTAAATACTTTCTTTGCACCAGGATGTACAGTGTTTCCTTCATTATTTCAGTTTTATTTGTAATTCTTTTCAAGAGTGTGTGCATGCATGTGTGTTTGTGTGTGTGTGCACCATTTAGCCATTAACCCATTAGTGATGTTGATTCACATGCTTTAAATATTCCACGTCAGATAATCAGCTCGTAATACTGTTAGCTCATTTAAGATGTCAAGTCGTAATGTTGTTGAAGCCATCACACACACACACACACACACACACTCAAAGATCATTAGACTTTTTCACAATAGAAGTAGTTGTTAATGTAGGCATTAACACACACAATTCACTAATGACGTCATAAATGCCAAACACACACACACACATACACACACTGTAAGAGTGCAGTCTAACCCTCATCATAAACTTGGTCGTTACGTCGTAAGCATTCACACACACACATACGCACACACGTATAAGTGTGCCTTCAAACCTACATAGCCTTTAAATTTAGTAATCATGTCATAAATGTCCAACAGACGACGTGTCGTAATCCTCAGCGAGTCGTCAGTGGAGATTCAGCAGAAGCGTTAGTCCTCGTTACTGGAGGAGGCCCACATGTGTCGCCCCCCCCCCGGGCTCTATAACCATCATGCTGCTGCTTCCTCAGGGCAGCTGTTGATTAGTCAGAGGACGTAAAGAGGAAACGCGTTGTTTTGTCAACCAAACAGGCAACTTTCAGGGTCTACTTTCACATAGTCCGTTAATTTGTCACCCATCTGCATTGAAATCATATGTAACCTGACACAAGATTTTATTCTATCATGGTGTATATTATATATAATAACAGTACATGGGCTACTAAATCCATTGTTCAAAAACTTGATGAGTACAAGTTGAGTAAAATTATGATTTATTGGGCATGCAAGTAATAAGAGCTACCAGAAGACATGATAAATCAGCATTAGTGTCAGTCTCTACTTCTCCATGTTCTGTGATGTCTGTGAATCAGATGATTCACCGGAGGGTTTTATTTACAGCTTAAAAGAAGGTTCAAATACAGTTAAATCAGGTTAAATCAGCAGTAGTAGTGGATTTTGGGGGTGTGATGCTTATGGTTCAGTAGTTTCAGACTGACAGAGAGGTCACAGAGAGCTGTACAAACTCTCTACTGTTGTTAGGATTTGTGGTGAAAACACAACATGTTGTGGAACCAATGCTAGAACTGGGGGCTGTCATGAAATGGCATTCTGAAAAGGAAAAGGAAAAAGCTTTGTTGGAAATGCTAAGGCAGAGGAATGGTTAGTTGTTCAGATGTTTAGATGATCTTTTTATTTCGCAGTGAGCATCAGTCATTGCTGGAAAATGATGAGTCACATATGTGGTGTCAGTCATTTTCAGTAATATGCTTTGGTCTTTAATAAACACTATTAAGCCTTCTGTCTGGCTTCATTCATCTGGCATTAACCTGTGATTTGTGTATACATTACAATGACATCTGATCACAGGCCTTTACATTTAGACCCTGTATTAATTACCGTTCTTGTTATCTCGACTCTGCCTGCATTGTGATCACATCTCAATATGCAAATCAGGTAGGCAGAGCTGGCAGACAGTCACATTATAACAAGATATTTTTCATCTTGTTATTACTTTTATTTTTATGATAAATTGGTATCCTTTTATTAGAATCACAGTCCAGATATATTTTTGAACTACCAGCAAACCTTTGCAAAAACCTTGATCACATGTAACGAAACTGATCTGACACTTCAGAGTTATGCTTTGATACTCAGCAGATTACTTTCTCTCCCTTTTCTCCCCAGCTGGGTTTTCAAGAATGTTTACGCAAATGAAAAGAGATCATATTAGAAAAGCTGGAAAACCAACATGATAGAAAAATGGGCACATTCTTTTAGCAGTGTGTACGTGAATGTGTCCTGGGCCACACTGATGGATACTCAACTGACTTCCTCTGTGTAAGAATGATGAATGATAATGTTTAGTTACCTGACAAAAAATACTTTTTTTCTATATTAGGCCTACTGGGTTCTGCATAATTCAGCTTCATGTTTCACTCAGTAGAAAAGCTCACTTAGTTATAAAAATGTGTAAACTGCGTTGTTAAGGCAGACAAGAATTATCTGGGAAAAATCATGTTTATTCACTTTACATGGAGATAAAATTAATACAATAGATATTTATGAATATTATCAAAATTATGAATATGGATTAATCACGGGGCACCACCCTGGGATCAGGGACCAATAACCAAATGTGAAAAACAGTCTCAAAAGGTGGCTGTCCACTTAGAAATGCTAATATTTTGCGAGGAAGATGTGACCATGGGACGTGACCATGTGGGTGGTCGTCACACACAGATCCAAAATGGTGGGCAGACCCGCGAAACTAAAACAAAGAGGGGAGCCAAATGGAGGACATGCTCTATTTGTCCTCAAGATGGCGTGAAACGTAGCTAGTTATGCTACCACGCTATCTGGGTCATTTGAGATGTGTGTGTAGGTGCGTATATGTACGTTTAAAGGTGTGTGGGTTAGTGGAGAGGAGAAGGAAAGAAAGATCACACAGAGTAAGGTACAAGAGATCTCAAATTCTGTGGCAAAGCACAATAGCTGTCCCTTTATCACACAGGAACCCAGCAGCAAACGTTGATTCAACATGGACTTTGGCCTGATAAAGCAGTTATTAGCTTCCGCAGTGGCTACAAAACTAACACAGTTTAACAGTCCAGCATGATACTGATACACAATGGAACGTGCTAAGCATGAAAACACACAGCAGAAACAGGACAAAGCGGTCCGTTAATTTCCACAATAAGCAAAGAACAATTCACAACAATGAAGCTTAGATGAAATAACACACAGTTATAAAATCTCTCTCTGCCCAGACACAAGCCTCTTACTTGGGTCCTACTGATGGGGGTGGGTACCGTTCGTTAACAGCTTCAACGGTGAAACTGGGAAGCAGCTTTCAGTGGGGAGATAGCGGGGCTCAGCGCTTATCCTTCTCCCCGTGAAGAAAATGGTAGAACCTGAATCTTCCTTCTGCAGGTACGGCATTGTTAAATGGAAGATAATCAGGATCCAAAAGTGTGGTCAGCAAACACAAAACAGTCTGTTGCTCGTCCAGCGTTATACTAAGTTATAATGGGAAAGACAGTGAGTGACTTGTACATTCTGCTTTTATAGAGGTGATGACGTCATGGCTGAAGTGCCAGGATTTCCTGTGCCCTGTTGGCTGTCCATTAGGAATCCAGAGGTTGGATTCAAGAGAAATCTTGCGTCTGGATGTGAATTAAAGGCTGGTGGAGATTTGGTGCCGTTTCTATTAGTTCAGGCGTTTTGGTTTCACTTGGGCCTCTGTTCTTTGTTCTCCATAAGTGGTGAGGCCCAATTTTGTGTTAAATCATGTTTGCTGTTGGGCCTTGCCAAGCCTCACCACGTGTGAAGGACAAAAGACAGGCCTACCTGGAAAGCCCAAAGCCTTCACTAAGAGACTGGACTGAGAAACAAAGAACGAACAGTAGAAAGGCCCCAGCCGACACAGCCGTTAATTCACACCTAGATGTAATATTGAGACGAACTCTCGCTTGAAGCCAACGTGAGATCTCAGTTGAATCCAAACACTGAATTCCCATTGGACGGGATGCGCAACACAGCGCATGAAATCCCAGTGCACAGCTATTCAATTCAATACAGTTAAATGTTATTTATATAGCACCAATTCATAACAGAAGTTATCTCATTGCACTTTTCCTATAGACCAGGTCTAGACCATACTCTTTATAATATTATTTACAGAGACCCAACAAATCCCATCACGAGCAAGCATTTGGCAACAGTGGTAAAAAAAAAAACTTCCTTTTAACAAGCAGAAACCTTGGACAGAACCAGACTCAATGGTGGGCGGCCATCTGTCGTTAGGTTTTGAGAGAGAAGAGAGAGACATTTGGAGAGTGAGAGTGAGAGGTTTAGAGATAGAGAGAGAGGAGAGAGAGAGTGGTTAAAAGAGAGAGAGGTTTTGGGGAGGGAGGGAGAGTGAGGCACAATGCAAATACCACCTAGAATTTTTTTTTTAAAGTAGCAAAGTAATTGTAGTGGTAATATTAATAAATTAATAATAATAAAAGGGATGACAGCTATAGTAAAAAATAATGACTATTAGTAACAGAGCCAATAACAACAACTGTAGTAGCAGTTGTCGAGCAGGAACACGGGGGCAGCAAGTGGCCCACAACCACAGATCCAGTCCCTGCAGCTCTGGAGGTAGAAATACCTGCTGAAAGCAACAGAAGGAGAGAGGAGAGAAACGCGAAAGCACAAAACTACGGGAGCGAGAAGATGTCGAGTTAGTAACATGCAGTAATGGGATAAAAATGCATACAGATGGAGCGGGAGAGAAGGAGAGAGGAAAGAGGTGCATCATGGGAAGTCTCCCGACAGTCTAGGCCTATAGCAGCATAACTAAGGGATGGTTCAGGGCTCACCCAATCCAGCCCTAACTATAAGCTTTATTACAGAGGAAAGTCTTAAGCCTACTCTTAAATGTGGAGATGGTGTCTGCCTCCCAAACCCAAATTGGGATCTGATTCCACAGGAGAGGAGCTTGATAACTGAAGGCTCTGGCTCCCATTCTACTTTTGGAGACTCTAGGAACCACATACAACCCTGCATTCTGGGAGCGCAGTGTTCCAGTCGGGTAATATGGTATTATGAGATCTTTAAGATATATGATCTCTTTTCCTAGTTCTTGTCAGTACACGTGCCGCAGCATTCTGGATCAACTGGAGAGTCTTAAGGGACTTATTCGGGCAGCCTGATAATAAGGAATTGCAATAGTCCAACCTAGAAGTAACAAATGCATGCACTAGTTTTTCGGCATCATTTTGAGACAGGATGTGCCTGATTTTTGCAATGTTGTATAGGTGAAAGAAGGCAGTCCTTTAAGTTTGTTTCATGTGGGAGTTAAAGGATAAATCCTGATCAAAGATTACTCTGAGGGTCCTTATGGTGGTGCTGGAGGCCAGGGCAATGCCATCTAGGGTAACTATATCTTTAGATAATGTGTCTCAAAGGAGTTTGGGGCCAAGTACAATAACTTCAGTTTTGTCAGAGTTTAACATCAAAAAATTGCAGGTCATCCAGGTCTTTATGTCCTTAAGGCATGCTTGAAGTTTAGCTAACTGGTTAGTTTCATCTGGCTTGATCAATAGATATAATTGGGCATCATCCGCATAACAATGAAAGTTAATGGAGTGTTTCCTAATAATATTGCCTAAAGGAAGCATATATAAGGTAAATAGAATTGGTCCAAGCACAGAACCTTGCGGAACTCTGTGACTAACCTTGGCGCGCACAGATGACTTAGCGTTAACATGTACAAACTGAGATCGAGCTGATAGATAGGATTTAAACCAGCTTAGTGCGGTTCCTGTAATGCCAATTTCATGTTCCAGTCCCTGTAATAGGATGCGATGGTCAATGGTGTTGAACGCAACAAGTCCATTGTCTGATGCAATTAAAAGGTCATTTGTAATTTTCCCCAGTGCTGTCTCTTTGCTATGATGCACTCTAAATCCTGACTAAAAAAACCTTCAAATAAACTATAGTTATTTAGAAAGTCACACAACTGATTGGCGACTGCTTTCTCAAGGATCTTAGAGAGAAAGGGAAGGTTAGATATAGGTCTATAGTTGACTAAAACCCCTGGATCAAGAGTGGGCTTTTAAAGAAGAGGTTTAATTACAGCTTCTTTAAAGGACTGTGGCGTGTAGTCCAGTAATAGCAGTTCAAAAGTTATTAAATAATGGTCCGATAATGAAGGATTTTGTGGAAAGACTATTAAATGTTCAATTTCAATGTCGTATACCAGAACAAGGTCGAGGATGTGGTTAAAACAGTGAGTGGCTTCATGTACACACTGACAAAAGCCAATCGAATCTAACAATGAGATAAATGCAGTACTAAGGCTATAATTTTCAATGTCCACAGTATTGACAGTATTGAGTATTAAATCACCTACAATAATTACTTTATCTGTTTTAACGACTAAACTTGATAGAAACTCAGATTTCAGAATTCAGATAAAAATTCTGAATAAGGACCACCGACTCAACATTAACATTAGTGACCTCCGATTGGTGAAATCGGGAGTCGTTACCGCCGATGTGAATAACAATCTTACTGTATTTACGTTTATCCTTATCCAGCGGTTTTAAATAGGATTCAACGTCGCCCCCTCTGGCCCCAGGAATACATTTGACTATGGTCGCTGGTGTCGCTAACTTCATGTTTCTCAAAATAGAGCTACCAATAATCAGAGTTGGTTTCTCAGCAGGTGTGTCGCTGTGTGGGGAGAACTTGCTGGAAACGTGAACAGGTTGGTGGTGAACCGTGGCCTTCTGCTTAGGGCTATGCTTCCTTCGGACAGTCATCCAGCCTTCCTGGTTTCCCGGCTGCTCGGGAGCTCCTGGAAGACGGCTAACATGAGCTCCACACCGGCTACTGGGGGCTGGCTAACTACAGCAGCTAATGATTGAGTTCCCATGGTGCGGAACCACGTTTCCAATTCACTAAGCCTCGCCTCCAATGCTACAAATAAACTACATTTATTACATGTACCATTATCCTTAAAGGAGGCAGAAGAATAGCTAAACATTTGACACAACATTTAGATCAAGATGGCGGCGCTTGTACATCGCAAGGCTCAGTGTCTCTCCAATTTCTGCATTTATGCAGTGTTTTTCTTGCTCATCTTGGGTCTATTCGTGCAGAACAGCTGTGCCTTAACATCGTACACCCGTCATGAGCTCTTGGATATTGGTTTGCGCATTCCTGGCAGTTTTATCGGCAATCTTCGACTCGTCCCTGAGATCGCCAGAACACCCGATGCTACGCACCCTACACGGCCGGGCGGAAGTGCTCGCAGGCAGCGTCGAGATTGTAAACACAGGCGGGGGAAGCACGGACGGCTAAAAGCTAAGCTAAAGCTAACACCACATCGGCTCTCTTTACCCAGCATTTTCCTCGCAAATGTACGATCATTGGTGAACAAAATGGACGAGATTCGACTCCGCATCATCAACAGCAGAAGACTTTTGAACAGCAATGTCATGATCTTCACTGAAACATGGCTACACAGCGGCATACCAGACAATGCTATTGAGCTAGCTGGACGCCATACACTCCATGCAGATAGGACGGCAGATGAATCCGGTAAGACCAGAGGCGGAGGATTATGCATTTACGTTAACAAAGCTTGGTGCACGAACTCTATTATTTTTAGGAGACACTGCTCAGCTAACCTAGAGTTTCTCTGGTTAAATGTAGACCATTTTATCTGCTACGGGAGTTCACTTCCACCATTATAATGGCAGCTTATATTCCTCCGGATGCTGATGCCAAGCTTGCTATGAGTGAACTTCATGCAGCCATCAGTAAACAACAGACTGCTCACCCGAAGGCTGCATTTATTGTTACGGGAGATTTTAATCACTCAAACTTAAAGGCAGTGCTCCCCAAATTTCACCAGTATGTTTCCTGTCACACCAGAGGAAACAAAACTTTGGACCATGTCTACATAAACATGGCTGAGGCTTACGCCATGACCCTCCTCCCCCACCTGGGTCAATCTGATCACCTTTTTTCCTCACCCCCAAGTATTCACCTCTCATCAATCTTGTGAAGCCATCAGTGAGGACCATCAAAGTATGGCCTGTGGGGGTAGACTCTACACTCCAGGACAGGTTTCAACACACAGACTGGAGTATCTTTGCCTCTCAGGCCACCAGTGGCTCTCATATGGACATAGACAGCTACACCTCCTCTGTACTGGACTACATCAACATCAACATAGACAGTATTACAACTCAGAAGGAGATCACCGCACATCAAAATCAGAAGCCATGGATGAACAAGGAGGTGCGCCTCCTGTTGAAGGCATGCAACACTGCCTTCAGATCAGGAGACGCACATGCCTACAGCACTTCCAGGTCAAATCTGAGGGGGGCATCAAAAAGGCCAAGCACTGCTACAAGTTAAAGTTAGAGGAGTACTTTTCTAACTCCGACTCTCGACGCATGTGGCATGGCATCCAGGCCATCAGCAACTACAAACCCAGCCACACCACCCGCTGTCATAGTTTAAGGTTTTGTCACTTCCTGTTTTATTTTGTAGTGTGTTCCTTCCCTTGTGTGTTTTGTGGTTTTACTTCCTGTCTTTGTTTTCCTTCCAGTTTTGATTGTTGGCCCTTCCTTGATTGTTTGCACCTGTGTCTCATTGGCTCACCTCCCCTAGGATATTTAGTCCGGGTCTCTGTCTTTCTTCAGTGTTGGATCATTGTTGTTACTGATGGTGTGATTCCTGCCTTGAGTTTTGTTCCTGCCTTGAGTTTTGTTCCTGTCCTGTGAGTGTTCCTGACCTTTGTGTGTGTCGCCATTTGGTGCACTTTTTGTTGTACCTGGTTCCAGTGCCCAGTTCCCCGTCATTTTTACCGTGAGTTCTGTTTTGGATTCTTTGTCTCCCGTGGACCTTGGTTGGATTCTGGATTTTGTACTTTGCCTGCCCCCATTTGGACTATTTAGCCACCTTGGACTCACTTCACTTTTTCCACCACTGCCAGCCGGTAACCCACTTTTACCTGTGTGTTACCGGTCTGCCTACCGGTCTGTCTGCCTGTACCTGCCTGTAAACCACATCACCCCCAATAAACACTGTAGCCATTCGGCTACTTCACCCTGATACCGCTTCCTGGTCATCTGCTTTTGAGTCCACATACCACTACATAGCACATCCGCCCTGCTGGATCGCAGCAGCCCCCAGTTCCTGGATTCTTTGCTGGATTGCAGCAGCCTCCAGTTCCTGGACACCCGGCTGGATCGCAGCAGCACCAACCCCTTGCCGCCACTGGACCGCAGTGGCCTCCTTTCCCGGCTGGATCGCAGCAGCACCAATCCCTAGTCGCCGCTGGATCGCAGCCGCCTCCTGCCCCGGTTGGATCGCAGCAGCAGCCATCCCTAGTTGGTGCTGGATCGCAGCCGCCTCCTGCCCCAGTTGGACCGCAGCACGCCACAGAACCGTCTGCTGGGTCACAGCACGCCACTGCCCCCTGCTGATTCCACTGTCCCCCAACATACCTTAACTTTAAATGCTGCTATATTGTTTCTGCTACATGTACCACATGTTCATTTGCACTACCGGACTATTTATTTATACTGCATCATTTGCACTCCAGTACTATGTACTGAATACTGCAATAACTCATCTACTGCACTGTTAACTATTTCTGTCCATAATTTGCACTACTTAATATTCATTGCACTACTGTTTTGCCCAGTCCAATTCATTACTGTACATATCCATCAGGCCTATACTTCTGTTTATAGTAATGCCATCTGTAAATAATGTCCATAGTACCACTTGTAAAATATTTTCATAATATTGCTCTATTCTCCATTTATGCACATACTTTATATCCTGCACTTGCTTATTGCACTTCTGATTAGACCTAAACTGCATTTCGTTGCCTTGTACTTGTACATTTGTAATGACAAAGTTGAATCAAATCTAATCTAACACCGAGTAAGAGAGAGTAGGAGAGTGAGAGGAGAGAGAGAAGCCATTGCTAGCTGCTAAACTAAAGAACGGTAGCTATCAAAATGAATAGTGTGTAAACTGTGGGATTAGCAAGAAAGTTGTTAAAAGAAGGAGAGAGCTATGAGTGCTTGCGTAGAACTAGTGTACGTTTAAATGTATAGCAGATAATTTGTCACTATAATGAAGAATCTAACAAAATTAACTGTGATGAGCTAGAACAGCAAAAATACGCTATTAGTAAAACACAAACACTGGTGATCAGAAATGAGGCAATACGCTTACATGGCATGTCAGCACGTCAGTTGTGTCTCCAAAATGAGAGGCAGATTGAGACAGCTATGACGAAACCAACTCTATTAAGCATGGCGACCCACACTGCCCGTTGTCTCTGTGATCACATTTCTCTTCACGGTAATTGCCGTTACAAGATGCTTTCCAGGTGAACTTTAATTTCCCTAGGAAGAGTCTTTACTCACTGGACGAGATTGTTTTGTGTTTGCTGAACACTTTTGGATCCTGATCGTTTAATCCCCATAACGATCCCGTACAAAGCAGAAGGAGGAGACGCGGACTGACCGTTCCCTTTAAGGAAGAGCAATATCGGCGATGAGCACCTCTCCCTACCGATGTCAGCTTCTGTTTTCCTTTGCTGCCCCGAAAGGAAGTTTCGCCATCGAACCTGGTTTCGTCAGTGTCCGAGATAAACTCCGCCGGACAAATCCAAACAATCAATCCATTGCATCAGTCGCTAGCCAAGAGCAATTTCAAGTATGAGGCTTATGTCTGGGCAGTTATAGAATTCCTAACTGTGTGTTATTTCATCTAAGTTTCACTGTTGTGAATTGTATTTGCTTATTTTGGAAAGTGACAGACCGCTGCGAACGAATTGCTGTGTGTTTTTCTTTGGGTTTAGCATGTTCCATTTTGTACCGGTACCACGCCACTGGGCAGTAACTGTGTTAGCTTTACCCCCCATTCTCCCGCACACACACACCATATGCTTGCTGATTAGACTGTAGTGGTTGTTGAAACACTCTGCTCCGACATCATCTATCATTTTTCCAACCTAATTCTTCTCTCATTTGTGGTCTTATAAACAGTAAATTCATCAAATTCAGGTTAAAAACAACAAGGCATTTGGTCTTTGCAAATGGAAATGATGTAGGCTACATGTTTATTTGCATGTAGAGTGGAGAAGTGAGATCCGATCCAATTGCATGATCATGGTCACTAGAGACGCATGTGGAGATGCATTCTAATGCCAAGTGTGAACTGACGTACTTGGAGCTGTCCACTTGACATTGGATCACCCAAGATGCATGTTTTTACCAGGTCTGAACAGGGCCTAAAATTCTGTTTACACCAAGTTACTGTGAACTTTGTGGACTTAAACTTTAACTCAAAAGTGCTATGGTAGAAAAAAACAACAACCTCTTCTCCAAAAAGACCAAATAAACAAATAAACACAACCTTTAAAACACTCACCCAGACATAGAAATACACTCCTGAAAACCACATGGGACCAATTATCACATTTGCTGTGCTCTGTTTGCCAACCCCCGATCTCTATACTGTCAGAGAGAGAGAGAGAGAGAGAGAGAGAGAGAGAGAGATACAGTAAATGCTCAGACAGTCTTCACCTCATTAGCCTTAGATGACATAATGCTTCTATGTGTGCATGTGTGAGAGTTTGGTAATATGTCTTGAATCATGTGTATTGTGTCCATTTACACTGATGGTGTCAGTTGAGACTTTAAAGCTGCCTAACGCAAAATCCAAAAGTCAAACAATGAAAGTGCATTAAAATGATGACACTGCATTCTTCGTGCTCACTCCAAATGTACACATGATCTTAATGTAAAGCAACAATCAAGCAAAGAAAAAAAACAGCTTTATTTGGATTTGTTTTTAAGAAATAGTCGAGTTCATTATCAAAGGCACTATTAGTTATTTCTACTTCAATCTGCCATCACAACATTTTAAATGCAGTTTTTCCAATTCAATTCAATTTTATTTATATATTTATATAGCGCCAATTCATAACAGAAGTTATCTCATTGCACTTTTCCTATAGAGCAGGTCTAGACCGTACTCTTTATAATATTATAACCTTCAGATCAATATTAAGGAGATATTTTTCTATATTCATAAACTCTCTGAACAAGTGCTCCGATCTTTTGCTGCAAAATGCTCCCAGATTTGGGGAATTTTTGCCACGACACCTCTCAGACTTGCAGACACTGAATATTTACATAAAATACAGGCTTCTGACAGCTTCATGTCCAAACTTGACCTACAGTCCATATTCTGTATGTTCATGTGCAACTGCCAGCGTCTGCAGCGACACACTGAACAAGACGACAGACAGAGCACACGTCTGTGGAATGACAGCACCAGGTGTCTGTGACTCAGTGTGTGTGTGTGTGCGTGTCTGATGTAATATATTCCAACATCTCACTGCTCCACTTGCATGTATGTGTGTTAAGAAAAGAACACAGCATGTGTGTGTGTGTGTGTGTGTGTGTGTGTGTGTGTGTGTGCGTGTGTGTGTGAACAGGCGGCGGTGTTTTACTGGAAGGATCCCCCTCTAGCTGCTGAGTCACCAATATGGAAGCGATGGAATCTCCTTCACATCTATCTGTGACAAACACACATTTTCACACTAGTCCTTTGTGTCTCTTCCTTTCACGATGAGACATATCTATTTATCTATCTTTTCAATAACTAAATCTGTCTCTGATTATAGGTTGTTTTTTTGTCACACACATACACACCTCTACAGTTATGTTTGTCCCATCAGACCAACAAAAGAGGTCTTCTTCAAGGGCAGCGTTGTTCAGACAATGCCTCATTATTGACATCTGTTACACTGACACACACACACCCACACGCTCACACACGCAGTTGAACTGGATGGCTAAAAGATGACTCAGCCGTGACATCATCAGAGCTCTATGGAAGACAGGAATGAAAACCAAGTCAGTGTGTCTCAACTGGCAGATGATTTGACCCCTTGTGCTGTTACAGACAGTTCTATTTAGCCCCAGTTCACACACTTAGACACACACACACACACACCGAAACAAAGGTTTTGGTCCCCCGAGTTCACCCACAGAGAGTGGGGGAAAAAGGAGAGGCTAAAGAGTAAAAGGAAACCTCCAGGTCTAGTAAAGGTGACTGCCTATTAGTTAATTGTAAATTATTGTGGAATTAGAGAAAAAGGCTTCTAAATGGGATTTTTTTGCGGGGTGAGGGGAGTGAATTGTCGAATATAATAGGGGGTTCTCAACCTTTTCTACTTCGAGGCCCACCTATTCATACTTGTAACAGGACAGGGCCCATTAAAACAAAAATTATGATAAATGAAATAAAAAATAATTCATTGTAATAATAATACTGATAATAATTAGATTTTTGCTAATCTATTCTATTCTAATAATCTAATATATAACATATCGGTCCTGGCAGTCAAAGAAGGTGCAGATGTGCCTGTTCAAAACACTAAAACTAAACCTTTTACAACAACTTTCATAATGACTTACTATCTGGAACATTGTACACAATTGTATTGAATGAACACAGAATTAAAACAAAACAGAATTACGTTTTTTTTTTTTTTATGACAAATGAAGTACGGATTACACGGACTGAACTATTACATTTCCAATGGTTAAAAACCATTTTGTTATCTCAGTGTGAGTAGGATTGTTTTATGATCAGTCATTCACATCACGAGTAATTTTAAACAGGCACATTTGCGGAAACTTTGACTGACAGGACCTATTTGGCGCATGGGCAGAACAGATCAGGCAGCCAGTACTGACTGGGCATTCGCCACATCAGTCTACCGGTTAGCCTACCTGTCAACAAGCGTCTCAAATTGATGACGTGAGCGGCCCACTACGGTCGTGTCTAGATGGTAACCCTGGATTTGCGAAACTCTCGCAAGATTTGTACGTGTTGTTTCTTTATTGTGCGCGTTCCTAAACCTAACCAAGTAGTGTTGTTGCCTAAACCTAACTCTCGCAAGAGTTTCCGCAAATCCAGGGTTACCATCTAGACAGGACCGCCCACCAGCTTCAACTGTTCACAGCCTACTAGAGGGCGCTCAGAGCCCACTCATGGGCCCCGCCCAGTGGTTGAGAAAGTATAACATTGGGGCGTGTGGAGGTGGTGAAATGAGGATATCCATTTTGGAGTAAGAGTCAGTATAATAAAGTTAATGTTACACAATAACAAGGAAGAGTTATTTTTGTGGTTCATCGTTGTTGATATGGATTAAGAGTGCATACTTGAAGCTTCTAAACAGTCAACAAAATCGTAACCTAAGGCTGATGTGTTTTTAGGCTTTGTGATTGTGCTGAATATTACTTGCCTGTATGTTGCAGCTCAGCTGATTTTAGATTGAAAACACACGGTGAGTTTAAAATAGGCCGGCAATTTAGAAAAATTAATCATATTAGGCTAAATGGGGAATAATACTAATTACTAAAAGTATTATACCACTATATTACAGTATAGAAGTAATCATACTAAACAATATTATATTACTGTATTATATAAGTAATCTTGTTAGGGTATATTAGTAGTCTATTGTAGCAAAATTGATGTTGTTGCCAGTTTTCATCCCACGGAACAGATGGACGATGTCCTGGAGGAAGGTGATGGCCTTTTACTTTAAAAGTTGCAGCAACACAAAGCAACAAGCACTTTAAAACGAATGTAGCAGCACAAAGCACTTTAGGACTTGTGTGTATGTTTGAATGTATAAATGTGATAACTGTTTTTGCTGTTCTTTTTGATATACTTTATCTACTTACGTATGTGTGTGTGTGTTTTCGTCTGTTTGTAAGAGCTGTACTGAGGCAAAATCCTATCAAATGTGTTGACATCAGAATCAGAAATACTTTATTGATCCCCGTAGGGAAACGCTTTGACATGGCAATAAAGTATTGAATGTGCCTCTGTCTTTTTCTTCCTCTCTCACTCTTTCAGCACAATAACCACAGGGGGATTCAATGGAGCCTGAAGACTCCATGAAATGAAACAGCACCCTCACCCTGCATCTCAACTCCTTCAAACCTTTCCCCATTCCTTAATTTAAATAAACCAAACTTTAAGCTTCCCAATGCTTGTGAAAAAGTGAAAATGCAGTGTTTGAATATGATTACGTCACATATTTTTTTGTTGTTGTAATCTCTAGTGATAGCAAGATTGCTCCTGCTGATTGAGCCAACAATTTTTTTCTCCTCTCTGTGTCAGTGGGGAAACCTTTCTCCAAGCGACTGGAGCTTCCCCATGCAGCACAGCACCGTGATGGAGACTATATGCAAGGACAACATGGAGGAAAGGGCACAGACAAACTACTTGACATGATATTCATGTCTAAGTTTATTGGAGATTTATTGAATTAATTCATTGAGGTAAATGAGTGCAAGACAAAAGATACATATATATACTGTATAAATATACTGTTAATGTGTCCTCTCCTGTCTGGATGTGATGTGTTTTAATAGCAGATTTCTGCATATGCAAGCCAAAGAGAAATGTCTGCCTTTTGCAGGCAAAAATTGGACAATAAAGTTGTTTTGAATTTGAATATATTATGTATCAATGTATATATTAATAAGTGCAGAGGTTCATAAGAATTGTAGACAGAAAGATTAATTTAATTCCATTTATTTGCATAGGATTTCCTAAGACAACACACTTCATCATGCTGCTGCTGCTAGTCCATTGACCCATTGTGCTGTCAGTTGATAATCATTGATAGACACCTGTCTCCTTCTGTCCGATCTGAAAATCATTAAGATTATATTAGTCATTAAATCAATAAGATAAAGTAGGCCCTCAGTTACCATGGCATTACTTGAACCGCTATGAATTATGAAATGGTAGAAAAATAATCTAATCTGAATCTTGAAACATGTCTTCGCACACCCTCACTCTAAATATATCAATAAACATTAGGATGTGATTGTTCTTGACTACCATACAAGTTTAAGAACATAATAATTAAAAAATATAATTCAAAGCAATTCACAACAGAAACACGCTCTTTAACCAAGTTGGCCTAAAATATGTCAACAAGGCAGCTGTTCACACTAATCCTCAAATATTTGTAAATTATTACTCTTTTAAAAACATACTGATGTACATACACATGTCGGCGTGTTATATAAATACTGTAAATCAATGCATTTATTGACTACGAATGACTATATATTACGATATTACTATGATTGCTTGGTCGAAACTATTATAATTCATTTTTCTGAACTTGGTTTTATTTTTTATCTGCTCACACTAACAACAGAACGGTTGATAACTCTATCTACTTTAATTAACTAACATTACAGTATCTTACAGTTTCTTACATTCCTGTACACTTTAATTTAAAAGATAAATAGACCTTACCTATAAACGAAAGTCTGGGTGACTTGTCAGACAGTTGGTTCGAACTAAGGTCCTGCCTCTAACCATAGTTTAGGAAAGATGGCACCTGGGGTGGCCAATCAGATTTCACTGTCTGGACATGCTCCTGAGTGTGTTCAATGTCCATCTGTTGTGTTTGGTGTATAAAACAGATCTAAGTTCAAACTGTCAAAGTTCACCTTAGTGAACAAGGGTGTAGTTAGTGGACAGCTGCTGTGTGTGTGTGTATATGTGTGCATGTGTGTATGTGGGAAGAAGAGGGTGACTAACTGTGCTTTCTCACACTGACCAGACAGCCAGCTGACACAGATAACATCTTTTCCCTCCTCCATCTTCACTCTCCTCCTTCATTTCAACCTTTTCCCACCATCCCTCCTCACCTCCCCTCTGTCTTACTTCATCACTTACACTGAGTCCATTTGATGTCATGAGCATTCATCACAGTATTTCCCATGGCAGCACTGACTACATACAAATTAAATTTCATATACACCTGTTGAGAAAATAAATTATTGCTTTGAAAGAATGTGTCATTATTATCTATATACATTAGCACATAATCATTAATGTGTAGTGGTGGTGGGACATTTGGATGTTATTAGATGTTAGTGGGTGTTCCGGGCCTTGTTGATGAGGCCAGCTGCAGTCGGGAAGAAACTGTTCTTGTGGCATGAGGTTTTGGTCCTTATAGACCGTAGCTGATGTTCAGCTCTCACTTGAGGTCCTGGGTGATGATGGTGCCCAGGAAGCGGAAGGACTCCACAGTGACAGGGGAGTCACACAGGGTTATGGGGGCGGGTAGGGCTGGGTACTTCCAGTAATCCACAACCATCACCACTTTCTTTAGAGCGTTGAGCTCCAGGTTGTTCTGTCTGCATCAGGTCACCAGGTGGTCAATCTCCCACCTGTAGGTGGACTCATCCCCATCAGAGATGACCAAATAAGGGTGGTGTCATCCGCAAACTTCAGGAGAGACTTGTGACTGGAGGTGCAGCTGTTGGTGTACAGGGAGAAGAGCAGAGGGGAAAGAACGCAGCCTTGGCGGAAACCGGTGCTGATGGTCTGGGAGTCAGATATGTTTCTCCAGCTTCACGTGCTGCCTCCTGTCAGACAAGAAGTCTGTGATCCACCTGCAGGTGGAGTCAGGCACAGTCAGTGGGGAGAGCTTGTCCTGCAGCAGAGCCAGGATGATAGTGTTGAAGTCAGAGCTGAAATCCACAAACAGGATCCTGGTGTAGGTTCCTGAAGAGTTCAGGTGCTGGAGGATGAAGTGAAGGGCCATGTTTATTACATCATCTACAGACCTGTTGGCTCTGTAGGCGAACTGCAGGGGGTCCAGGAGTGGGTCTGTGATGGATTTGAGTTGGGACAACACAAGGCACTCAAAATACTTCATTACCACAGAGGTCAGGGCGATGGGTTTGTAGTCGTTAAGTCCTGTAGTCCTAGGATTTTTGGGGTTGGGGTGATGGTGGATGTCTCCAGTGAGGTGTTGAAGATATCTGGGCAGATATTTTGAATGAAAAAGGTTTAAAAACCTTTCTTAGGAGTTGGTGGAGACCAAAACAGAGCACGCTGTGCTGTCCTCCTCACGTAGTTGACTATTTACATCACCTGTTTCCCCTCGCTCTTCTTCTTTCTCTTCTCTGCCCACCAAAAACAGCCACGCACCCTCTACTGTCACTACCTCCCCCTTGTGGACTGATCATAGTGCTTCTATTTGGAGCCCGGATCCCTCTAGTGCTACTTTTAAAATTCCTGTGGTAATGTCGGATAGGTCCTTAATACGAAACAGACACAGTCGACACAGCAATAATAATAACTTAATAAAGATCCGGGCCAGAACCCTACCTCCAGTCTCAACCTTAAATCTGAAGCAGCACAGACTTTTTAAGATGGCTCTTCTCAATGTAAGATCCCTCTCTAACAAAACGTTTATTTTAAATGATTTTATCTATTCTACTGATTTAGATTTCATATTTTTAACAGAATCCTGGTGATCACAGTCAGCTGGCTGAATTGTGCCCTCCTGATTATGACTGCTTTAGCCGCCCCAGGGTCTGTGGTCGAGGTGGTGGCCTTGTTACTGTCTATGGGAAGCATTTTAAGTGTGACCTCATAGCTTGTAATGATTTTTCCTCCTTTGAAGTGCTCATGTTTAAACTTGGTGGCCCCCTCCCGGTCATATTTGCTATTATTTATCACCCCCCTAAACCAGCTGGCTCCTTCTTGTTGGAACTCCCTGACTTTTTATCCAGTCTTGTTTTAAATTACGAAAGAATTGTTCTTTGTGGTGATTTTAATATTCATATTGATGACTCCTCTAATGCCCTTGCTGCTGATTTTTTAAATATCACTAACTCTTTTAACTTTCAACAACATGTGTCTGGCCAAACTCATTCCCGTGGCCACACCTTAGACTTAGTCTTTACTTGGGGCCTGAAAACCCCATCTGTGAAAATCAGGGACATGTTTGTATCTGATCACCTATGCATTGTTATTAACTGTGAATTACAGTCTGCTAGTACTGTCTTATCCCGCTCTAAGTTCACACGCATCCCTAATAAGCATAGTGCCTCAAAATTCTGTACACTGTTCAATTCTCCTGGCAATGTGTTTCCTGATTCCTCCAACACCAACGTTTTGGTTGATTATTTTAACTACCTGTGTTCTTCAACCTTAGATCTCATAGCTACTCTGAAAAATAGACCAACCTCAAAGACTAGAAAACAGCCATGGATAAATGACAGTATTCAAAGCTGTAAAAGGAAATGCAGAAGAGTAGAACGCAGATGGAAGAAATCAGGTCTCCAGGTCCACTTTGTGGCCATGAAAGAGTTATTACGCCTTTATAATAGGATGGTGAAGGATGCAAGAACATGTCATTTCTCTGCACTTATTTCTGCCCATCAGCACAACCCCAGATTCCTATTTAAGACTGTGGATCAGTTAGTTAACCCAGCCTCTCCTTGTGCCCCTGCTGTTTCTGATGCTGATTGTGATTCCACTTTGCTGGAAAGGTGGAGTTAATAAGATCTGATATCACCCCCAATCCTGCCTTTTTAGATGTGGATCACCCGCTCAGGGATTCTTTGAGCAATGTTTCTGCTGTTACTCTGCCTGAACTCGCAGACATCATGTCTCTTATGAGAGTGTCCTCCAGCCCTCTGGACAAAATCCCAACTAGGTTTTTATTGGAAGTTATGGATTGTATTCCTTTTACAAATTATTTTTAACAGCTTGCTGTCTACTGGCTGCGTCCCTGATTACTTTAAAACTGCTTGTGTCCAGCCAGTCCTAAAAAAACCTGGGCTTGATCCCACCCTCCTGGATAACTATCGCCCAATCTCCAAATTGCCTTTTATTTCAAAGATTCTCGAAAAAATTATATCTAAGCAGCTTCTTGCTGCTGTGGAAAATGATAATACCTTAGAAAAGTTCCAATCTGGCTTTCGTCAACACCACAGCACTGAGACAGCCCTTCTCAAAGTCACCAATGACCTTTTAATGAATGCAGATGCAGACATGTGTTCAATTCTTGTGCTGTTGGACTTAAGTGCTGCCTTTGACACAACTGATCATGGCATTCTTTTAGATAGACTTAGGCACTGGGTGGGCATATCTGGCACTGCACTAGACTGGTTCTCATCTTATCTGTCCAATAGGAAATTCTGTGTCAACATTAATAACTACATGTTATCCTTTTCCCATATCAAGTATGGTGTGCCTCAAGGTTCAATTCTGGGACCGATACTGTTCTCCTTATACATGCTTCCTTTGGGTGATGTAATCCGCAGACATGGTATTTTTTTTCATTGTTATGCGGATGACACACAGATGTACCTCCCTGTCAAGCCCACTGACCTTAGTATGCTGAGTTCTCTGCAGGACTGCCTGTCTGACATAAAAAATTGGATGTCGATAAATTTTCTTCAGCTCAACTCAAATAAAACTGAAATCCTTGTTATTGGGCCCCAACACATCACTAAACAAATACTGCCATCTACTGGTAACCTGTCACAACATATCAAGCCTGTTGCAAGGACTCTTGGTGTCCTGTTAGATAGCAATTTATTTTGAGCAACATTTCACTAAGCTTGTCCAATCATGGTTTTTATCACCTCAGAAACATTGCAAAAATCCGATCTATTTTAAATCTTAGTGATGCAGAAATTGTTGTACATGCTTTTATCTCCTCACAGCTTGATTATTGTAACAGCCTGTTCACTTGTCTTAATCAAAAAACTTTGACACGACTGCAGACTGTACAGAACTCAGCTGCTAGGCTTTTAACCAGGACCAAGAAGTACGACCACATAACACCTGTTTTAGCCTCTTTACATTGGCTCCCTGTTTTTTTAAGATCTTGTTGATTACTTTTAAGGCTCTTCATGGCCTGGCTCCAGACTATATTTTAGACCTTATAATCCCTTATGAACCTTCACGTAGTTTGAGATTTTCGGGCAAGGGTCTCCTGTCTGTTCCTGAGTCCAGGATGAAAACTGAGGGGGACGGAGCTTTTGCTATCAGGGCCCCGAGGCTCTGGAACAACTTGCCCGAAGAAATTAGGTTGTCTGAGTCAGTGTCTTCATTTAAGTCTCTTCTCAAAACACATTTTTATCGGAAAGAATATCCTGATTTTACCTGAACTGGCTGTTCATTTTATTGCTTTTGTGTATTTTATGTATTTTATGTATTTTATTTCTTTATATTTCGTCATTCACTATGGTATTTTATTTCTCTTGTTGTGAAGCACTTTGTACTTTGTTTTGATAAGTGCTCTATAAATAAAGTTTTATTATTATTATTATAAAGGGAGAGTGAATATTAGACATTCATCAGTTGGATACAAAAATGACTCCAGACGAATGCTAATATGACTCTGTGTCTGCTGTGTAAACTGTTTGCTAACACGTTAGCCATTACAATTTTTTACCTCGAGGTATTACTATGCAGATAGAACTTTATGTTCAGTTTTTTTATATTATATATATTTATTTTAAGACATGTAACTAACATTTATAATAAATAATATTAAAACTTTATTCATAGAGCACTTATCAATACAATGTACAAAGTGCTTCACAGAGAGAGAAATAAAACACCACAGTGAATAGCTGCTTTTCCACCAAAAGTACCACGAATTTTTATCCCCAGGAACTACTTTGCAAGGAACTAAAATTGTTCTTGCCCACTGTTGTGTGCGATTCCACCACAGTCTAAAGACCTAGGAAGATTAGGCAAATTACACCAATTAGGTTACAACCATCACACAGCTGCATAACTCTATTGTTTTAACTTATTAAACTCATCACCTGCAATTCAGCATAAGGACCTTTGCTTATTTTAACCTATGCACTCTCATCTGTTTTAAATACTGAGCTTACCGGTGTATAATAATTATAATAAAACATTATTTATAGAGCACTTATCAAAACAAAGTACAACATAATGGTGAAATTGTGAGCCTCTACTTTCTCAGAGTGTTGTAATATTTGAATATGGTAATACAAGCATAAGCATTACTTGTTTTTTTTACATATGTACCAGTATATACTTGTTTTCAGATACAAAAACAGCCACTATACACACATTTGGTTCCACAACTATTTATTAATCTGCAGAAATATAAATGTGCAAAATACAGCGATTGTGTGCTTCAGCAGGAGACATGGGACAAGGAATGAAAAAAAAGTAAACATTGTGTCTCACTGTGAATTTTGTAGAATCGATTTAGCCAATCCTATTTTTAAGGAACACCACGATTCTACACCATTAGAGTTAGCACTTGGCGTTAGCATGTAGCTAATGTATGCGTTTGGTTAGGGTAGCAATAGCATGACAACAGTTAGCAGTTATAGCATATAACAAGCAGCATGTGGTCCAGATGTGATTTACCTTCAACTGCCTGGTCATCCGGTGTTTTCAACCACTGCTTCAACAGCGCAGTACCAGCAAGCCCCACCCCAAAAGTCCCGGTACTTCTTAAAAGTACTACCCCCCCTAGGAGGGACCTTTTGGGGGGTAAAAAATGTCCCCAGTACTTAATTTAGACCCTGGTCCCTGCAGTGGAAATGCACTGAGTTCCTCCAAAGGTTCCTAGTCCCTGGGGAAAGTTCCTTTGGTCGAAACGCATATAATGATAAAATACATAAAAAACAATAAAATAAACCGACAGCTCAGGTAAGCTCAGGATATGATTTCCGATAAAAATGCATTTTGAGAAGAGACTTAAAAGAAGACACTGACTCAGACAACCTAGTTGTTCCAGAGCCTCCTCTGAGTAGTCTCAGGAACAAACAGAAGACCTGAAGATCTCAAACTACGTGAAGGTTCATAAGGGATTACAAGGTCTAAAATATAATCTGGAGCCAGGCCATGAAGAGCCTTAAAAGTAATCAATAAGATCTTAAAATAAATCCTAAAACAAACAGGGAGCCAATGTAAAGAGGCTAAAACAGGTGTGATGTGATTGTACTTCTTGGTCCTGGTTAAAAGCCTAGCAGCTGAGTTCTGTACAGTCTGCAGTCATGTCAAAGTTTTTTGATTAAGACAAGTGAACAGGCTGTTACAGTAATCCAGGCGTGAGGAGATAAAAACATGTACAACAGTTTCTGCATCACTAAAATTTAAAATAGATCGGTTTTTGCAATGTTTCTGAGGTGATAAAAACATGACTGGATAAGCTTAGCGATAAGTTGCTCAAAATAAATTGCTATCAAACAGGACACCAAGATTCCTTGCAACAGGCTTGATATGTTGTGACAGGTTACCAGTAGATGGCAGTATTTGTTTAGTGATATGTTGGGGCCCAATAACAAGGATTTTAGTTTTATTTGAGTTGAGCTGAAGAAAATTTATCGACATCCAATTTTTTATGTCACACAGGCAGTCCTGCAGAGAACTCAGCATACTAAGGTCAGTGGGCTTGACAGGGAGGTACAACTGTGTGTCATCTGCATAACAATGAAAAGAAATACCATGTCTGCAGATGACATCACCCAAGGGGAGTATAGATAAGGAGAACAGTAGTTGAGACAGGAGGTAGAGTTCTGGCCCCGATCTTTATTAAATCATTATTATTGCTGTGTCGGCTGTGTCAGTTTCGTATTAAGGACCTATGCAAAATTACCACAGGAATTTTAAAAGTAGCGCTAGAGGGATCCGGGCTCCAAATAGCACCACTATGTTCAATCCACAAGGGGGAGTTAGTGACAGCAGAGGGTGCATGGCTGTTTATGGTGGGCAGAGAAGAGAAAGAGCGAGGGGAGACAAGTGATGTTAATAGTGAGGAGGACAGCACAGTGTGTCATGTCAGACAGGCAGTCCTGCAGAGAACTCAGCGTACTAAAGTCAGTGGGCTTGACAGGGAGGTACAACTGCGTGTCATCCGCATAACAATGAAAAGAAATGCCATGTCTGCGGATTACATCACCCAAAGGAAGCATGTACAAAGAGAACAGTATTGATCCCAGAACTGAACCTTGAGGCACACCGTACTTGATATGGGAAAAGGATGACATGAAGTTATTAATGTTGACACAGAATTTCCTATTGGACAGATAAGATGAGAACCAGTCTAGTGCAGTGCCAGATATGCCCACCCAGTGCCTCAGTCTATCTAAAAGAATGCCATGATCAGTTGTGTCAAAGGCAGCACTTAAGTCCAACAGCACAAGAATTGAGCACATGCCTGCATCTGCATTCATTAAAAGGTCATTGGTGACTTTGAGAAGGGCTGTCTCAGTGCTGTGGTGTTGACAAAAGCCAGATTGGAACTTTTCAAAGGCTTCAACAGTGCAGTAAGTGGAACTTTTTTATCGTTTTCCACAGCAGCAAGAAGCTGCTTAGATACAAGTTTTTCGAGAATCTTTGAAATAAAAGGCAATTTGGAGATTGGGCGATAGTTATCCAGGAGGGTGGGATCAAGCCCAGGTTTTTTAGGACTGGATGGACACAAGCAGTTTTAAAGTAATCAGGGACGCAGCCAGTAGACAGCAAGCTGTTAAAAATAATTTGTAAAAGGGGCGCAATACAATCCATAACTTCCAATAAAAACCTAGTTGGGATTTTGTCCAGAGGGCTGGAGGACACTCTCATAAGAGACATGATGTCTGCGAGTTCAGGCAGAGTAACAGCAGAAACATTGCTCAAAGAATCCCTGAGCAGGTGATCCACATCTAAAAAGGCAGGATTGGGGGTGATATCAGATCTTATTAACTCCACCTTTCCAGCAAAGTGCAAAAGAAACTTTTCACAATCAGCATCACATTCAGCAGGGGCACAAGGAGAGGCAGGGTTAACTAACTGATCCACAGTCTTAAATAGGAATCTGGGGTTGTGCTGATGGGCAGAAATAAGTACAGAGAAATTACATGTTCTTACATCCATTACCATCCTATTATAAAGGCGTAATAACTCTTTCATGGCCACAAAGTGGACCTGGAGACCTGAATTCTTCCATCTGCGTTCTGCCCTTCTGCATTTCCTTTTACAGCTTTGAATACTGTCATTTAACCATGGCTGTTTTCTAGTCTTTGAGGTTGGTCTATTTTTCAGAGGAGCTATGAGATCTAAGGGTGAAGAACACAGGTAGTTAAAATAATCAACCAAAACGTTGGTGTTGGAGGAATCAGGAAACACATTGCCAGGAGAATTGAACAGTGTACAGAATTTTGAGGCACTATGCTCATTAACGACGCGTGTGTCCTCTGAGCGGGATAATTCAGTACTAGCGGCCTGTAATTCACAGTTAATAACAATGCATAGGTGATCAGATACAAACATGTCCCTTATTTGTATCTGTAGGACTACAAGGACCTGGGAGTACACTTGGATAACAAACTGGACTGGACCAAGAACACTCAAGCTGTTTACAGGAAGGGCCAGAGCCGCCTCTATTTTCTGAGGAGGCTGAGGTCCTTCAACATCTGCCGGACAATGCTGAGGATGTTTTATGAGTCTGTGGTGGCCAGTGCTATCCTGTATGCTGTTGCATGCTGGGGCAGTAGGTTAAGGGTAGCGGACGCAAACAGACTTAATAAACTGATCCGTAAGGCCAGTGACATTGTGGGGGTGGAGCTGTACTCTCTGGCGGTGGTGTCAGAGAGGAGGATGCTGGCCAAACTACACGCCATCTTGGACAGCGTCTCCCACCCACTCCATGACGTGCTGGTCAAGCAAAGGAGCACCTTCAGCGGAAGACTCATCCCCCCACAATGCACCACAGACCGCCACAGGAAGTCATTCCTGCCTGTGGCCATCAAACTATTTAACTCCTCCCTCTAAGGGTTAGTCTGTTTGACCCTAGGTCACTACACTGGACATTGATCATTACATCTCCGCCATAATTGAATAATTGTGCAATATTCTGTGTACTACTCCCGTGCAATATTAGTTTTCCCATGTTAGTTTTTCTTATTTATTGTTATTGATATTCTATACCTCTATTACTCTCGACAGTACATGCACCTCTGCTTATTACTTATTACTTATTTGGTTATATTGTATTATTATACTGTACTATCATTATCAACCGGTAAACCCACTTGGTACTTGACACTTAGTTTATCTTACACTTATACCGACCTGATACTTAATTTATTTTCTGACCTGTTTTATAGTGTATCATATTGTTTGCTAGTACTTTCTCCTGTGTGCACTGACGTAAAGACGAGCTACTGTAACAAAGAGTTTCCCTACAGGGATCAATAAAGTATTTCTGATTCTGATTCTGATTCTGATTTCCACAGATGGAGTTTCCAGACTAAAGACTAGGTCTAAGGTGTGGCCAGGGGAATGAGTTTGGCCAGACACATGTTGTTGAAAATTAAAAGAGTTAGTGATATTTAAAAAATCAGCAGTAAGGGCATTAGAGGAGTCTGCTAATGCAGTCATAATCTGGAGGAGACAATTCAGCCAGCTAAAACATTTCATTATTTTATGTATACGTTTTGAAAGAGTATGTATTGAACAGGCTAACATCACCTGCACTTTATGGAATGTCAACCAGGTTTTATTTTTTAGGTCATTTAGTACTGAGTATTTCAAGATGTGTGAAGGTGTCACTATATTCTGCCCTTTACCATTATCCTGCAAGTTTCACTTGTGGCCACAGTGGCCGCTGCTCAGCAGATGTTACAAAGGTCAGAGACTAAGTAGGCCTTATAGGCACCATACTCTTTAGTTTTATTGAGCTCAGCCAACAGGCTCTGTCTCACTGACGCTCAAAGGTCATTAGTGAGGACAGAAGAGCCTGGTATTATAACTCAAAATCTGGCCGTGTAGGTAATTCAGTCAACTCTGCTATTGGACGGCATCCAGCTTGGAAGCTTGGGGAGGGGGGGGTGTTTGTTGATAAATTCAAAGGCCACTTCAACTGTTGTATTTTAGCAGCTGGTAAGAACACACACAGCGATGTACCCACGCACACACATGCAAGCAGGGTCTAGACATGATGGGGTTTGATGTCGTGGGAGCTCTGTGGGGTGTAGAGGATGACAAGGAGGAGAAGGGTGGTTAGGAAAAGAGGTAGAGAAACGGAGGAGGAGGAGGAACGGAAAAAAAAGTGGAATAAGAGGAGGAGGATAAAGAGAGAGAGGAGGGGATGAGGGAGGACAGCTGTTCATGAGACTAGACCTGCAGATACTAAAGAACAAACCAAACTCCTCCTCCTCCTTTAACAGTGCAGGCCGTCATACTGCCAGACACAACCAACGCTAGGGGACAGGCTCATTTCATTTTATATTTGAATACATTATTAAAACTTTTATGAAGTTTAAATGCATTTACAGTCAAATAAAACCTAGGACAGTTCAAACCCAATGAACGGAACTATAGATGCGAGAGTGACCTAAGAGTCCACAGCAATGCTAGCAGCTCTGTGAGACTGTACTTAGACACAGCAGTGTTTTTAAGACAAATGCTAACACACTAATGTTTAGCAGGTATAATGTTTACCACGTTGACCATCTTAGTTTAGCATGCTAACATTTGCTATTTAGCACCAAACACAAAGTGCAGCTGAGGCTGATGGGAATGTCATTAGTTTTGCAGGTATTTGGTTATAAACCAAAGCATCGGACACATTAAAATTTAGACCTGATAAAAAGTCAGGAACATGAATGTTTGGACCAAATTTCATGACAATCTATCCAACAATTCTTGCGACAGTTCACTCAAAACCTCATGGTGACACTACAGGAAAAGTCAGGGAATCACCAAAGTCCTTAGGATTCATCTTCAGGGACCATGAATGTCTGTACAAAATTTCAGGACCATAGTGGTGGACCAACCAACAGACCGACCATGCATAAAAATACTACCGATCCAAGGGGCACAAACGTTTTTTTTTGCTATAAACATTTTTACAGGGAAAATGGAAAAAATGAATTCTGTACTTACTAGTGTTTTAGTACAATCTCTGTCTTTTGTTTTACTCCTTTTTCTCCTTTAAATCCGGGTAGATTTGCGAAAATAAATTAACCTTAATGACTTGTGCTTAATATCAAACAGTTGGTTAACTTATTGTATGGCCATAAAATAATCTGTTGACAATATTGTCTTTTCTCTTTCTCTCTTCCTCACAGTGAGAGCTGATTCAGCCCCGTACGTTAGTGTCTGACCCCAGTGTGACCCAGGAAGTTGCAGCTGGAGGTTGTGTTGTGTCTGGGAGGGGTCAGGGACCAGCGGGTGAGCAGCCTCCCACTGAGCTCTCCCAGGATATACAGTAGGACATCCACCCAGTCCTCAACTACCCTCTGTCCTGAAAGATTTCAGTTACGCTCCACTGTAGGACATTTGATCCAATTCGAGGTCTAATACTGAGTTGCTGAACAGTACAACAGATCTGCCTGAATAGGGTTGCTTCGTTCATTCGGTCCTCCACGAGAGAAAAACTGAATTTGTTTTTGTTTTTCTAGACATGGTGCTCATGTGAGTTAAAGTAAAACAATAATCATGTCACCAAGGGTGTCACCAAAATCAAGAAAACCAAAAATCTTTTACTAGATGTTTTTGTGGTTTCAGCTGTGTTTAACACTAAATAGTGAGTGTGTAGGCTGTCTTTAAGATGATCAGATTTAGTTTGAGGTCAGGGTGTGTTAGAAACCTAAACCTACTGAGGTGAGGCAGCAGCTGTCCTGGCATTGTGTGTGTGTGTTGAGGTGGCAGAGGTGGAGTTAAGGAGGGGTAGAAGTGTGTCAGTGCAGGTGTTGGGGTGGAAGGAGGTGTGGATTTTAGTGTCAAGTTGCCTGTGGGCATGTGTGTTTTTGCAGTTCATCAACCCTCCACTAAAAAAGGCTGATTACAGAAACTTAACTAGCAGGTGTACCACAGATCCAGAGATGCTCCCAGGATGCAGGGTTACTTGTGGCTCCTAGAGTCTCCAAAAGTAGACCGGGAGCCAGAGCCTTCAGTTATCAAGCTCCTCTCCTGTGGAATCAGGTCCTAGTTTGGGTTCGGGAGGCAGACACCATCTCCACATTTAAGAGTAGGCTCAAGACTTTCCTCTTTGATAAAGCTTATAGTTAGGGCTGGCTTGGGTGAGTCCTGAACCATCCCTTAGTTATGCTGCTATAGGCCTAGACTGCCGGGAGACTTCCCATGATGCACTGAGCTCCTCCTCTCCCGCTCCATCTGTATGCATTTTTATCCCATTACTATATGTCGCTAACGCGACATCTTCTCTCTCCTGTAGTTTTGTGCTTTCTCGTTTCTCTCCTCTCTCCTTCTGTCGCTTTCAGCAGGTATTTCTGCCTCTGGAGCTGCAGAGTCTGGATCGGTGGTTGTGGGCCACCTGCTGCCCCCGTGTTCCTGCTCGACAACTGCTACTGCAGTTGTTGTTATTGGTTCTGTTACTGATGCTGACATTATGCTGTCGCCAAATGCTTGCTCATGGTGGGATTTGTTGGGTCTCTGTAAATAATATTATAAAGAGTACGGTCTAGACCTGCTCTATAGGAAAAGTGCAATGAGATAACTTCTGCTATGAATTGGCGCTATATAAATAAAATTGAATTGAATTGAATTGATAATAGCTGGTTGCGACGGTCACGGCTCGGATTCACCCTTCACTGTTCCCCCTTTTAATGTAAGATTTATGCCTTAAATATCAACATTTTTAGGTGGACAGCCACCTTTGAGACTGTTTTTCACGTTTGGTTATTGGTCCCTGATCCCAGGGTGGTGCCCCATAATTATTAATCTATATTAATAATTTTATTAATACTCATAAATATCTTTGATATTTTTGCTAACAACCAAACCTGCCCTACCTGAATCCCAACAATTTTCAAGTGAAAAATGACATTAATGACAGTGACACAAATGCACACCAGCTGTCTCTGAAACATTTCCTGCAAACTATCTTGGGACACTCAGTAAACCACCAATCAATGACAATGCTGTCCTGTGTGCCAAGGGCTATTCACACAGTAAGCAATAGATGCATTTCCAAAACAAATGTGTTGCACCTGGTGGATCAAACACAACTGTTATGTAACTACTTCATATCCATCCACTTGCCTACTTTTCCAAAGACATCTCCAGTTTGTAATGTAGACTTTCTGTTAAAAATCTCTAGTCTCCAAGCCTTAACACTGGATAACCCTGATGACATCACTATGACATCATTAGGGTTATTTTCTTAGAACTGACAAAGCTCCTCCAAAAACTACAGAATACATTTTACAACTGTTTTCACAGTAATAGGTGAGTTTTGAGGTGGAGGAGAGTTAATTGACATTGACATGTAAAATCAGTGGAACTCCCCTTTAAGTATTATTATTACTCATGTGCATCCCACATAAAATGCAGTGCAGTACCGTAGTATCACTAAAAATATCAGAGATGAACTACACTTCTCTCCTCAACTAACCTTCATCATGCTCACACACACACGTTCACAGCGGTCAAACAGTCCTGAAGTGAGGCTTGGTGAAGTAGAGGTGATTCACTCACTCCCTCTAACCCCTGCTACACACACACACACACACAAACCACAAACGCACATATGGGCAATCAAAAACACACACCACAACGCCCTCTCCCTCCATTTCGCTCACTCTAACCACAGCTACTTCCCTGGTGAAAGCTGTTGGCTGAGGGGGGCAGGTGGTTAGTTTGATCACACACACACACACATGCATACTCCAAAAGCCACAATGCCAGATTAATAGAAACCAATCCAGCTTGTGATATTGACAGAAAGACAATCTCTCTTCTGTGACACTGAATGTCGAGGAGAGTCAACTATGCAGACAAAAAGTCATCAACAAGGGGATTTGGAGAACCACATACCAAAACCAGAAGAGAGAGAGAGTCATAAAGAGCGTTGAGAGATAAAGGAAGCTGTGTATGGCAACAGAGAGAAAGAGCGGAAGCAGAAAAGAGCTGTAAGCAAGTCAAGAGTCAGAGAAAGATACCACGAGTAGAGAAAGGTAGAAAGAATGAGAGAGTTTTGTGGATTATTTTGCATCTGAGTCACTGGTCGACTGGAAAGACCGCAAAGAGCTTTTTCTGCCACCTCTGCCCAGGACCGGGGTGCCTTGGCTGGGGTAAGAATACCACGACCACAGCCTCTTCACCTCCACTATTTATGTTAATAAATATAATTAATGATAATTATTTTATTGCTGCAACATGCTTTACTACAACATTTGAATATACAGTATATCAACTTTTACAGGTCTTTCTGCTGTTATTATGAAGTGTTACATTAAATAAGGAAAGCAGCATTAGGAGAAAAGTTATCACAGTCACTTCTATGAAATACCTTTTTAAACGTCATTAAATCATCACCACATTCATTTGGATTCCCTGGTGAGCTCACTGTAAACAAATGAGGCCATGGTGGAGCTAATGCATAATCTTATTATTACATCACCCATTCATTCCTTCCTGCCATTCTCAAAACTGCTGACAGTTTGAGCTTCATTTAAGCAGGAAAAACAGCACCATCTGCCTAATTTGTGCCATCATTTCTAGAATTTGCCCTGCCGGCTCACAGAGTACCCACACTGAGCTGAGCTGTGAGCTCCTGCAACCATTAAAGTCAAACTGAAATTTGAATTCTCAGCTTTTGTGTAAGGAAATAATGATTCTGCAGCATTTGTGCATATTTTCCAATATATATAACATATTTCAGAGAAGGATAAAACCATTTATTGACAAACTTGTGCAAACAGCACACAAGTTTCAAGCCTCTGGGCATTTCCCACAGCAGCGGTTGACTGACATCTGAGGACCATGTTGCTAGGAGACACACTGTCAACTTCTGTGCTGAGCTACTGGCTGGGGAACGTCATATCCCTTTTTATGTACCAATCAGGGGTGGAAGTAACAAATTACATTTACTCTTGTTACCGTAACAAAGTTTTCTTTCTTTAAATGAGTCATTTTGCTTGTACTGTCTTTGGTTTACCCTGATGACATGCTGAGGTGTGCTGCTGTGCAGCAGGAGCCTGTGGCTCTGCTAACAGCTCACTGTGGCTTTATCATCTTTACCAGTCTTTAAAAGTGATCCGCTGACCCCCCTAGCGCTAACATGCTAACATGTGTAGGCCGGTTTTTATTGAACAATAGCACTGCCAACAAACCACCACTAATGTCAGTGACACATATATGCAGTTTCCGTAGCTGTTTCACAGTAAAAGCCTCCCAGTGGTTTGCCAGTGAATCCACAATGGAAACATGTAATCACGGCTGGCCTGTGCCTGAGAAAAACGCTCCCTGAGTCAGTGTAGGGCTGCCGATCTAGCTTTGATCCAGAGGTCGAAACTGCTGCCCAAATCGGAGATTTGTTCAGTGATTCAAATAGGTCTCATTGCTGCTGGGTGCTACAGTTAGTCAACAGTATGAGCTCCATGTAGGAAAAGAATGGCGACATCCTCTTCCTACATAGCTAGCTGGCTGCCTAGCTACATCCATTAAAAAAAGCAACAGAAAAATGTTAATAAGCCTGTATGGCACGATTTATCCACAGCAATTATACAAGTCATCGAAATCAATGCGGCAATGATTTAATGATATGATGATACGATGAAATGAAGCTAGTTAGTAACTGACAGGAGTGATGGGTACAACTCCAAAAGCTAAGACCCATGTTTGAATGCTTGCAATAGATGGCACCCAAGTTGTGTCCAAAATGACTTTCTCATTCACTTGTTGACACTAACCTTGCACCTCAAACTACAAGTGTTCAACCAGCACTGAATTTCTAAAGCAACACGTCATTTTATTTTAGGGTGTGCTGTGATTGGCTGGTTTCATCGCTGCAATGCAACAAAACTTCACAAGCTGCAGGGCACTTTGAGGGCACTTACATTTTACACTTCAAATTCAGACACTCAGATAAAGCAGTGCAAAGTGCTCTAAAGTAGAACCAGCTAGTAGGACTGTTGTTACATTAGCTGGTCGAACACATCTCATTAACTATCCAACAATCTAAATAAACTACGCTTCACTGAAACTTTCAAATCCGAGAGAATACACAGAAAATGACCTCATATCCTCGAGAACGACGACTAGAAATCACAGCACGTCAGATTTATCTCGTGTGTTACTTTTTGATCCTATATCTCGGGATTTTATAGAGTTGTAAACATCGGTGTGTTGGTGTAATCCACACTTATTAGTACTGGTGAGAAACAATGATGATTTACACACACTACATGCATTCCTTCACACACACACACATGCACACGCCCACATAGATAGATAGCTTGTGGTTAAGAGATTTGACATGAACATTGATGTTTTAGCTTGTTGGAGGTTATTGACCTTTCATTGTCTGTGTGTATGTGTGTGTGTTTATTCATGCAGAGATAACAAAGGGTGGAGAGGAAGAAAAATCAGAAGAATAATCATTTTATGGTATCCAACAGTATCTGTGAGTCACCGTCGTCCTATCAGTCAGCTTTAATACGAGGTAAGTGTACTGTTTGTGTGTATTTGTGTGTTTAGCTGCACTGTTGGGTGTTTCTGTTGCTTTTTATGGGTTGATAAAGATCTTTAAGTATTTTAAGTGTATTTTATGATGAATGATGAATTTAGGAGTGTTTGAAAGGTTTCTGTGCGTGAATGCTTTTCTTGTATGTTTCTCAGCATTTTCACATTTTACACGTGAAAAGCTCCATGAGTTCTGTCACAGTGGAAGAATTTGAACAGATTTGTGATAACCGGATGAACTGAACAGGCCACCTGGAATAAAGAAGGAAAGGCTGTTGAGCAAGCCATAGCCTGTAAGCACATTATTTGATTCACTTTGTTATCTCAAAGGGAATTGAGTTTGCAGTTTGGGCACAAAATTGAACATGCACAATGCCAGTAACAGCATACAGGAGAGGAAGAAGGAAAACAATACAGACATACAGTTGAAACCAGATATTTACATACACTTCAGAAAAAACCCAACAACTTTTTTTTCTTTACTGTCGTACATTCAGTCAGTATACGTTTTCTGTTTTAGATCAATAAATAAAAACAGATTTTTTGCATTTGTTAAATGTCAGAATCGAGCGAGGGAGAATTTTTATGTATTTTTCTTATCACTTTCATCAAAGTCAGAAGTATACATACACTACATTTATTGTGTCTTTAAACAAAAAGAAAACTCCAGATGATTCCATTCTGAGCTTAAGAAGCTTCTGATAGGTTAATTGATTCCATTTGAGTTAATTGGTGGCACACCTGTGGATGCATATAAAGGCACACCTCAAACACAGAGCCTCTTTCTTTGACATCATGGGATAATCAAGAGAAATCAACCAAGCCACAAGTGTGGCTCATCCGTAGGTGCAATTTCCAGATGCCTGAAGGTCCCACGTTCATCCGTTCAGACAATAATACGCAAGTATAAAAAACATGGGAATGTACAACCATCATACCCTTCAGGAAGGAGACGGATTCTGAGTCCCAGAGAGGAACGTTTTTTGTTGCGAAATGTGCGAATCAACCCCAGGACAACAGCAAAAGACCTTGTGAAGATGCTGGCTGAAACTGGTAAGACAGTGTCATTCTCCACAGTAAAACGAGTCCTGTACCACCATGATCTGAAAGGTTACTCTGGGAGGAGAAAGCCATTACTTCAAAACCATAAAAAAGCCAGACTACAGTTTGCAACTGCACATGGGGACAAAAATCTTAATTTCTGGAGACATGTCCTGTGGTCTGACGAAACAAAAATTGGATTGTTCGGCCATAATGATAAACGGTATATTTGGAGGAAAAAGGGTGAAGCTTTGAAGCCTCAGAACACCATCCCAACTGTGAAGTATGAGGGTGGTAGTATAATGTTGTGGGGCTGCTTTACTGCAGAAGGGACTGGTGCACTTCACAAAATAGATGGCATCATGAGAAAAGAAAATTATGTGGATATATTGAAGCAACATCTGAAGACATCAGCCAGGAAGTTAAAGCTTGGGCAAATGGGTCTTCCAAATGGACAATGACCCCAAGCATACCTCCAAATTAGTTACAAAGTGGCTTAAGGACAACAAAGTCAAGGTATTGGAGTGGCCATCACAAGCCCTGATCTCAATCCCATAGAAAATTTGTGGGTGGCACTGAAAAGGCGAGTGCGAGCAAGGAGGCCTACAAACCTGACCCAGTTACACCAGTTCTGACTGACCATCAACAGCTAGCTTAGCATCTCTGACTGCACACAGCTCATCAGAAGTCCTGACCTCACGGTGAAGCTGTGGGGTTCACACACCCTCAAATTCTAAACAAAACTAGCTGAATGGAGGTGTACCCACAGCTAACGTTAGCAAGTCAGCTAAGAACACACAACATGTGAATAAGACAGCTGTGGAATTACCAGGAGCCTTGTTTCTTGTTACAGGAGTTGTATTTCTCCTCTTTTGATAGCAGCTAACCGCCTCCCCACAACATCATCCCCTGCACCAAGCTAGCATGTCCCGGAGAAGTATGTCCAATGCACACACAATCTGAGATCAATCTGATGTTACAGCAAACAAGCTAACTCCTAAATGTCATAGTAGCGGAGCATTACTGGGAAAAGACACTGAAATGTTACTGAAAAATTACTGAAATTCAAATTGTAAACTCTTACACTATTCGTTACTGAAAAATGGAATCACATTACTGTAACGCGTTACTAAGTAAGCGTTACTACCCAACAGTGTTGAGGACCCAGGGGTTTTACATCCACAGGGACAGAAGCACACCAAGTGTGTACAAACCATGCCATGCATTTGCAATGTCTGAGATGGGTTTTGTTGTGTTCTCATTCTTACACAAAGTTAAGTCCTTCTGATGAGTATCAGTAGAAAAGATCTGCTTGCTGGGGAGTTACTGCAAATGCTGAATATAATTATTGTGGACTTGTGTCCTAACAGTTAAGAAAGTTAGCCTACCATTTGGAAAGATGAAAACAAGGGAGAGAGAATACAAAAGACCCGGCTGAATTCCAACCGGGAACATTGCAGCTCATGGTTGCCATCTTAACGCCTAAGTCATGGTGGCACCCCATTTTGTTCTTGTAATTGATGTAACAGAAAAGATAATAATAAATAATAACTTTAATTAATAGTACCTTGGGGCACCACTCTCTTTAAAGAAGAGAAATGATTTAATATTCATTTAATATACTAAACTATCAATTTGGAACTCTGATTAATAATTCATTTAATAACTATAACCAGAATTACCATTAATAGCTAGTAGGTTGCAGGATTTGGAGTTCAACATAGAAGAGGTTGGTAAAATATTCACTCTTCTGCAACATTAAAGAAACCAGCATAATTATACAATTATACACAATATGAAATCTAATTCTAAATACACTAAGCTACAGAAAAAAGGGTGTATGGGGGGGGGGGGGGTCCAAAATAGCGGCTTGGATTCAAAATGGCAGCTGTGGCAGTGGCCACATGGACAAAGAAAATGTATTCAAAATGGCGGCTAAACCCAAGTGTTAAACGTTAAACAAAGGAACTAACTCAAAATGGCGGCTGAGCCATGTTTGATTAAGAGTGTGGCTATGTTAAAAGTCAAATTAGAGTGTATGTGTGGTCTAGTTTAGGATAACGGTGCCAGTTTAGAAAAGAGGATTGTTAGTTTACATTCAAGACCCTCTGTCTGTGTGAAGCATAACATTACTAACGTCAATTTAGCATGTGGCTACCAAATCCTAACAGGGGGCAGCACATCACAACAATAAAACTCAATGAACCAAATCAACACATCTACATTCACAAAAGTACACAGTCCTGTGCTTAGCCAAGTGCACTGTTGAGCCATGTGAAGCTATGTAATGCCCAGTTACGTTACCAGTCCATGGAGGAAAAGAAGGTTGCTTTGGAGTAGGCGTACTCCTTCTTAGCCAGCGGCCCGTCTGTTGTAGACGGGCCAAGCTGGAAAGAACTGTGGTTCCGGGAAAAGTCCTTACTGTGCAGTATTCAGATCGGAGGAAGCTCCGTCTGTTGTTCTCCTTACAGTTACTTCTTAACGTTAGCTGGCAGACTTTGTGTAGTAGCCGTTGGCGCTAACTAAGCTTTGTTGCAGAAATCTTACGCAGGCCCTCTTGGCTCTGCGGTAAGAGAGTTCAGTTCGGTGTTTCTGCTCCGAGCAGATTACACAGCAGTAACAGCTGCTGCTGAGCAGCAGTGCTGGAGACGAAGCCAGGAGGAAAGAGCTTGCTCACTCTCTGTTAGCGGTGAGCTAACCAGAAATCTTAAGACAAGGGCAGGCCCTCGTGTTGTGGCCATAATCCTTTGTTCCTCTTCGGTGAGTCTGTTCAACGCAGACCTCCTGAGGTCTGGGGGTAGAGCGAGGAGAAAAGAGAGAGAGAACATCTGGTGACGTCACAGGTCACAGGTCAGACTGTCCATGGGGGGAGTTCACACCTACAGTAGGTATGAATTATGGAGGATTGTGGGAAACTGAGTTCTATGGCTTTCCTTTGTTTATAGAACAAAAGAGCATGTGGTCTCATAATAAAAAGTTCAGTCAAAGTCCCACAAATGAACACATTTGTCTGTGCCAGAGGTCCCAACAGCTGCCTCTGTGAGCCTGCAGCCTCCGAGTTAACAGGGAGGATGACAGGAGAGATTCCTTCCTGCTGCATCAACCAGCAGCTGTGTGAATGACTATACATGTCTGCTTCATTTTCCCAGCACCTATTTACACGACTTGAGGTAATGAGCCACATCTTTTCATGATTAGTCATCTATTTCGATAGTTTGCCTTCACTGACTGCTGTGAAACAAACATTGATCCAACTTATACACAGTCTTTTTAAGGTTTTTGGTGGGTGTGTAGTAGAAGATGACTCTGCTGTGGTGGGATGTATCAGCGGTGGTGATGAGACGGAGTACAGGGCTGTGGTGGGGAACTTTGTCTCATGGTGTGAGCAGAACCATCTGCAGCTCAATGCAACAAAGTCTAAGGAGCTGATTGTAGATCTACGGAGGGCCAAGGCACCAGTGACCCCGGTCTCCATCCAGGGGGTCAGTGTGGACATTGTAGAGGATTACAAGTACCTGGGAGTACACATGGACAATAAACTGGACTGGGCTAAGAACACTCAAGCTGTTTACAGGAAGGGCCAGAACCGCCTCTATTTTCTGAGGAGGCTGAGGTCCTTCAACATCTGCCGGACAATGCTGAGGATGTTTCATGAGTCTGTGGTGGCCGGTGCTATACACTCTGTTTCAGTTTTATTTATTGATATTTATTCATACCTCTATTACTGCTGTGCAATATCCTCCGTCTCATAATCGTCTAATAAGCTACACTTAACTTGACAGTAATCTATATTGCACTATTACTTATTACTTTTTTTACTTTTACTATTTACTTTTATACTTTATATCCACTTTGTACTTAATTTATCTTAGCTGTATTATAGTGTATTATATTCTGATTTGCTTAGTGCTTCTATTCCTGTGTGCACTGACTGACAGTGAGCTGCTGTAACAAAAGAGTTTCCCCTCAGGGATCAATAAAGTCTTTCTGATTCTGATTCTGAAGTATGGGGGGATCTATCACTTCCTGTCCCCTGCTAGTATGTGGATGAACATTACACCCAAATGTAATAGTTGAACATTTCCAAAACCGTTGGGCATTAATCTGTGAGGGCCAAAACTGATGTTGGGTGATAAGGTCACTCCACACCAAACTGGGAAAACTATTTCTTTATGGACCTGGCTTTGTGCATGGGGGCACTGTCATGTTGAAACAGGAAAGGGACAAACACAAAGTTAATAATTCTATTGTCAAAAAATCATTGTATGCTGTAGCATTAAGTATTTCTGTATTGGAACTAACCAGGAAAAAACTCCGTTCTCATCGAGTTTGTTTCCAGCAGCTGGGCAGCTGTTTTCAGTGAAAAAGCTCTGATAAAGCCACTGTTCACTACCTGCTCAGCAGCAAACAGCAGACACAGTTACAGACTAGCTGGGGAACACAGTGGAGCAATTTGCAGGTAAAGCTCACTCCAAATCAATGCTAATGTTGTTCCAAGTTAATGTAAATACTGTAGGCAGCTGTTTGCTAATATATTAGCTATATCAACTTTGAATGGTGATAGTATGTCAGTGTTGTGTTTTCCAATTCTTTCCATGCCCCAAAAGGCAAAAAAAGCCAACGTGTTGCGAGTGTCCAGCGGGGGTCTTTGCTGCTGAAATTCTCAAGAACACTTTGTGACAGGGTGCACGTGTGTTAAGTGTGTGTGTTTCCTCTTTAAAAGAAACATCAGTTTTTCTTGACTGTGTTCTCACTTCTGACATCACTGTCTGCATTTGCAGACTCAGCCTATTTTAAGTTGTGCACAGCATCATCAATACACATAACACTGCGTGTCTGTGCTGGAAAACAGTATCCATGCGTGTCACATACATTCACTGCAGAAGTACTGATTATTATACAGTGTTCTTGTCTATTGAAGTGAACTGGAAAAGTGAAAGCATACAATTGCAGTGACAGAAGAATGTAGTTTGCAAAAATAACATATCATTACTTACTTTTTTCCCCCTAAAAATTATCTTTATTTGTGGTGGGATAATCTCACAGTCTCAAAGTGAAATTGAAAATGGAAAAAGTGAAAATGGAATATTAAAGGTCCAGTTTCTAACATTTAGGAGGAGCTATTGGCAGAAATGAAATATAATTTATATAATTTATAAGTGTGTTTTCATTAGTGTAGAATCACCTGAAAATAAGAATTGTTGTGTTTTCGTGACCTTAGAAGCCCTTTATATCTACAGAGGGAGCGGGTCCCCTTCCACGGAGGCCGCCATGTTGCACCGCCATGTTTCTACAGTAGCCCAGAACGGACAAACCAAACACTGGCTCTAGACAGGGCCATTTTTTACGACTTTTGCGGCCACCGTAGTTTCTCCTACACGCTTGGAAGGGGAGGGCGAGGCGAGCGGTATTCAAATGGTTGCAAACTGCAATTTCACCGCTAGATGCCACTAAATCCTCCACACTGGACTTTAAGAGGAAATTGTTAATAAAATCATTTGACTCTACTACCATGAATAATGAGAAAATGATTAAATGGTAACAAGAAAATGGGAATATACAGTAATACTGATCATGACAAATTTATATCATGAAATTGCAATTTGAAATCTGAAATCGACGAACATGAAATGGACAATAGAAAATGTTTAAATGCAAATCATCTAATTGAAAGTTTTAAGCATAAGAAGGGAAGAAGGGAAAAGCATAAGAAGACCAACACTGAATTGGTTGCTATGTCTGTAGATGCTCCTGAATTTCTCCTCTGATTATTTAGCCTTTGGTGCAATATTTACAATTTCCACTGCAACTAAGTTTCTACAGAGTTTTCAGTAGTTCCTGTAAGAAGCGGGGCTGCCTATCCAACTCCTCAATAACATCAGAGGTCATTAAGAGTCCTAGGACTACAGGCTTACCCAACAACCCCTTCGCTGTTACTCCTGTGCGTTCCAAGCTTTGCAGAACAGATGTGTTTCTACATTAGCCACAGTGTTTTCAGGCAGCATCCTCACATGCTGTTTACTTGAATGGAAGTTTGTAGCTGACAGAAGAGCTTCACACAGTGAGAATGACGATGCAGCTTTAAGATCGATGGTCGCAGCTCCAATGCGTTAGATTTTCCTGATACGTTGCTGCTCCACCATATGCATGTCCACAAAGACCAGACAAGATTCAAGCTCACCATGACATCTGCTACTGTCTTTGTTTTTTGTTGAAAAATGTTGGGATGGGTCGTCTCAGGCATATAGATTCACGTGTGATCCCTGTTGTATTTGGTGTTTGAAAATGATCATTTTCAAGGCCAAAAGGTTCATGGCAGTTTTTGAATAGTTGACAAAACAATCTCAACTCAAGGTCTTTCTAGTTCCGGAGGTTTGTACCATATTACATGGTCTTCATTGCCAAAAGTTTGCTCAGTTGTCATGGATCTTTAGATGTTCAAACCTTCTATTATTCTGAGCACTTTAGGGACCATGACATTTTTTACAGACATTCGGGATTCCCAGAGGATGAATCCTAATAACCTTTCCTCTTGTGCCATCAGTTGGCCAAAGTCTTCACTCACCTGGTAAATTATCTCAACATCTACTTGATGGACTGGCACAAAATTGTGTACAGACATTTGTTGTTCCAGATCGATGTATCCTAATACCTTTTGCCTGACTTTTCATCTAACACCATCATCAGGTCAACATTTTGTACAAGTACAGCCTCTCAGAGCAGCTGGCCGGGCTGTAGACTCTCAGTCTCTCTTCATTTTGTACCAACTCAACTCATCACACTTTCATGTTGAATTGAAACTAGTTTTACTCACTTTCCTATTATTATATGCATTTTCGTGTGCAAGCTGCATGTATTCTGAATGATGTATTTTGTAGCTGTGTTACTGGATTGGGTGTGCATAATGAAGCGTGATAGGATGTAGTTGTGTTCAACACATTGTGGATACATATGGCAAATCTGTCATATTAAGGGGACTCAGCTATTTGGGGACAAGAAGTTGGTCCCTTGTTTTTAGTTAGTGACTTATTGTTAAGGTTAGGGTGTCTATGAATGTAAGTCAATACAATGAACTCCGAAGTGACAAAAATAAGTTTGTGTGTGAGTGTGTGCGTCATTGCTCTGCCGGGCTGTAACTGCTTGTGTCCCACATGTTCAAAGGCATCAGATCACGTGTTTCCTGCCTGTGTGCTGCGGTTACAGTTTCTGGTTATAATGGCGTGTGTGTGCTTCATCCGCAGTTTGAGACAGGATGCTTGCATACAGAAAGTTTACTTTGCTCCTGTCGGTCACTGGGATGTGCCCAGCGGAACCACAGTTGGTGCAGCAGATTTTGTGGCTTTGGGCTCTAACCTCAGGCCTGCTGAAAACTAGCTTAATGAATCAGCTGCTCCACAAAGAAAACGGGTTTCTTGCTTGTTTCTCCTCACTGTAAAGTTTGTGGAACTCGTTCCGATGATCAAACCACAGCGTGTTTTTACCCAGCATACGATGATCAGATCACATGTGGTTAACCCATCAGTGGTTAAGAATCAATGCGACTGTCATCTCTGATTGTTTCCATCTCCTGCAGTGCTGTCGGTTGTTGGTGAGTGGTTACGTCATCACTAACTCTCGACCAATCATCACTTCTGTAACATGAAATCTACTGAACACATTGCTGCTTTATCTCCATCTACACACACACACACACGTGTATACATGTGTGTGTGTGTCTGTTAGTCTGTCCTCAGTTTAGGAACAATCTACCAGACACACTCTGCTGCTTTATCAGTGTGTGTGTGTGCTGTTACTGTAGTTGTTCCCTTGTTGAGATTATCTGAGCTCGTTCAGCTGAGGCAGAGAGCACAGCACAACGCAGTTTACTGTTAGTTTTCAGTGGATGTGTGTTCTTAGACTGTTTGCATTTAGTGTCACTGAACTGATCACAGCGAAAAGCAAACACAAATCTCTGGTTGACCCCATGACTGCTCTTGGTCAGACTGATCCAAATGAATAAGAATTCTGTTTTAACCCAATCAGCGGTGCCTTTAATGAGCCCGCAACCAATTAAAAACTCAATTCTTTCCATGGCAGACAAGTCATAGTGTCATGTACTGATGAAGGTTAAATGCGTATCTCCTGTCGCCTTCATGTTCAGCTATATCAAAATATGTCTTGGGGACAGTGTGCTACAGTCATGTGCACATCCACAAAACCTCAGTGGGATAAGTTCTAGATTTAAAAATCTGCAAGAATACAAAATAAAGCTTTAGGGGCCACAACACTGGAAGACACCCACGTAACGGAAGTGAGAGGTACACCGAAAATGACCACCGACATGATAATCACTCAGTCACGTTCATATGTGCCAAAATATCCATGAAACGGGGTTAAAACATCTGTGATGCCGTCAAAGGTCGGTGTGATGTCGCCTGGTTCATCTCACAAGTGTTTCTACAGACGAGCAGCAGAGCGAGGAGCCTAAAACAAGTAACCTACTCCTCTCCATCAAAGTGTCCTGTGCAGCTGTTACTGTGACTGCACAATCATCATGTCATTGACGGATTTGGTTTCCATGTGCACCCTTCTTCCAAATAATCATCTTTGTTTGTGACAGGTTGGGCCAGTTTTCTAAAGTAAACATTATTCATTTAACATCCAGCGTCACTTAACAAAGCCATCAGCGGTCCTGATGAAGGTATCGACTTAAAGAGGCAAGTAAATGAACATTATCGTTAGAAACGCCGCGGCTCCTCCTTCCTCCTGCGGGCCCCAGAGCTTCTTCAGGTGCTCTTATCCTAATATCAGCGCGAGGAGGTTTTAACACCATCTTTTCACAGACACTGTGGAAGCTAAAGAAAGCTTGTAAAATGTATTTCACAATCATCTTAAGGTGCTTTCAGAAGTCGGGACCCAGCTACGAAGGTCACAGAAACTGCAGGCAGATCAGATTTACAGCTGACCTCTGCTTCAGGGGACAACAGACCAACGGGTGACTGCATTACATTACGTCTTTTCAGCTGACGCTTTTATCCAAAGCGACTCCCAAGAAGTGCGTTCGACCAAAAATTGCAAGAGGCATGCAAGGACATCAACTTCAGCTGCGTCAGCTGCTACATTTAGAAACAATAAGAGGTAGAGACCCAGTCTAGTTTTGTATCTATAGGTGCAGCTCGTTCCACCACTGTGGAGCCGGGACAGCAAAGAGTCGGGATTCTGTTGAGCGGCAGCCGGGCCCCTCGGAGCAGAGCGTAGTGGACGGCTGTCTGCTTTGACCGTGTCCTGGATGGAGGACAGGAGTCAGGAGTCTGCTTTTCTTTTTCTTTACTCCTCCCTCTCCATCCTCCCTCCGCCCCTCCTTTCCCGCTCCATATATCTCAGATGTTTGGCTGAAGACAGAGCCACTCTGAGTTGTTTTTGTGCGTTTCCATCATCCGTTTGTTGAAAACGCATTGTTCCCTTCCCTCCGTTCATATATCAAAGTTCTTTGAAACGTGTTTTGCTGCTTTTCTGTAATTCTTTTGCTTTAATTTACGCCTCTCGTCACGTCTGAACCCATCGCGTTGCACGCCACTTTCCACTTGTCCACATTGTTCGCCTTTCTCTGCGACATCGTATGCGCCTGTCCAGAGCTGATTCTGGTTATCTGGAGGCTCCACCTGCTGCGTGAGTGTGTGTCAGTGTGTGTGTGTGAGTGTCACGGAGAGACAGAGTGTGTTATCAGGAGGCGGCAAAGCGTAACAGAGGAAACTCCACGGGTCTGCTTCGGGCTGATTTTAAAAGAAGTGATGCTGACTCTCAGTGTGTAGCCACATTCCCACACACACATGTTCACAGAGCACTTGTATATTCTCACACAACACCAATATCCATCACTTATCACAGTGTCAAAGCGCACTTCAATGCATAAGGAGCCGTGGCAGTTAGGAGTCAGATATCAGGCTCATATTGGACTTTTGAAAAACTCAGGCTCCAGATTTTTTTCATTCTTTTTGATTGACGAGGCTGTAGGATATCAGAAAAAAAGTCAAAAACAGCCATCACAAGTTCCAAGGTGATGTCGTCAAATGTCTTGTTTTGTTTTGTTTTGTCCAAATCCCCCAAACTTACAATGAATACAGAAAAACGCACCAAATCCTCACATTAGACACGCTTGAGTTTTGAACTCCATCATCAAAGCTGTTGACAGTTCATTTTCTTTTTTTAAATTTAATCCATGGTCTTTTTTACTTCAATTTCCTGGACAAAATGAATATCCCAACAAAATATATACAAACATACATACACATGCATAACTACACACATATACATACATACGCACACACATTTACCTGCCATATAATTGTTGGAACAGTGGAAAGACAAAGACGGTTTGGGGGAGTTTTATTTTGTTTCTGATGATCTACGAGGTAAAATTACTGTTTTTCTCAATGGAGTCTGGTGGGCGGTAGCGCCCGTTTGTTTCGGTCTGAGATGCTGGTGCTCTAGTGCGACATTTCCTAGCAGTGAATGTCGCACACAGCTCCTTTAAATTGATCAGTTGTCTTTGGGAAGCCTGTATCTGAACTAATCCCAATCACACTGCTTCTATATGTCAAAATATAATAATACAAATATTAATTTCTGGCTAAATATTCTATCTTTCCCTTCGAAAATGAGTAATAGTTTAGTGAAAGCATTGATATACTACTATTTAAATGATTTGTTTAAGTTCTGAGACTGATGCTTGTAACGGCATGCCGCTTCTGTAATGATGTCTGACTCTGTAAGAAGTTTGAAGTGTGAAGATTTAGTACCCATTGAGGAACTTTCAATTGTATGCTCCTTTACACTTACACTTCAAAGGGAAATATTGTGCTTTATACTCCACTACATTTAGACAGCTAATGTTACTAGTTACTTTAACAATTAAGATTTTATTTTATAAAACATATGAGCAGTTTAGAAAATAAAATGCCTTGTTAAGGATTAAACCAGCGGTTCCCAACCTGTTTCTGGTTCTGACCTCTTACAGAAAATATATGTGTGTGTCTCCTTGACCTGTTTCAGATGTCTATAAGTTGTTAGCAGTTCCACATTTCCCCTCCAAACTTCTCAGATTGTATCATTTAAATAACAGTTTGAGTCCCAAAGATGTCCAATTATCCAATATTTCACAAAAAATCAAAGATTAGAGAAAAGAATGAATGCAAATGTCTCCCATCAATCATCTCACAACCCCTCAGATTTATCAGGTGACCCTTTGGAGGGGCCCGACCCCTAGGTTGGGAACCACTGGACTAAACTAGCTAACTGTATATAAAGTAGTTCAAACTAAACTAGCTCCACCTCGTATCAGTATTAACAATACATAGTATATAATAATATATCAGTCATGGGGGACATTTTACTGCAGAATGAGTCATTTGGACATTTGGCGAACTGTCCCTTTAAGTTCATGAAACCATCACAATTAGCAGTGCATGTGATTGTATAGTTGGCAAAGTATTAAAAGTATATCATTGCATTATTGTGTGTTAGTTCAGTGCAGTGCAGACTATTCATCTCGTGCTGCACTTCCACAGGCATTAGCACATAGGAGCAGCATAATAATAACCTTGTCATCATTAATATCAGTAATGGAGTTGACACTGATGGATTATTTAACACATTCATAAACGTAAATCACTATAGTAGACATGCAGTTTTAACTTTATTGTTAAGTATATCAGCTTTTTTGCTTATGACGTACAGCTAAATTATTCTAGGAATATTATTGTGGCTTTTTTATTTCAGCCTGTAGCCTAATCATTTCTCACGTCTTAGTCATCTGCTGATGTCACTGGTGACATAATGGCACAGATTTCATTATGTCTGCAGATTGTAGGTTACAGTAGATGTTTACCATATTTTGCAATGATCATTATCTAATCCTCTTTTCTAATGATCAGATTTAGCAGTTAGCTCCTGTTAGCTAGAGCAACAACAATCAACTATCTATCTGCTGCTATAAACAAACACAGACACAGAAACTAACATCTATTTTTATTTAGGTAACTTAACAAGGCTGCACATGCTACTTACCTAGCTGGCTAACTACCTAGCTGGGGTTGGGAGCTCGGTTTATTACTCAGTATCAAAGGTAAGAGCCAGTGTTAACAGCAGCAGCTAATGTCAGTTACCTCGGCTGCATTTTGGCTCTGAGGTTGCTCTAGCAAAGAAGAGCTAGCTAACACTGCAAACACGTTCTCTTCACTTTGATGCTCAGTAATAATCCAAGCTCACAGGCCTAGCTAGTCAGCCGGCTAGCTAGATAGCATAAGCAGCCTTGTTATTTGGCTCCAAAGCTAAATAGGTTTAGTTTCTGAGTAGCCTATTGGTTTTATTTACAGGAGAAGCTAATAGTTTGTTAATTCAGAATTACTTCATTTAGCTAACCGGCTAAATTTGGTAGCATTTGTTGAGCTTGCTAGCTCAAGAGAAGCAGGGGGTACGTCATTGGCGGTTCCAATCATGAATGGTAAATAGACTGCAGTTATAATTCTCTTTTCGACCTTAAAAGACTTAACGCTTTTCTTGCTTCTCATTCATTTTGAGTTGAGTGTCTTGCTCAGCGTGCACATGGACAGAAGGAGCCAGGGATCGAACCGCCAACCCTGGAATTAATGGATAACCCACTTTACCTCCTGAGCCACAGCCGCAGTTTACTCAATCCTGTTTAACTAACAGAGGCTGTTTCACAGTTTCAAAATGTCAGTTGGTCGAGTGTGTGTTTGTGTGTGTGTGTGAGTTGTAACAGACAGAGGAGATAGTGAGGTAAGAAGGAAGCGAGGAGGATGTGTGACAGAGCGACCGTTAGAAAGACAAGGCCTTGCATTCAGCACACACACACACACACACACACACACACACCAACAGCAGAGCAATACTGTTGCTGTTAACATGTAGGAAGAAACTAAACAGTAAATATATTTATCATTAGTTTTTACCACGCAGACAATGATACACCAACACTCCACAGACTTTGTTATGAACTGTTTAGACATCAGATATTCAATGCAAATAATTGTCGTTGTACAATTTGAATGTAGACCAGACAAAGAGAGGATCAGTGTGTGTCTGTGTGGCATCCAGTTTTGCATTTACTGTATATTGGTTAGTCATGCTGGTACCCATGCACAGAAACTCTCTCTCTATCTCATGTGCACACACACACACACACACACACACACTTACCAAAGCCACAAGCCAAGCAGAGTTTTGCAATAAATAACCACAAGAGAGAGCTGACTGGACTTCAGCTGTGTGTGTGTGTGTGTGTGTGTGTGTGTGTGTGTGTGTGTGTGTGTGTGTGTGTTTGCCTCTGCATGAAAAGAAAAACAAGTTGGAGCAAAACAACAGCGTGAGAAGAGAAACGGAAATCGTTATTTTAGTAGTCTAGTAGCAGGAAGGAGGGAGGAGGAGCAAACATGAAAGAAAAGAAAAGAGGAGGCTAGGATAAAGGAGGGAAGATTAAAGGGAAGGAGAGGAGCAAATAAGATGAGAGAAGAAGGAGAAGGAGGTAGATGTGTACAGTTGCAGCTGCAGTTACATATTAAGAGTTTATTAAATATGATGCACTGTTATAGATAACAGTAGATACAGTTGTTAAAACTAGCTCCACCTCAACTAGCGACACAGTAAAATGCTGCTTACACAGTAATGCAGCAGTGACAGGCAAGGCAAGTTTATCTGTATAGCACATTTCAACAACAAGGCAATTCAAAGTGCTTTACATAAAACATAAAAGCAACATAGGGCAATATAAAAAGACATTTAAATGCAATTAAAAAGAGTAAAATAGAAAATAAACACAAGATAAAACAGGAGAGTAAAAGTTACAATGCAGTGTAAGAAATGAATCATCATTTGACTGAATAAAAGGCAGCGGCAAACAGGAAAAACAGAGCATAAAACTGAATGCCAGGTTTAGTTTTGACTCCGGGGACAGAAAGCAGACCTGTCCCAGACGGCCTGAGAGGTCTGGATGGGTCAGAACGAAGCAGATCAGAAATGTACTTTTTACTAATAATAATTTAAATCAGGAGAGATATCATTTGAGTGAACAATAATTTATTGACACAACACATGCACAATAAGGATGATAAATGCGTTTTTGGCTTTTAGACCCCATGCTGACGTCGTCATTTTTTAAAGGGGGTGGTGAGGCCGTGAGTAGTAGGATACCCCCGATGGAGTCTGGACACTGGTGGTGGTGGTGATGAATGAGAGGCTGCTGAGATCTGGATGATGAGAAGAGGAGCTCAGACCTGGGCGTTGGAAGTGATGAAACTGAATGCGATGATTCACACTGAAAGACAGCTGACAGCAACAGAGAGAACAGATTTTAAGTTTGACAACAAAGATATGATTTGCTGATAGAGATTGTGGCAAAATCTGGTTGGTTTAATCAGCTGATACGAGGAAGCAGGAGAAGGGGGTGAGAATGAATGAGTAACATTAGACGCTAAGATTCATAATATAATACACTCACTTAATTCTGAGTAATTTTACTTTAAGTACACTTTGTGAACAATACTTATGTACTTTTACTCTACATTTTCAACGTTTACTTGTAATCGAGTAATTTTAGATTGCAGTATTTCTACTTTTCCAGCAGTAAAGGATCTTGTTGGGAACAAAGGCGAGGTCTCTGAACTTTCTTTTAAGCTCTTTTTTTTTATTCTGCTGCTTCACTTTTCCATCAAGACGAGACGAGAGACTGTACAAGGCATCCCGGTAGCCTAATGGCTAAGGTGCATATACTGTATAACATAACTATAGTGTTCACGGTTCCATTCCAGACCACTGTTGCTTGTCATACTCCTCTCTCTCTTCTCATGTTTCCTGCACTGTCAACAGTATCAAAGGCAAAAATACAAACAAAAAAGTCTTATTTCCATTGTACGATTCATTATCATGCCAAGAGCATCCAGGGAACAATGAGAGCAGAACCAAATTATTCAGAAACTTTAATAGACCCTGTCAATTTTTTAAACAAAAAATAATATTCTTTGACACTGTAAAAGCTCTATTGTGTATGTGCTTGCTAGCAGCTATTGGTTTTTTTAAGGTAGATAGCTACACTTTCTGGGGTCCAATACTTGAGAATTTACGGCAGTGTAGGCCATCTGTGTGATTTCTGCCTGAAGGTCCAGTAGTCAGGCCATCATTACCATTCTGGAGGTTGTGAGCTGGTTACAAATAGGAGAATAAAATGTGAAATGTGAATGAATTAGTAGCCAGTATAGTGTGATCTTTTATCTTATTATTTTCAATTTCACAAGACTGTGCATCCTCTATGTTTATTACAATCTACAGTGATGCAGTAACAACTCTACGATGCTGAAGATGTACAATTTCTACCAGGTGATTTGCAGTTCAAGACACCACATCCACAAGGTGTGGAACCAACAGAACAGCTGATATCCATCAAGTGTCGGCCGTTGTCTAGGTCCTGAGTGTTTAAAGCTAAATAAGGAAATCCAGAATAAAGTAAATTTGACACTAAAATATAAAATCTGATTTTGGAGTTCATCGTTCATCGTTTGGTGAAATATATGTCTTAACCAGTCATTTCTGTCTCACTGTCACTCACATATCTAGTGCAAACAATATCAATAATTGAGCAGAAAGACACAAATACAAAATAAACTCTTTTTACAGTAGTACTTTTTCTTTCTCCTCCTCGTCTTTTTCAATGACCCCTCATCGTCAATTCAGTTCAATTACATTTTATTTATATAGCGCCAATTCATAACAGAAGTTATCTCATTTCACTTTTCCTATAGAGCTTTATAATATTAATTACAGAGACCCAACAAATCCCACCATGAGCAAGCATTTGGCGACAGTGGAAAGAAAAAACTTCCTTGGAAGAAAACTTGGACAGAACCAGACTCAATGGTGGGCCGTGTAAGGTTTTGAGAGAGAAAAAGACAGAGAGCGAGAGAGAGGTTTAGAGAGAGAGGTTTTGGAGGGGGGGAGAAACGAGAAAGCACAGAACTATGGGAGAGAGATGTCGAGTTAGTAACATGCAGTAATGGGATAAAAATGCATACAGACAGAGAGGGAGAGAGGAAAGAGATGCATCATGGGAAGTCTCCCGACAGTCTAGGCCTATAGCAGCATAACTAAGGGATGGTTCAGGGCTCACCCAAGCCAACTCTAACTATAAGCTTTATCAAAGACGAAAGTCTTAAGCCTACTCTTAAATGTGGAGATGGTGTCTGCCTCCTGAACCCAAATTGTGGATGTGATTCCACAGGAGAGGAGCTTGATAACTGAAGGCTCTGGCCCCCATTCTACTTTTGGAGACTCTAGGAGCCACGATTAACCCTGCATTCTGGGAGCGTAGTGTTCTGGTCGGATAATAACTCAACTCAACTCAACTCAACTTTATTTATAAAGCACTTTCAACACCACAATTGGAACCAAAGTGCTGTACATAAAATATAAAAAGAAACAGAAAAAACAGAAAACAAACATATGACATACACACATAAGGTATTGTGAGATCTTTAAGATATGATAGTGCCTTAAGAGCTTTGTAGGTGAGGAGAAGGATTTTAAATTCTATTCTGGATTTTACAGGGAGCCAGTGCAGAGAAGCTAATATTGGAGAAATATGATCTCTTTTCCTAGTTCTTGTTAGTACACATGCCGCAGCATTCTGGATCAACTGGAGAGTCTTAAGGGACTTATTCGGGCACCCAGATAATAAGGAATTGCAATAGTCCAACCTAGAAGTAACAAATGCATGCACTAATTTTTCTGCATCATTTTGAGACAGGATGTGCCAGATTTCTGCAGTCCTTGAAGTTTGTTTCATGTGGGAATTAAAGGAGAAATCCTGATCAAAGATAACTCTGAGGTTCCTTACGGTGCTGCTGGAGGCCAGGGCAATGCCATCTAGAGTAACTATATCTTTAGATAAAGTGTCTCAGAGGTGTTTGGGGCCAAGTACAATAACTTCAGTTTTGTTCAGAGTTTAACATCAGAAAGTTGCAGGTCATCCAGGTCTTTATGTCCTTAAGGCATGCTTGAAGTTTAGTTAACTGGTTAGTTTCATCTGGCTTGATCGATATAATTGGGTATCATCTGTATAACAATGAAAGTTTATGGAGTGTTTCCTAATAATATTGCCTAGAGGAGGTATATATAAGGTGAATAGAATCGGTCCAAGCACAGAACCTTGTGGACCTCCGTGACTAATGGCGTGCACGGAGGACTCACCGTTAACATGTACAAACTGAGATTGATCTGATAGATAGGATTTAAACCAGCTTAGTGTGGCTCCTTTAATGCCAATTACATGTTCCAGTCTCTGTAATAGGATGTGATGATCAGTGGTGTCGAACGCAGCACTAAGATCTAACAAGACAAGTACAGAGACAAGTCCATTGTCTGATGCAATTAAAAGGTCATTTGTAATTTGCACCAGTGCTGTCTCTGTGCTATGATGCACTCTAAATCCTGACTGAAAATCCTCAAATAAACTATTGTTATTTAGAACGTCACACATCTGATTGGTGACTGCTTTCTTGAGGATCTTAGATAGAAACGGAAGGTTAGATATAGGTCTATAGTTGGCTAAAACCCCTGGATCAAGAGTGGGCTTTTTAAGAAGCGGTTTAATTACAGCTACTTTAAAGGATTGTGGTACATAGCCTGTTAATAAAGATAGACAAAAGCCAATCAAATCTAATAATGAGATGAATGCAGTACACCTACAATAATTACTTTATCTGTTTTAAGAACTAAACTTGATAAAAACTCTGAAAAGAGATAAAAATTCAGAATAAGGACCAGGAGCACAGTACACTATAACAAATAGAATTGGCTGTCGTGTTTTCCAGGTTGGGTGTGAAAGACTAAGAACAAGGCTTTCGAATGAGTTATAATTTAGTTTAGGTTTAGGGTTGATTAATAGGCTTGAGTCGAAGATGGCTGCAACTCCACCTCTTCGGCTGGTGCCTTGAGAATGTATGAGTATTAATATGACTGTGTGGAGTGGATTTTCTTTCGGCTAACATATTCTTTGCAACCAGTTTTCAGTAACACAAAATAAGTCAATATGATACTCTGATATTTAATCGTTCAATAGTACAGTTTTAGATGACAGAGATCTGATGTTTAAGAGTCCACATTTAATTTTCCTATTTTGTTGTGCTATTTCAGCGTTTTTGTTTAGGTTTTTATGTATGACTCCTCTTCTGTTAACTTTTGGTTTTATTAATTTAAGTGGGGGGCAGAAACCGTCACTAAGGAGTTTTGGGTGGGTAACTGCTCTGGAAGTGCAGAGAAATATGTAGGACTGCAACTCCTGGTCTCAACTCTGAGTTGTCATGGTTTTGGTCCACTAAGAAAATCAGTCAGATTTCTGGCTATGAGAGCTGCTCCACCCAAAGTGGGATGAATGGCATCTCACCTAATAAGACCAGGTCTTCCCCAAAAAGCCCGCCAATTATTATCAGCGGCGGAATGAAGACATGCAGCTAAACATGTCATCACTGGTCAGGTTTGGCAGGGGCCCAGAGAAAACTACGGAGTCCGATATTGTCTTTGCATATGTACACTTTCCGACTCAACATTAACTTTAGTGACCTCCGATTGGCGTAATCGGGAGTCGTTGCCGCCGACGTGAATAACAGTCTTACTGTATTTACGTTTATCCTTAGCCAGCAGTTTTAAATAGAATTCAACGTCACCCGCTCTGGCCCCAGGAATACATTTGACTATGGTCGCTGGTGTCGCGAACTTCACATTTCTCAAAATGGAGCTGCCAATAATCAGAGTTGGTTTCTCAGCGGGTGTGTCGCTGAGTGGGGAGAACTTGTTAGAAATGTGAACCGGTTGGTGGTGAACCGTGGGCTTCTGCTTAGGGCTATGCTTCCTTCGGACATTCAACCAGCCTCCCTGGTTTCGGCTAACAGGACTTACCTCTGGTCGGTCCGCACCGGCTACTGGGGGCTGGCTAACTACAGCAGCTAATGGTTGAGTTCCCATGGTGCGGAACCGCGTTTCAAATTCACTAAGCCTCGCCTCCAATGCTACAAATAAACTACATTTATTTCATGTACCATTATCACTAAAGGAGGCAGAAGAATCGCTAAACATTTGACACACCGAACAAGAGAGTGCAGGAGAGTGAGAGGGAGAGAGAGAAGCCATTGCTAGCTGCTAAGCTAATGAACGGTAGCTAGCAAAAATGAATAGCATGTAAACTGTGGGATTAGCGAGAAAGTCGTTAAAAGAAGGTGAGAGCTATGAGTACTTGAGCAGAACTAGTGTACGTTTAAATTTATAGCAGATAGTTAGTCACTATTATGAAGAATCGAACAAAATTAACTGGGATGAGCTAGAGCAGCAGAAATACGCTACTAGTAAAACACAAACACCGGTGACCGGAAATGACATAATATGCTTACCGCAGCACGTCAGCATGTCCAACTCGGAGAGAAAAAGCACACTGCAAACCAGCAGTACCACTGTTGGCATAATCTTTTACAGTTCTTCAGGCCTCCCAATAGTCATCTTATTTAAAAAAACACAAAAAAATAATGGGAATAATGATCCACCACTGTAAAGCCAAAAAATATAATACTGAATGGTGATCTTGACACAAAATATATACATTGCATCACAGCGCTTCACTTTTTCCACATTTTGTTATGTTAATAAACAACAAAATCACATGTACATAAGTATTCACAGCCTTTGCCATAGAATTTAAAAATTAGCACAGGTGCATCCTGTTTCCACTGATCATACTTGATATGTTTCTACAACTTGATTGGAGTCGACCTGTGGTAAATTCAGTTGATTGGACATGATTTGTAAAGGCACACACCGGTCTGTATAAGGTCCCACAGTTACCAATGCATGTCAGAGCACAAACCAAACCATGAAGTCCAAGGAATTGTCTATAGATCTCCAAGACAGGATTGTATCAAGGCACAGTTCTGAGGAAGGGTACAGAAAGATTTCTCCAGCATTGAAGGTCCCAATGAGCACAGTGGCCTCCATCATCCATAAATGGATGAAGTTTGGAACCACCAGGACTCTTCCTAGAGTTGGCAGCCTGGCCAAACTGAGCGACTGGGGGAGAAGGGCATTAGTCAGGGAGGTGACCAAGAACCAGATGGTCACTCTGACAGAGCTCCAGCTTTTCTCGGTGGGGAGAGGAGAACCTTCCAGAAGAACAACTGCAGCACTCCACCACTCAGGCCTGTATGGTAGAGTGGCCAGACGGAAGCCACTCCTCAGTAAAAGGCACATGACAGCCCACCTGGAGTTTGCCAAAAGGCACCTGAAGGACTCTCAGACCATGAGAAACTAAATTCTCTGGTCTGATGAAACAAAGATTGAACTCTTTGGCCTGAATGGCAAGCGTCATGTCTGGAGAACACCAGGCACCACTCATCACTTGGCCAATACCATCCCTACAGTAGGCATGGTGGTGGTAGCATCATGCTGTGGGGATGTTTTTCAGTGGCAGGAACTGGGAGACTAGTCAGGATCGAGGGAAAGATGAATGCAGCAATGTACAAGGACATCCTTGATGAAAACCTGTTACAGAGCGCTCTGGACCTCAGACTGGGGCGAAGGTTCATCTTCCAACAGGACAACGACCCTAAGCACACAGCCAAGATAACAAAGGAGTGGCTACGGGACAACTCTGTGAATGTCCTTGAGTGGCCCAGCCAGAGCCCAGACTTGAATCCGATTGAACATCTCTGGAGAGATCTGAAAATGGATGTGCATCGACGCTCCCCATCCAACCTGCTGGAGCTTGAGAGGTCCTGCAAAGAAAAATGTGAGCAACTGCCTAAACATAGGTGTGCCAAGCTTGTAGCATCATACTCAAAAAGACTTGAGGCTGTAACTGGTGCCAAAGGTGCTTCAACAAAGTATTGAGCAAAGGCTGTGAATACTTATGTACCGTCCTTTTTTTTTCGTTTTTTATTTTTAATAAATTTGCAAAGATTTCAAACAAACTTCTTTCACGTTGTCATTATGGGGTATTGTTACAAAATGTGGATGAAGTGAAGTGCTGTGAATACTTTCCGCATGCACTGTATAAACTGATTTGAAGTGAGAATAAACTTTTACCTTTCTCACATATGATACGGGCGCTGAACATTTTCCACCCAGGACCTGGCTTCTCACAGTTTTTAATATCCTTATTTATTCTCTCATCTGTGTTCGGCTTAGATGAGAGGTCAATCCCTACAGATGGAAGTTCAATGACACACATCTCATCCTCACTACCCTCAAGTCTTTTGGCTATATCCACCCTAGCCCTCCTTCTCAGAGCTGAGTCAGACAAAGGTCCACTGCATCTCTTTATTTTTCCCAGTCAGTTATTCAGTCTGCAGAAATACCTGAGTTGGACTGGTTGTCATGTGCAGAATCTGAAAAAGATATGTTCCAATTTCTGGACTGGTATTGTATTAGGGTAGACATTTTATTTACATAATTTATTTACAAGCTATGAAACACCAGTGAATGCAAAGATTACAAAAATCATCTGTCATTTTCAACATTAGCAAAAACTTTGAGTTTCTCAATCGCAATGACACATCCTGATGTGCACTGATGTGCACCCTACTTAACATTTATTCACTCAAGGATGGGCTCATGCTGTGTATATTCTTACTAACTCTATTAACGTCCATGTACAAAGACTCACAGGGAAGAAAACCCATGCAAAATCAACTTGCTTTACAACCTGTTTTGACTACATGAAATAACTACTCTCACCATAACTTATATATGATCCGTTCTTCACTTCATCTTACATTTGATTTGCCAACCAACTCCACATTTAAATGATATCTCATAGTTTACAGTTGGTTCAATGTGTCTGTTAATGGTAGCCCCATCTGTGTCTTCAGCGTTAGCATGACACGAAAGACATAAAGCTCAGTTTGTAATTTTGGTATTTTATACAAACGGGTGGATTTGTACCTTGATAGAACCTTAGCTGAATGAGAAAACAGACGGTAACGCTTAGAGAGCAAGTTGCAGGTTGGACACCCCAGTGAATCAATGTGTAGGAAAATTATGTAGAAACTAGATTTTCAAAAGAATATGCATATACGCTACAGTAACTTCTGGAGTCGTTTTTTTTTAAAGAGTTTTATGTCTACCTCAAAAAATACGAATTGGACTTGACATCACAAGAGGGAGTGGCCAAGCTAGGCCAAGTGAAACAATAATAAATATGGATGCAAACACTAGTTTTGACACTGAAAAGGTTGTGAATGTATATTCATACGCATATGACAGACCCCAGCCTTATAATTACGAGCCTGTTAGGTGTCCTAGAGACCAGGAACACACAAGGATTAGAAGAAATTGAGTTGTAGTGTGAGAACTAGTGGAGAACTGGGCAGGTGTCTTGGGGAGTTACCTATCACATATCAAGATAACAAAACTAGTATTGGTCATCTAATACTGGCAGGAATTTTAATACTTACCCACAACAGAAACTAATGCGCAAGTAGCAGCTTGTATCAGTTGTATCTCGCATTGCCGGGGGGATAAATAATAGCCTAGTGGACCAAGGTAATAAAGTACATATTGATGCTGAGTGCTCAGCAGGTATCTAAACCTAGAAGTCATTGCTTTTAAATCATTGATCTTTTATATGTAAAGTTGACTTTACCAATTTGAACTAGCACATAGTACAGCTAAGAAGTATTTATATGTAGATACAGTAAATAGTAAATTGTAAACAATATTAAAACTGAATCCGAATAATTCTCTGTTTCTCCTTTACAAGTTGCCCATATTTACATCACTACCTATTTCACACTTTTTGATGTTGATAATAACAGGACTACTAAATTGTACTGTAGATATTGTGTCCCTATCCCCAGGCAATACTGCTACACATCTTACAGGCAGGTTGTCTGCTGGGCCTATTGCATTTTGGGCAGGCACATTAGGAAGCCCTTACCCTCATGTGTAGTGGCTGCCATCAGAAGACAGTTTCCAGAAGGAGGAATTTACAAAGATTTTTAATGGCCTCGTTTGGATGATAATCCATAAATTTACCCACAATCTAAGTGTCTTACTGTATAACAACGTTTTATGCAGTTAAGAGCAGATATATATTGAAGAGATACTGCATTAATAGCTAGGCAGCAGCAAGACTACCAACAAACATGTCCTATATAAATACAAACTGTTATTCATGAATTGCAGTTTAGACAATAAGGCACATTCTGCAATACAGGTCTGGCTCAGCATCCATTCTGCTTCTGTATTTTGTCTTAATAACAGCAAGTGTAGAGAAACCTTTCTCGCACTTTCTTGTGGTTGCAAAAGGAAGGAGAAAGCGAACAGCCTTGTCTTGTCTAAAAGCGCAGGGTATTCGCTGCGTTGCTGTATCCAAAAGTCCAACAATTGTCTGCTTCTGAAAGCAGACTTCAATGTTTTTCATTGTAAGACAATTCTATTAAATTATCCTGCTCAACAATAGTGAAATCCTTGGGCATTTCAGAGGTTTCGATGCTAAACCGGTTTCTCATCCACTTGTTCGCTTTGGCCGTCACTGGAAAATATTCACGGAACTGTTGTCTGAGCGAGACGAGGTGCACAACGATGTTGTCCCTGACCCCATCATGTAGGGTCAGGTCGTTGTCAGACAGAAAACTCTTCAAAGAGGGGAAAGCTGAAACATCACCTGCCTTGACTATTATTTCAAACAACTTTTTCAGCATTGCGTTGATTTTGTCCTGCACGTCAAAAACATTGATGGAGAGTCCCTGTCGTCCCAATTTCAGTTCATTCAAATGAGAGAATATGTCCGACATGTATGCCAGTTGACTGGGCCATACAGTGTCTTCAAAAACATCTGATAAGGGGAAGTTTTTGTCCTGTAAGAACATCTAGAGCTCACTTTTCAATTCGAAACGCCTCAAAAGCACCTTTACAAAGGTTTTTAATGGCCTCATTTGAATGACAATCCATAAAATTACTCACAGTCTAAGTGTCTTACTGTACAAATACATAAAGCATTGGACAAATGCTTTCAGTAGCTGGAATATGTGCTCTGCTGTAGTTCTGGTCTCCAGTGATTGACAGAACAGAAAGTCCTCCTGAGCTGCACCATCATATTCATATCTGACATAAACAAGCTAATCTGCAACTCTGGAGTCTCATCCAGCTGGATGGAATGATAGCGACTACTTTTAATGCGCTCAATCAGTGTGTATTTAATATCATCTGCAATGGCCCCTATTTTCTGCGACACAGTGTCGTTTGAAAGTGGCACCAAGTTTAACTGTTTGGCAGCCTTCTCCCCACATGATGTGTGTCATCTCTTTGGCTAATGGTAGACACATTTGTTCGCCAATCGTGTATGATTTACCGGCTTTTGCTATGTAGAGGTTGGCACGATAATAGACTTGAATCGTGGCTTTGGACTGCTGTTTTTCACGTTCACTTGGAAAAAATGCAACTGGTTTGTCTTTCAGCACTGGCTGTAAGGTGTCGTTTGGTACAGTATGTGGTGATGTTCTTAGCAATGAATCCATGAAACCATTGCGTCTCAAACACTGCAGCCTGGGCTCTTCCTCTGTCTCGCTACAACTGAACCCAAATTTGAGGTAACTTGTGTCAATATCTCCTTACTGTTTGGTGCCGTTTGCTGCTAGCAGGTGCTGTGGAGATTCACTGGCACTGCTTAAGTAGCCAGTAGCTCTTTCGCTCGGTTCACTGTCGTCCACTTCAGTTTCAACAGGGCTGCTCAAAATATTCTCCTCCTGATCTGCACTTCTCTTCCTAATAGTTCCCATTTGGAGCCAAGATTGCAGTGTTTTTGAACCATTTATTTTACTATCTTGCCATCATAGTTTAGCTCATAACTAATCATGGGTCGTATGCCCGCACTACGTTCATGAACGGGATTACATAGCAGGCTGATCAAAACAAAAATGTTCCAGAAAAGGCAAGTAGTACCAGTGCAGTAGACAATCATAAGATATATGCCAGATGTTTTTTTTCAACTGAGTACAATAAACATAAATAAACTGTGACTTTTAAAAAACAAAATAACAATAAACTACTCACTCAATCACTGGCCCATGGCCCAATTGTTTACCAGATTTCGTCAAACGTGCAAATGTGCAAAGGATGTTATGGGCGAGGATAAATCTTTGTTTTTACTGACTTGGCTATTCAGCCATATTTATTCGAGCCAGAGTATACGGCGAAGAAAAGCAGTGGAGAGAGGCTGAAGCTGTGGCCATGCAAAAGGATATGGCTGGCCGAGCGACTGGTGGTGTCTCTGCTCTAATTGCTCTCCAATGCCAACAGAAACTGAATCATTCTACTGCAATGAATTTCAGTTTTAGTTGGATGATGTCGCTGACGACAACCCCCTAACCCCGCTGACTAATGCTGTAATACTGAGGAACAGTCAAGAGAAACTGTGTGAACGTTAAGCGTCATTTGAAGCCAACGAAATAACAAGTGTATGTTGGATGCCGGTAACTGGTTATTCATGTTTTGTGGAACTTTATTAACGTTACTGCAGCAGCTAGCCAGAGCATCTTTGAGCTAACGTTTGCATTGTTGTTATACGGAAGCCCGTTCTGCCAGTATGTGTGTGTGTGTTCCTGCGTTATGTAAATGTACTTGATAGACATGCCCTGAAGGTAACGGTATAGCTATGTATGAAAAAAAAAGTCAAACTGCAGGAATTCATTTGCTTGGCAACGTTCAGACCATAAATCTCTAATGTTAGCTGTAATGGTATGCTGTGCACACCCTTCATCTGTGGTTGATGGACACAGAGAAGACCATTAAGCTTGTATAGCAGAGCGTGCAGCCATGTTTGGTCTATGACGTTCTTCACTTCAAACACTCAGTGATTTCTTGCGTCTTTACAGAATATTTTGCTTGTACACCCCCTGGTGTTTCAGAGAATACTGCAACAGAGAATGCGCTGAGCATAAAAGCCTCTGTGAGCATTTGCACATGCCATCTATGCGCCACGGTGTCTCACGCAAGCATAAGCAAAGCTTTATGATAAAGATTTTTAGCTAGCAATGTGGGCGGAACCACTGGGAGTGTGAAAGAGTGACATAATTAATTTTATATGCAATGAACCTAACTCTGACATACATTAAAGTAAACCTTACTGGCATTGTTGCAAAAATACTTGAAAATTACTGATTCATTTTAAAATTTGAACAAATATCTTACTGACCCCCGCCCAGTCCATCACAGGGTTTTTGGCACTTTTGGACAAGTTGCAAATCCATTTGGCCCAAATGTATTGTAAGCCTGGATCAGATTCGGCCCAAACCTGGTCGGAAACAGTAAAACAAAGGTCGTTTTTTACTACCTTACTATTAAGTGATCCCACATTTGGCTGTGATCTAGCAAGTCATCGTAAAATGTGTGTAGAAGCTGGATGACAAGGCTTTTAGACGGATGCGGCCCAGAGATTCTTGTTATCTAGGTAGGGGTTAGGATCATGGTTTTTCTTTCAGAAACAAAACAAAACATTAATTGTAGTAATTGTATGTGACAGGATGAAATATGAAAGTTGGATTCACTCCATGCCAGTTGCCACCTCGAACCCCATACCCTTACTTTCCATCTCTCTACATAAAGGACACACTACTTCCTGCATTGGCACTGAACATTGGCATTGGGTGCAAACTGTGAGGGTTGTAATCATCCAACATAGATAATGGGCCAAAGTACATGTATTTCAGTACAAATGATCATTTCTATAAAACCTAAAGTGTAAATGCAGAAGCACAAATATGAAATGAGTGAAATGCTGTACTAGGGTACTTTAGTCCTGCCATTTGATTCCCACACGCAGACATTTGCTTTCAAGAAGATAGAAATGTGTTTTCCAGCATGCTGCTGATGTTGGGAAGTCCGTGAGAATGAAATGGAAAAAGGGATAGATGAAAGAGAGGAAGGGAGGACTTATGAGAAATTAGTACTGTTCTTTTACCAGAAACCCCTCCTTCTCCTGTCCTCAGTTTACTGTGTAGGACAACTATTTCTCAACTGGTCACTGTGTTCACACTGTCAGAGCTGACAAGTGTGACAGGCCACTCTGTTTTTACCGTTTGTATCCTCCCGTCAGCTCGTCCAACTGTGTTCAGGGTTAGAAAACAGAGTTTGGGATGTTTTCACACCTTTCTACCAGTTGGCCCACAGTTAGTTTGGAATTCAAATCTACTACTAAAGGTTTATGTTATGACCATCAGTTTGAATTATTTTAACTCTGTTTATGAGAAATCAGGTTTTCTTTATCAGTTCAGTGATGCTTTTAAATCCTGCGATAAGCGTGAGCCTTTGTGCCATTGTCATGGAGACACAGTTTGGAACAAAACGCAGCCCAGTACTGGCTGACTTCGCTGCAGATTGTGTTATCACTTTTCTCAACAGTGTTATCGTTAGCTTCCTCCTGTCATTAGCGCCGCACATACCAGAATTTTAAGCTCAAAACGCACCTTGGGAGTTGTAGTTGACTTCTCACCCTATGTGTTTATGTCCGCAGGATTGCACCTTTGACTTTTTGCCCTAACAATGTCTACTTTTTACTTCCAGAAGCACGGGGCACCCTCCCACTTTATTACCACAAAGTAGTTTTTCTGACCCTATTGCGGGAGTAGACCAAACCCTTCCTGGTGTGACTCCAGGTGTTTTACCCACAAAAAATAGCATTAACTAAAAATAGTAGTAACTATTTATTCAGTGAAAACTTTACTTATTGACTCTAACAATGTCGACAGATACAGTTCCTGGTTTTCTAAGGTGTCACATGTTGGAGCCCTGGGTAGTTAGTACCAGTATTCCTCCCACTAGGATTCCTGTGTGTACGAGGCATCGCTTTCTTTTCATGCGTCTCTTTTTTGGAAGGAATTTTCCATTCCTGCTAATAGCTGCAGGAAAAAACTGTTGGAAAGTAGATTTAAAAACGTACAACACGGCTTTTCCTTTGTACTGCCATATGAAAGAGTGTGTGCGTGTCACGCGTGTGTGTGTGTGCGCGCGTAGGTGTGTCACCTCCTGCTGTCCAACTATTACACTCAGTAAGGTTTTATACCAGAGTCTCACTGAGGAGCTTTCTGCTACAATCATTAGGATTCAGTGCTTTGGAGCCACACACACAAATGAGCATGTAATACACACACATACACACTGTCCATGCATGTTTAGTCACACAATCACGATGATACACACCAATAAAGAGCCTCATAAGGACTCAATAAAGTCTTTCTTTCATTCTATCCACTGTGTGTGTGTGTGTGTGTGTGTGTGTGTGTGTGTGTGTGTGTGTTTGGGGTAATTTGTCCAGCTGTGATCTCTGGCTCTTATTTTGAAGCCTGGGAATAAGTGCAGAATGCCTTCTATGGATTCATCTTGTATCTGTCTTTTTCTCCCTCACTCCACACACACACACACACACGCAGTAAACACACCTACACAGTGGCTCCCATGTGGCGATCTGGCCACACATCACACAGCCGGGCTCTACGGTTTGATCTCTGCACCTCCCCTGTAAAAAATGTCAACACTCACTGCTGGTTTTTATCCCGGATTTCCACGTCATCGAGTTGGTTTTATGACAGAGTTTGATGTCATTTATTTCAAGCCAAGAGCAAGAAAATAACGCAATTCTAAAAGTATCAGTGACAGTTTGAATGTAGTTTTTTGGATGGAATGATGCTGATATTTTGTCAAAATTTAAGATCAGAAATATTCAGTGTTTCTCCCTGAATTTTATCTTGAGATTCCTCTGAAACAGCATTTAATAGCATCAAGAGGCACTGCCACACCGGACTCTCATGGCTGAATCAGCACGTCAGACCTATCAAAATGTTCACTTTCAGTTCAAGGTAAAGGCAGCCGATGCAGTGCTGATCAGATCTAAATGCGTTATGAAGCTCCATCGTATCAGAAGTATACCACACTGACCGTCCTGTGTCTGCCACACACATCACTCTGACCCTAAAGCAAATGCAATAAAATACAATTCTGTATTATTCTATATTTGTCTTATTGTTAACTAATCCCATGTGTAGAGCCAAAGCTCCAAGCTCATTGGTTCCTCCTGAAGATGTAAAGCTTTGAAACGTTTCTTTAAAAAGCTCAGTAATGTCCTTAAACAGCTGGTCGCTGTAGCTTTTAACAAACATTACTCAGACAGGAGGAAATATTTGTTGGGGACTGATGACATGCGGTGCTGTGGTGAGTGTTTCCGGCAGCAGGACGGCGTCTGTGGGTGGAGCAATGGGTTTCAGCAATAATTCAGCAGCGCTGCTCCAGTCAAGTGATCTGATATTGGAGTGAGGTCGTTTGACAACACTTGTAGTATGCAATGCATGTTGCATGTATCATCAGAAATTTGGATTACATTTAATATTTTGTGGAACCTACCGTTAAAAGTATTCATGGGATAATATTCATCATGCACTGATTATGTGCTGTGGTGCTGTAAATGTTAACAATACCAACGAGGATATTATTTGTTTCTGTTTCAGGGGAATTGATAGAACAAATTAGTGGCGAAACATAACTAATGCAGTAAATCATACACCATGGCCTTCACAGTCATCAGATCGCGTGTTAGACCGCGGTCTCCTCCACCATCATCATCATCGCTTGGAGAATCTCTGACAAGGAGCACTGAAACGGTTCTGGAGGACTGTGGTGGATCAGAAAACACCAATTGCCCACGTCACATTTTGCAGTGCATTCTCTGGGTAAAATCCTAGCGTCACTTTTTACAGTGTCTCCTTCCTCCGGTCCTCCTCCATCAGCTGCAGCAGGAAGAAGGAGCTCCAATAAAGATCCCTTCATTTCCTCTCCTTTTTCTCATCTCTCCTCCTCTGTCTCCTCCCTCTCTGCTGCCCTCTCTCACTTCCTCCCGTCCGCCTGCTTAATCGCTTCAGTGTTTTAATATCAGTGTGTTCTGGACAGCGTCCGCACTGGTGTCTTGTAAGATTCGACTGATACACTTCCACACTGATATTTCTCTGGAGGACGGTATGGATTCCATTACTGAGTTACAGAGATTTTAAACCTGAAAGTATAAAAGTGAGGGGTACAAAAGTAACATTTTGTCCCCCCATCCCCAGTGGAACTGACCCCCTTGCCAGGATGCTCCGTTACTTTGACATGGTTGTTGTCTTACTGACACGTGGCTTGCTAACGTTAGCCATGGGCACGCCTCCACTCAGGAGTCACCTGGTTTGGTTTAGAGTTGGAGGGAGTGTAAACCCAGCAGCTGAGGTTGAAGCTTCTGGAGAGCTGTGTGAAGTCACCAAGGCTAAGCCAGCTGCTGGTCAGTAAATCCTTCCGAAGAGTTAAACCCAGTGTCTCGTTTTCTGTTTCTACTCGTGTTAATTACAAAATCTGCAGCGTGTGGGTGGGGGGGTCAGGGCTAGGAAAATAGTGGTTATGGTTAGGATAAGTCTCCAGGAAATAAATGTAAGTCGATGTAATGTCCTCTGAAGTGATGGAAACATGACTGCAAGTGTGTGTGTGTGTGTGTGTGTGTTTGAGGGGAGCCACCAGCTAGGCCACAGACCCATATCAATGCTAAAGCTGAACCTTACCACAGTGTGCACCCAATCCAAGCTCAGCGGCCCTTTACAGCTACTACGGTCAATGCCTCTGTGTGTGTGTGTGTGTGTGTGTGTTGCGAGGGTAGGATGTCAGTGGTTATATTTAGGTTTGCAGTTGGGTTAGGGTTACAGAGAGAAACCTCGAGATCTTATTGTTTCCTTGCACTTTTGGCTAATCTGGCAATAATCGCATACATTTCATATAGTGAAACAGTATCATTTGCAGCTAAACACACATACACGAGCATTCACGAAAACTATGACAACTGTACGTTGGCATTGCTGGTTTTTAAAGAATGTCGTCATCCATCTCTATTTTCAGTCGCTCTCTGCTTTTTCTTTCGCTACACTTCCCCGCTGACTCTAACCTGCTCGGAAGTTTCAAGAAACCGCCAACAGCGAACAGCCATCTTCCGATCGATGAAGCCTCTGATCATCCAGAGCTTTTTCAGTGTTCCCGACCAGTTTTTCTCCAGACCGCACTGGTTCCTCTCAGCCTTAATGGGCGAGATGGCGGGTGCGTGACTGTAAAGTCTGGTGGGACAGGTGCCCTGTGTGAGGCGAGGCGAGGTCCCTTCAGTCCTGTGGTTAACAAAGAAGTCATGCAAAGAGTCCCCTCACCCTTTTCTCACTCCTCCTCACCCCCATTTCTTCCTTCCATCCCCATTTGTCCCCACATTGTGGTTAACAAGTGAATGCAAAGTGTTGTCTTTATGTGTGTGTATGTGTGGCCCGTACCCATTAGCACCCTTCTATTCTGTATTGTAAATTCCGCCCAGCGACTAAGCCTTCTGATTTATTCATTCGCTCGTTTGCAACTCGTGTGGTTGGGTTTAAGGTGTCTGATTGGTTGATTTTGCTGGTTCCTTCCACTTTGATGATCCGTTTGTGTTTTCCAGAATTTTTGAGGCTACTTAGCATGGAAATGTGTGCACACACACACACATACACACGCACACACGCTACAAGAAGGTTAAGTAAGTAACCAAAGCCTGAGGGGTGTGAATGGCTAATTAGTTGATTAGTCTCCCTCTCAGAAAGGATCTAGGCCATGGCAAACAGTCATTGATTAGTGTGGCCGTCTATAGTGACTGGTACATTGTTCTTGTACAGTGTTCTGACTGCAGAAAGAACTGACCTGTACCTTAGACACAGACTTAAACCAAAGTAAAGTAAGACTTTTCCCATAATTAGACCATATATCCTCAAATCTAATTCAGTCAATACAGTTCTCTTCTAAAATGATGTTTTATCACCTCTAAAAAACGGGACACCAGGCTAACATTGGCTCTTCTGAGAGACAACAATGGAAGAAGTGGTGCTAATATTGATTTTCTTTCACGTTTATACATAATGACTTTTAAATGTCAATATCATTAAAGGAACTGAAGGACCCCACCGGCAGTAGGAGATCGACAGAATGGATCAGAGAGTGATTCAGGAGAGCACTGAGCTTCTTGATACTCTCCTGGATCAGAATCTGGTGGAGAACAGATTGCGAGCTTCAGCACAGTCACTTCTGAGCTGTTTCTAACCCAATGGCAAATAAAATATAGCTAAATAAATGGTGGAAAAAGTACTTTACTTAAGTAAAAGTAGCAATACAACAGTGTAAAAATACTCAGTTACAAGTAAAAGTCCTGCATTCAAAATCTTAAGTAAAAGTAGAAAAGTATCAGCATCAAAATATACTTTAAGTACCAAGAAGTAAAAGAACTCATTATGCAGAATGGCCCATTTCAGAATAATATACAGTATATTATTGGATTATAATTATTGATGCATTAATGAGTTCATCACTTTCATGTTGCAGCTGGTGAAGATGGAGCTCATTTTAATTACTTGATAAACTGCTGGGTGGCTTAATCTATAATAATATACCATAGTTGATTTATATTTTGTATTAATAATCTGAATCTTCTAGTAACTAGTCAAATAAATGTAGCGGAGTAAAATGTACAATATTGGCCTCAAACATGTTGTAGAGTCGAAGTAGTATATAATGGAAATACAATGGAAGTACAAGTACCTCAAAATAGTACTTAAGTAGAGTACTTGAGTAAATGTACTTAGTTACATTCCTGGGGGAAGCCAGGATCAACCCGCCGCCCTTCCGATTGGTGGACAACCCGCTCTACCACTAAGCCACAGTCACACAAGCTAGTGATTGGGTGCACTGCTTGGTGGAAAAAATAGCTCACTATTTGAAACTATTACATTTTTTTGAAAATAGCTATGCTACCTGAATGTTACTTGGAAATGCAGTTAAGCTAGCAGCGTACTCAACGACACTGTTGACTCGGTATACCTTATGACACATTTTCTGTGTGAATCTGGGATTTAATAAGAATAACACTTTGAAAGACTAACAAAAAAGATTTTCATCATCAGTCCTGGTTCTCAGTTGTCCCCCTCCACTCAATCCCTCGTTTCCTCAGGGATCTCCTCCTCAATCCTCTTCTCATCCTTCTCTTCCTGCCCTCAGGGCCTGGATTCATCTCTCTATCCACACACCACTGCTGCTACTCTATCCATCCATCCATACGTCTACATCAATCTGTTATTCTTTCCACTTACCTACATACAGCACCTTTTGACTATTTTATTTTGGAGGTGCAACATAGATACATCCCACAACAGAGTCAATCAACCTTAGACTGTGCAGGCACAGCTACAGTACAATACTACAACACTTCAGTTACTACTACATAACCATAGGCAGTATGCTGAGGTAGTCCACTCATTTGGTTATTCATACTATTACAAAGCTTATCCACAGACAGGATATGATGCAACTGCAGTTCCTGTTGACTGCACAACATACAGTGTATTATTGGAAGAAGGAAGGAGCCAGTTGAGGTCGTTGAGTTTCAGATGTGGGCATACAAAGTATGCTTCGAGCATCCCTCGGACTTCAGCCTCAATCACTTTGCTGAGTCTGCTGCCACCTTAACATTGACTCTGAAAAACAGCTAAAAATAGGTGGATGAATATATGGATAGAATGTTTAGTTTAGTTTATTTGACACAATTTAAAATGCAGTAATAAAACATACCAGCATATAAGACATTATCAGGGATAACACGACAAAGTCCAGGACTTATTTCCATCGTAGTCCCCAAAAAAATCTGTGAAAAATCTATGGCGTAACCTGGGACCCCCGAACTACAAGGCAATGTCAGGTGATGTGTTCCACGGTACAGAATGCATTTTTAGAATTTGTGATGGGGGCATGTTCGAGTAAAAGCCGGGTGTTAAGTTGCTCTTTAAGGTTAGGAGACCTTTGACCACAATCATGGTCATGGTAAAAGAAACCAATGTTTATTGTCGGTAGGAAACCGAACGGCAGTCTTCAGTGTCAGAGTCTGACATTTTGTTGACTAACTCATCCTTATTCTTATACTTATTCCACACACAACAAAACACAACATATAAAACAAGACATATACACATGTAAAAGTGTCAATAAGAACATGTTCAAGAAAACTAAACATTACAACACATGAAATTGCATTCCATTGTAGTTATTCAGGTTAGTTAATTATTGCTGGGGTTATTTTTAGTGTTTAATAGTTTTAAAATTTGCCTTACCGGGTGCTTCATTGATGATAGTTGGTAACTTGTTCCACATTGTGATGGCTCTATACATTACAGATATGCACACTGCATCTATTCTGGGTTTATGTTTAACTAGATAACCCCTAGTAGCCAGCCTGGTAGTGTGACTATGTTGACATGTAGAACGAAGACGAACTGACAAAGAAACAAGGGAAGCATACGGACTATATATACTCAGGTGAGGGGAGATAACAAGACACAGGTGCAACTAACCAGGGCAGGGCAGACAATCAAAACTGGAGGGAAAAGACACAAAAGCAGGAAGTAAAGTACACAAGAGGAGCGGTGAGTATTACAAAATAAAACAGGAAATGACTAAACTCCCAAAACTATGACACTAGAGGCCAGGGTAAGAAAAGAGGAACATCTTCTAATGCATGATATTCCTCTACACATTTTCTTAACAATATTTTCAATATGTTTCCCCCATGATAGCTGCCCATCGAGTGTGACACCAATGCCTTTTGAACCTGTTCAATATCCGAGCCTTTGAGTGATAGGCACAGGTGATATAATTGAATTAAGGAATGTTTGGACCTGAACATTATACTTTTGGTTTTTGCTACATTCAAAACAAGTCTGTTCTCACAAATCCAGTCAAGTAATGGTTGCAGTTCAGATTAAAGAGTGTTCCTTAATTCAATTATATTAGTTGATGCAAAATGTATAGTCATCTGCAAATATAGTAGCACTGCACTTATCCAAAACATAAGGCATGTCGTTGGTAAATATTGAAAAGAGTCACCGCCCAGAGAAACTCCCCTGGGGAACACTGTAAGCATTTAGGGGAGGAAAAACTACCATTAAAAAACACAGACTGCATCCCATTGGATAAATAGCTATTTATCCAATTAATTACTGTTGGACTAAACCCATATGCAGTTAGTTTTGTTAATAATAACCCATGGTCTACAATATCAAATGCTGAGCTAAAGTCAAGTAATACAGTCCCAACCATAATTTTCTTGTCAATAGAAGATAACCATCTGCCAGTCATCTCTATCAGTGATCTACCTTATAGGCATGCTGGAAATCAGAGTTTAATTCATTAAGTGAAAAATAGTATAGTATCTGTTCAAGAACAACTTTTTCCATTAGCTTGCTCAACACTGGAAGAATACTAATTAGTCTGCTATTGTCAGCTGAAAATCTTATCCGTTTGTTTTTCAGAAGAGGGACAACCTTGGCAGATTTCCAGATCTGGGAGAATAGCCCCTCCTTCAGACTCAATTTAAAAATATGACATATTGGCAATGATATTATATTCCAAACAACTTTAACCTTCCATCCAAATTATCCATACCGGCTGGTTTATCATTATTTAGCACAGCAAGTAGTTTTTCCACCTTTTCAATTTCTATAGGTTGAAACTAAAAACACATTGTTTGTTTTTCAAGATAGAATTGGTTATTATTCAAAAGGACATACCACCCCCACTAGGGGAGCCCATTACCTTTCTTAACTTATCAACTTTCTCTGCAAAATGATTACTGAAAAGTTTTGCAATGTCCTTTGCTGTTGTTAAGAAAATCCCATCAACCTCTATGGAAGAAGGTGCATTATTCTTGGCTCTATCCATGATTTCATTCAAGGTTTTCCAAAGTTTGTTACAATCATTCTTCCTCTCCTGAATTTTATTTTGATAATATGCTTTTTTCTTCTTTCTGTTTAACTTTGTAACTATATTTATCATTTTCCACTTTTCAGTTCCTTTACAATCTATTGCAACGTTTTTCAGCTCCTCTCTTTTACGCACACACTCCCTAAGTTCTTCATCAATCCATGATGCTTTATTAGATCTTACTGTGAATCTTCTTAATGGGCCATGTTGATCAGCCACAGAGAGAAATTGTTCAGTAAATAGCTTGAGGGCTTTTTCCACATTTAATGCCAACACTTGGTTCCACTCATCATTTTCTATATCACTAAGAAAATCATTTTCACAAAACGTTCTGTATGACCTCTTATACAGTACTTTAGGCCCAGCTTTGGGAGTTATGGTTTTTCTTACTATAGCCACTGGATTATGATCATTAAACCCCACAGGGACAGATACTGCTTTAGAGCATAATTTGCTGTTATATGGTAATGGACTGTACTTATATAGTGCCTTTCTAGTCTTTCTGACTACTCAAAGCGCTGCAACTACATATTACATATCATAACTACATATCACATTCACACACATTCATACTGGATGGCAGAACTGCGCATCAAAGTAACTAAGCATTCACACACCAAAGGCACAGCCCTCGGGAACAGTGGGGTTCAGTGTCTTGCCCAAGGACACTTCGACATGTGGGCCGTAAGTATGTGGCATGTAAATATGTGGTCAATACAGGTTGCAAATGTTTGCCCAGCGTGATTGCAATACACTCTAGTTGACTTGTTCACCATCTGAGTTAAATTACAAATGAGGGAAGTGCTGTCTAACTTTTTTCTTAATGGGCACAAATCTGCCAATCTGCCAATCTATATTAAAGTCACCAAGGACAAATATTTCTTTACTGATATCTGTTACCTTCATCAGCACGGAACATCATTCTTCTACATATAGCACACTAGATCTTGGGGGCCTATAGACACAGCTTGATATTGATTCATATTTTCACTATTAATTCATCTACATATTTCATGAACTTTATTTCTGAAACTCCTAACATTAATATGAGCTATTGATCTAATGATCCAACACAGTTTTTATCGTTGATTGGGGGCCTTCTCTCTGCTCAGTCACTGCTCCTTGACCTCTCAATTAGGCGGTCATAGCTGATCATTGCATAATCTCCTCTTGCTCTTGCCTCCTTCATTGCGGGTAATAGCTCAGCTCTTCTCTTCCTCACTAGTTCCAAATGAAGAAGAAGTCCTCCCTGACTGAGATCTTGCCTTGGCCAGGATTAGCTGTTTGTCCTTGTAACAGCTTGTTCACCACTGATGTCAGCCTTTTTCTGTAGCCTCTTTCACAGGGGCATCCAGCTGGAGTTTTGTGCTGAACAGTTCTTGTACTTTGGACTACGTTTAAGCCCAGTTTTCAGCTTTCAGTTTTCTATCAGCTTTATCCAGTCCAATTCCATTAATCACAAGATTAGTTCTCCTGCATTGATTCTCTAGGTACTCCATCTACTCATAGTATCCCTTCGCATCTTGTCCTGATTTCAGTTCCTTAACCTGCTTGGATATGTCCTTAGACTCGCTTTGTTGGGCCTATTGGTGTTTCTTTAGATCATCAATGCCACTCCAACCTCCTCCCTTTGCAGACTTTGAGGTTCAATAACAATGTCTATTTCCTTCTTCCTTCCCAACGGACAAGAGTCTTAATTTGCATGGCCGCTAGAGGTCCTAAAATTGTTGTTATTGGGCACATGCTGATGCTGTCTCTTTTCTTCAGAGGATAGACTCCAAATATTTAATGTGCCCCATGGACATTTAAGAAAGCCCTTAGATACAGGGCTCATGGTCACCTCGGAGGTTATTCTTTAAAGTTTAAACATGTGCTAAGTATCAGGATAATTGAGTAGAGGTCTATCCACACCAACAATACAGGATTCC
>CM050853.1:19864627-19935475 GCA_027580175.1 Siniperca scherzeri
CTGCAAGAGGAGGCTTAACTGATTAGGAAATCCGGGTGAGGAAAACTAGATCCTTTCCTGCTCTCCCCCCAAAAATAGATCAAATAAAATAACCTCCCCCTTTTTGCAGAACCCCTTAGTAGTTTTTGGTTCTTTTACTACTGTATTTTATATCATATTAACAATACTCACCAACACAAGGAGAGATATGTTTTACATGTTTTTATATCAGCTGTGTCAAACCACCAAACACAAAATTAGCTAAAACCATTATTTTGTCAAATCACCTGAGACACGTGTATATACAGTATGACTTGTACAACTTGAATTTCTAACAATAATGCAATAATAAAAGAAGTAGGAGGCAGCGTATTAGATATGCTGCAGTATGAGGTCTGATTTTACACCCTGAAAACCTCAAAATCTCATTTTCATCCTAAAGATATTTCCGTTGTATTTCTCTGTACTTTGCATGTTGGAATGGTGAAAGGTGAGGAGCAGCATAGAAAATGTGTGTGACGGTGAACAGGAAGTTAGTGTAGGCACTGCAGCTGCGTGGGTATAACTGCAGCACCGGCGGCTAGTCACAGTAATACAGTAACCGCTGCAGTCCTCTTCGTGTACGTCTTTAACATCCAAGAAACAGAAATCCGTGCGGATGCAAAACACAAGTCCTTCTTCATCCAAAGGAACAACAAACAGGCCTTTGAACACATCAGTTCACATGCAGACTCTCACTCTCACGTTTTGTCAGCAAATCATTTTGGAAAAGGTCCTGGCATTTTGAAACTTTTGAGTAACACTTCTTGTTTAGTTCACAGCTGGTAATGACAAAGAGGCAGACACCAGCAGGCAGGTTTTAGATGTTATTTACCCGCCAAGAATCCAACGGATGAACTGGGCCCTACAAGAGGTCGACAAACGCAACAACAAAACAACTCTATACTAGACTTGCCAAGTTAACTTCCAAATATAGGAAGTGTTTTTTGTGTAGCTGCGTGGGCTGGAAATAGGATGCTTATGGGTTGCAACCAACCAACAAACACAAAACACATGTTTTTGAAATTCAAGTGAACTTTGCATCAATGAGTCTCACATATAATGTAGCAAAAGAAGACTTTTACAAGTGACGACAGTAAGGACAGACTTGCCAGTAGTCCTTTAAAGCAGAAAGGTGTTTGTCCTGCTGTTTTCCTTTTTGATTCAGTTGTTTTCAGTAGCCTTTGTCGCTGTAATTGAAACCAAATGTGGTATTTGACATGAAAAATTCAAAATATGAAAGAAAAAGAATAAGGGAACAAACAGGACAACAGGACGGGACAACTTTCTTTCTGCTGTACCAAAACATGTGTCGTCTGAGTGTTTCCACAACCACACTATGGCTTACCGTCGGCCTACACACACAGGATAAGCTGAGTTTCCGTGGGCCTGGTTTTGGCTCACTGTGAACACACACACCTCAGACGACCACTGTGGCTCACCATAACCCAGTGACACACACACAGTTGGTCTGAGGTTGCCATTGAGGGTCACAGGGAGCCGTTGCTCACACACTCCCTGTCTTTCTTTGAAACACACACAGGGAGTTTTGTGGTGATGTCACCAGCCAAAGGGCCTCTGGGGGAGTCGCTGTGGGAAGCTCACAGTCCACCAGTGTGTGTGTGTGTGTGTGTGTGTGTCATAGCGTTCACCTTGAGGTTTGGTAGTGCATCTCTATTTAGAGCAATGGTTCTGTGAGGACGATACAATTAAACTTTCGTTTTCCATTCAGAATGTTGAGTTGGTGTGGACCTGTACAAACTGATGTAAGTGTGAAGTGAGGGGAGGCCTTGACTTCATTTAAACATTTTCACCATGTTTTGACTAATATAAATAGGGGTTTTGTTCAGTATTTATCTCACCTTTATTTATAAAAAATATGTAAGAAATGCTGCTTTACTGCATGCATATTTAACTTTTATGAATACACACTGCAAACAAAATTAATTTAAATGCATTTCTGAAGTTCAGTTTAACCAATGTTTGGCTGTAAAAACTGGACCATAATCAAAACTATAGCACAACATGGGTATTAAACACAACCAAAATGCACAGGAAATGCATGAAAGAAGACTCACAAACCCCTCCGTCTGGCCTGGACACCATTAAACACCATACCTGTGGTCATTGGGTATCCTAAATCATCCTCTTGTATATACATACATTGTTCCGGACATAATCGACACTCAATAGACCCTTTCACAGCCGACATTTAGGCTTGTAATAGCAGGAAAAGCACAGGTGTAATTGATCAGATTAGATCAGAGTGCATTCACTCCTTCTGTCGCTTTCAGCAGGTATTTCTACCTCCGGAGCTGCAGAGTCTGGATCTGTGGTTGTGGGCCACCTGCTGCCCCCGTGTTCCTGCTCGACAACTGCTACTACAGTTGTTATTGGCTCTGTTACTATTATTGTCATTATTATTCCTATAGCTGTCATTCCTATTATTATTAATTTATTAATATTAACACTATAATTACTATTTTACTATATTAAAAAAAAATAATAATAATTCTACGTGATCTTTGCATTGTGCCTCCCTAACCCTATCCCCCAAACCCTCTCTCTCTCTCTCTCTCTCTCTCTCTCTCTCTCTCTCTCTCTCTCTCTCTCTTTCTCTTTCTCTCTCTCTCTCTCGTTCTCTCGCTCTCTCTCTCCCTCTCTCTCTTTCTCTTTCTCTTTCTCTCTCTCTCTCTCTCACTCTCACTCTCTCTCTCTCTCACTTTCGTTCTCTCTCTCTCTCTCTCTCTCGAAACCTAACACAGCAGCAGCGGATGGCCGCCCACCATTGAGTCTGGTTCTGTTCGAGGTTTCTGCCTCTTAAAGGAAGTTTTTACTTCCCACTGTCGCCAAGTGCTTGCTCATGGTGGGATTTGTTGGGTCTCTGTAAATAATATTATAAAGAGTACTGTCTAGACCTGCTCTATAGGAAAAGTGCAATGAGATAACTTCTGTTATGAATTGGTGCTATATAAATAAAATGTAATCGAATTCCATTTAGGTGAGCCAGTTCCAGGGTCATAGCTTACTGGGGCACATGATGGGAACTGAGCCATCGTTTCTCCTGTTCTTTTCCTGCTAGGACAAGTCAAAATTCAATTCAATTCAATGTGTTCAAAGTGTTAGCTTTTGTTTATATTCAAGTACAGTGTCTAGTACTCTTTAGTATGATTATACCTTCTCACTGTAACTCAAACTACATGCCTTTTTTACCCCCTTTTTTAAAAATATAAAAATAAAAAAACATTGTGTAGCCACCATCTCATTGTTTTAAATGTAATGGCTTCTACAAACATAGTCCTTCTTACCTTCATGTATCCATACTTAACTTTAACATGTTAAAATGGTAAAAGGCATCAATTAATCAATGGATATGTAGTAATTAATTATATAAAGCAACGTGTTACATTATCATATTTATTTCCGCACCATTTGAACTAATTGTTTTACTGTTTACAAACATTACTGTTGTTGGGGTTTTTTGTACTTAAAAAATAAAATTATATATATATATATATATATATATATATATATATATATATATATCTTGCACAAAGTAGCTTAATGTTTGTTTACCTTGATGAGCTTGTTGTATTTCTTTTTAGCTGAATTTATTTATTTAGTCTATTTCTGTGTATGTACATTGAGAGCAACAAAAAACTCACTATGTTGTAGCTAAGCTACAAGCTACAAGCTAGTCAGAGGCTAAGCAAAATGGCATGACATCTACAAGGCATCTTAGATAGTGTTCTGAACAGACGGTAACTGTAACAGTGGTGTTCGCTTGTAAAAGCTAAAAAGATCAAATCCAAAATGAAGACAAATTTAACAAATCAGCACTCAACAGGTTCAGTGCCTGAGACACGCAAACTCTTATCACTCAAGTGAGTGACCTCAATTTTCAACCAGAACTTCCAAATAGCGAGAACGAGGGAGGGTGAGAAAGAGGTAAGGAGGAAGGGAGGGAGGGAGAAAAGGGGAGAAAATCATTTGAGTAGCTAAATGAAATTAGCAGCTTAAAAAAGCCTGAGGGCAAAGTGGAGCTGTGTCCCCTGTGGCTATGCTTTAGAGAAGGAGCGAATGAATTAAGCTTGACTGGCTCCTCTCCTCCTTCTCCACCTCCTTCTCCTCTCTCCCTCGCTTCTTACTCCCTCCCTTTTTTCTGGTTTTTACTAATATGTAGGGTGAGATGGAGGGAGAGGGAAGGGGGGTGAGGAGCTGAATGAGGGGTATAAAAGCAGTTCGTGAAGGTGAGGACAGGCTGGAGCTCTTCTTTGCCGAATGAGTTCTCAGACTCTCTTTTCAGTGTTCTTGCTGACTTAAAATTTTGGACTAACAAAAAGTGAAAAAAACGTAATTTGTTCCTTTTCCTTTTCTTCCAATTCCCTCCCATTTCCGTCTTGCTGTTTTAACTCTTCTTATTGTTGTTTTTTCCCTTGATACCCTCTTTTTTCTTCCTTCTGGGTGTTGGAAATTTGGCCCCAGCTGTTGCTGCTTCTGCACCCAGGACTGAAGCATGAACCCTGGGGCATTCTCCAGCTCGGGCCCCCTGTCCTGGGCCATGTACCTGATGAGGAAAGGCCGGACAGGCAGCGGACTCTTTGGTAAAGCTAATTCTTCTTGACACCTCATTGTCATCATCACCATCACCATCACCATCACGTCTGGTCTGCTCATGCCAGTTTTCTGTTTTTATTATGTTGAACTCAGTGTTAATCAATGTTGTTGGCATGTATTCCATGTTGTGGTATAGAAACATCGCCTTCACGTGATTTGTGACCACGATGTTCATTTCTGTGACTATGGTATTCTGAGAAGCATGTCACAGTGTGCATGTAATGTGCAATCCCTCAAATAGTTAACACTCCACTGACTTTTTCTTTTCTTGGGATGTTTTGCATGATCTCGAGCTTCTCGGTAACTTCTGACCACTTCAACCGATGCAGCTGGGGATTCGGTGCTCTGCTACAGGGTAAAGTGAACTGCGTTGAAGCAAAGACTTTTCTAGTCAGGCTAGTTGTGGGTTCTATTTGTCCTTCACAGTGCAGTATCCCTAGGAATTATATGGACACCTCACCTCCCAATTTAAGTGCGATGCCAGCATTCAGCGCCAATGCCGGAACAGTGTGACATTTATGTAGCAGGTGGAAATTAAGGGTGTGGAGGTTGGGCTTTCAGGTAGGCCACCCGAGTTTGCGTCCCGTCACAGACCTGTAATTAACGTTGCCTTTTTATTAAACGTAACCGGGATCTTTCCTTAACCTTGCTTTAGTTGCTTGACCCTAACTCTGAATGTTCAAAGCATTAACATGGCATGGAAGAAAATCAATCAGGCAATCAGAGGTTTTTCACAATCGTCAAAGAGCAACGCTCTTGTCTGGCGATAGGGTTGATCCTTAAAGTACAGGCAGATGTTTGATTGTCCTTGGGGTGTCCCAGTGGACAGGTTTCAGGTTTCATTCAGGGTTTTTGCAGAAGTCAAAATGTTTAATTTCCAAACTTACACATCGACTTTAAGCTGCCTCTGAGAGAGAACGTAATAATGATCAGATAGACTGAGAAAACATATCCACAGAACTGGAAGGTCAAGATTACAAACCACCCGGAGTGTTCAGTAGGACTGTGAACTGAGGGTGTGGTTATACTTGTTACATTGTGTATTCTGATTGGTGATCGTCATATTAGCTTTTTCTTTGGAATTCCTACAGGAAACTTTCTTTTCAGTGAAATTCTTTAGACAACTTTGACAGAATTTGGAAACAAAGATCACTGTTTGCAAGGCTGGAGGCTGACAGTGACGTTTGCTGGGACGATGCTGCACATATGACATGTCCATAAGATATTTCAGTCTGCATCATCTTAAATCTACATGTTGCTTTTGTTCTGTAGAAATGTTTCTTGGACATATCTTCAGTTTAAGGAATCTTTGGTATTTGTTTAAACCATCCGCAGCTGATAACATGAAGCAATGCTAGTATCAATAACTTTGATAGGCAGTTGTGACTGGGTATTGATTTTGGATCAGAGGACACTGAGCAGCTCACATTACGAGCCGGTCAGTGGGAATCGCTGGCTGAGAGAAATCCAACTCCTCTCCCTCTGTCTTTCTTTCTTTCTTTCTCTCGGCCTCCTCTGTTTTATTTGTGTCTTCATGCGTTCAATCACTTTCCCCTCGCACAAATATTTCAATCTTCTAGTCTTAAAGGACCGAAAGGACCGTCTAGCCGGGCTGCTTTGGTCAACACAGACAAGACCCAATCATTTTTATTGTAGAGGCCAGATTAACTCAGGCGTTGCATTTGGTTCTAAAATTGATGACTTTACCGTATTCTACATTTTCCCAACGCCGCCACAAAAAACCCACAGGATATGCATGTGTGATGATGCATGAGTATATGAACTGCTATGAGCATCTACACTTACTCTGTTTCTATAGAATCTGACTGTGCACTAGGCGTAAGGCCTAACAAGTTGAGATGTGTAGTTTCAAAGCCTCCTTCAGTGGTGCAGTATCTGAGTGTGCTTCTATGAGGAATGTCAGATTTAATGCCACTAACTTCTGAAATTGCAGGTTGACAGAAGTGCTTCAGCTGCAGGTTCAACATGTTTGTAGTTTGCTTGTAGGAAAACTGTACTGAATACAAGTGTGTGTGTGTGTGTGTGTGTGTGTGTGGGGGGGGGGGGTCTAGCTTTTTATGCAATTTAACAATCAGTGAATTTTCAACACGCAGTTTCGAGCTGTCTAAATACATCCAAAGATCGTCAGATAAGTGAAACAGCACACACAGGCCCTCTGAGAGGAAGTGAAAAATAGATATTTCCAAGGGCAAATCCCGTCACGTCTATCTCAGGCGGAGACGCGAGTGGAGGCATTTACATTTTTTATCATCCCCCCTTTGGCTACAGAGGGATGGATGCAGAGGCAGACTGGCGCTTCCCTTAAACTCATCCGACAGCATGTTGATTTTACTCAAATCAAATCGACCCACTCCCAAAAAGGCCCTACTGAAGCAGGCAGGTGCAAAGGATGCCGTATGTCTGACCCTTAGCCAGCAAATGGCTGTATGGTTTGGTGGCAGTGGCAGGTGGAGCCAGGGTTCACGCTGCTTTTCTGATTCTTTTTAGAAAACACCTCATCTTTGGTAAAGTTGCCATATCTGATATCATTTACCTCCAACACCACAGACACCACCAGCTCCAGACTCAGGGCGGAGCCGATGTCATATGGAGACAAAAAAAGGCAATAGCGATTTGAATACCTGATCATTACTGAACACTTCCTGTGGTCGATAGCTCCAGCACAAGCGAGTAAGTGGATAATTAGTTAGTAAGTTGAAATTGTTTTGTCTCTGTTCTTCAAATTCAGTTGGTCATTTCCAGATCTAAAAAAGTTTCTTCTTTCAAATCTGGACGCCAATATTCAAACTTAAACATGTGCGTTACCAGGGAGACGCGATCCAGCCCGAGTGGAATCAGTCTGTCCACTCGGGTTATGGTCTGTCGGTCACGTGACCCGAGACCACTACCACCCCAAACACTTTAACGTTCTATCTGAATAAGTGAACCTGAAAGAAGTCCTGCTTTTTAATCTACACACCATGTGAGGAAATCCAACCATATGAATTCGTGGCATTTAAACTGCAACATCTTATGTAGTCATTGCATTTCACAAATAGGTGACTTATAAAATGTCGATTCTGATGGCCTTTCTTCGCTTCCATGTGTTATTGCTTTGTGATCAGCTGTAAGAAATAATGGAGACTGTGTTCAGCGGTAATGTTGCCTTGCGAGTACGCATCAGAACACCGCGGCTGAGAGGCCAACCGCGCTTTAACTTGGATACTTACAGCTAGGACGGGCTGAAACAGCGACGGATTAGATGCAAGTACAAGCTGCGTTCGAACAGGATGCATTCTGGGATGCCGATGCACCTCACTTCATCATCCGTCAGCTGTTTGTTCAGATCAGACGCATCACTGTGCTGTCGGCAGCTCCTGCGAGCTGCATTGTCCTGCATGGAGATAAAATAATACCGTCTCCTCTCCCACCTGGGACACCGCAGCACACTGCGGAGAGCTGCAAGGAAAAAGATTCAATATTATCACTCATTATTTCTCATATAATCATATCATGGCAAAATGAACATGTCAGTATTTTGGGAATCACAGTTCTCCTCTCTGCATGAACGAGAATAAGCTGAATCCAAAGCACAGCCAGAGCATGAGGCATTCACTGGCAACGTGCACATGTTTTTAAAGATGGAGGATTTTGTCCTGAAGTGTTTTGAATACTTAAAGAAATATCAGATCATATCTACATCTAATGATGTGAGAATGACAACACTATGTTTTACTTTTCTTAACCTTTAGAAAGTCTCACTGAGATAAAAGAAAAATCTCTTTTTCAGCTGTGTCCTGGCCGAGACAACACGCCAGAATAACGACCAATCAAAAACAATAACTCAGTAAGACTAACACATGAATCATTCCTTACTGACTACTTTGATGCCTTAATGTTAATAAAGTGTCTGTGGAATTCACAGCAGAAACGTCCCTGTGAAGCCACATCACGTGGCTGCAAATAACTCGGGACATGTTTGACTGCTGCTGTTGGTCATGAACTAAGGCGTATGAAGCTTCAGTTTTTCAAATGGAGTCTGGCTCGGGTGCTTCCACGCTGTACTTCTCATTTGGAGCCGCTGTGCGTTGAGCCGAGCGCCTGCTGCCCCCTGCCGTCTGAGCCCGGCTCGGGGAGCTCGGGGAGCCGGGGAGCCGGGGTGGAAGGCAGCCGGCTGGACAGAGCTGCAGATTAAAACGTGTACATCTGGCTGAACATGAGAGGCAGGACGAGTTTGGGAGATTTGGAAAGGCTTTTTTTCAAAGACGTTGTGACCTTTTCTTCACGTTTACTTGGTCATTTGAACTGGAAGTCTCACTCTTGTACGTGCCTGCTCGGGCTTTCTGCGCACAGTGCTGCGTGGACAGACGCCACTCTCCGTCCCCTCCAAACCCCGCCTCCTCTCGCGCGGACATAACGCTGATTGGTCAATCCCCTCCTAGTGAGAGCCAGCGGCGAGCCTCCCCATTGGCTGAGGGCTGCTCGGTGCGCAGATGAGATGCAAATCCAGAGGTCTGCCCGTAAAAGCTCGGCGCCGCGAGCCCGGGTGGCCACTCAAGCAGCGGGGGAGGAAGAGGCGCGCGCGATGTGCTGCCACTGACGGAGTTCAGCTTCACTTCCCCTTCGTCTTCATGCTTCGTCACTTTCCTTCCACTTGTGATGCCAAACGTGTGGAAGCGTGATTTCTGCCGCGAGGAGACAGCGGCGTCCCAGAGTGAGTTGTTGTGCGTGGAGAGCGCACGCGGCGCTGCTTCGGACATCCGGCGCGCGTGGACGGGCTCGAGCTCCGCAGCCGGGCGAACGTTCAGGCACAGATAAGAAGTCCACACACAGAGACGCTGCTTGTGCTGTCAACGAGACGCCTCGGGAGGAAGTTGAGTCTCTGTGGACCACCGAGCCGCCCAGATGGTGTTTCTGTGGGACGCCAAATACGGTAAAAGAATTCCCCATTTACAGTATTTGCTGACGCTTTTCTTCACAAAGAAGGAGAAATAATAGAACATCCATGTCATGTGTGTGCCAGTCAGCAGGGCCGCGGCCCCTGCTGCTGTCTGCAGCCTGCACCTGGATTTGGCTCCTGGGCTCTGTCCCAGTCCTGCTGCAGCTGCCCCCGCTCGTCTCCCACGTGTCCCTTAGAAAATCTACTACCTGAAGTGCGCTGTGATGCTTTATGAGCAGATTCTAAACAACATATCATAAGTTTAGATCATTTAGGATCATCCTACAGCACAACCTGAAGTTTCTGGTCAGGTGGCTTCATGACAGACCACATGTGATCCCAGATCAGCTTCCAGAGAGAAGTCCAGAAGTGCTCTGACCCCTAACGCCCCAAGACATGCTTCATCCGTCCAATCTGAGATTATTCAAATACGTTTAGTGTCTCAGAGCCCAGGTCCACCCATATGTCGCTGCTGGGCCCTGAAGCAGCGACGCTTAACTCCTCGTTTGTCTGTGGCTGCTTGTCTTGTGTGCGTGGCCTCGTGCACGCCTGCAGCACGGGGCCCCAGCTGCGGCAGGCGGACAGCTGGCCCCCACTGTTGGGACGGGGGCCGCTCCACTGCTGATCACTTCTCTCACGATTATTCATTTAAAGAAGGAGTGCTTAAAGAGTGTTGCTGCTGTCTTTAGTTTCATGGCTACACACCACAGGGTGTGTGTGTGTGTGTGTGTGTCTTTCTGTTACAGTGATGTTCCTGATTCAGCTCTCCTGGACGCTCTGCAGCGTGCAGTGTTCACACAGCTCCTGTGAAAGCTGCAGACCAGGCCGACCATCGCTCACTGTGTTTTAGCGATTCCAGTTTGGTGCTGGTTCGGTCCGCAGATGAATCTGCAGAAACGCGGGCTGAAACTAATCATTCCTTTCACTCTCTCCATTATAACATGTCAGGGAAGTGACGCGTATCCTTTACAGTTCCCCAGAGATTTTCACTTTGTTATGGAAGAAAACCACGAGCTGTTCACGTTCTGTGAATCACTAACGCACTGACTATTTGTTGCAGCTGTGGCGTTCTGGTTCCGTCTGGATTTGTTGAGTCTCCCACCAAACGTCTCCAGTCTGGAGAAAAGGAAATCTAACATCTGCTCTCTCTCAGACCCAGCCCCCGGCCGGCGCTACACCCCCCCCTCCACCACCCTCGCCTCGGGGGGGAAGATGGCCGAGGCCCTGCCCCTGGGCGCCCAGGAGGCCGGAGGCGGGTCCGCTCTGGTGGGCAAACTGCGCATGGCCGACCGCGGCGGCATGGTGGAGGTACGATGACGCGGGCGACACACGCACAGCCAATCTCACAGCTGCTCACGGCTCACGGGCGATACTTGAGAAGGCCCCTGTGGTGTTTTTCAGGTCATCTCGGATCATCCAGGAGAGCTGGTGAAGACCGACAGCCCCAACTTCCTCTGCTCGGTGCTGCCCACACACTGGAGGTGCAACAAGACGCTGCCCATCGCTTTTAAGGTGCGTGTGTTACCCAGCATTCCACTGGGCGTTACTATAGTTACCAGTTGCTTTCCGCTTTAAGAAATACATGCAACAAATCTACTGGATTTCATCGTTACAGATGAAACCGCAGCATCATTACGCTTGCACTGCAGCGGTAAACCCTCCGACCCTCCCTGCAGGGCTTTGACTTGAACAGAGTGTCTCCCGCAAATCAGCTGCAAACAGCCGGCGGGCTGGACTCCTGGACTTTCACTTCTTCCTTAGTGTGACAGCTGAGCTACGCCGAACCATAGTTGTCCTGCTGGAGGCTTCTTCAGTTGTATAACAAGCTACAGTGTCATTGTAATAGAATATATAATAGAGAGGCAGCACATCCTGGAGAAGCTGGAAGCAGCGAATCGATGGCAGTTCACTGATTATCAGAATGCTTCCCGTGTCACTGAGTCGTTACTCCTGCACAGCTGGCTGCACAGCTGGGGCGCGAGACCATGTTCGAGCGTCATCACTGGGGTTACAAATACTGTCCCAAACGTCTGTCCCCGGACAACTGCTGTCCTGTGAAAAGCATGTATGTCCTAAAGGGTCCATGGCTTAACAAGCAGGCCAGTATTCTGTTAATCCCAAATCCCACTTTGCACTGATCGGTGAAACACCTGATTCCTGTTGGAATGTGACCACGAAATGTGTGTTTTCACTCAGTGACAGTCACGGAGTTTAGTGCTGTGTCTCTACGAGACGAAAGAGTCGTCCGACGGTCCGCCCTCAGCCTGTCTTCATGTCCTGCGCAGTGTATTCCCTCACGTATCGCTGTGTGTGGATGTGGACGGCTTTCCTGCACTTTGAGACTAAATGCATTTGTGGAAAAGCAGCTTTTAGCCGCAGAACACACACACACTGATTGATTTGTTGAGTTTTATGCATTAGTGTTCACACATGCCTGTGTGTGTGTGTGTGTGTGTGTGTGTGTGTGTGAGTTTGGTGCATTATACATCATTATGGAGTGTCATGAGCGGATGTCACTGCCTTTTACTGATAATGGATGACTGTTATGATGCACGCACACACACACACACACACACACACACACACACACACACACACACACACACACACAAATACACGTTTCAGCGTAGTACATACATGACAATACACACACTATACTGTAGGTACACACACAGGTACAATGTGTATGTATAAACAGGCCGTCCATTTAAAAAATGTACACACACACACACACACACACACACTGGCCTGGGAGCTTCATAATTGTTTCCTTTGTCTTGTTTATTCTGCTGGGCTGGTTCCATGCCCCATTGCTGCCAGTCTCTCCCTTGTCTGCCGGGGTGTGTGTGTGTGTGTGTGTGTGTGTGTTCTTTCTTCCTCTCCCAGTTCTTCATTGTAAACTATTTGCAAGCCAAGACGTGTATTTTCAAACCCAGCGAGTCACTGCTGCTGTGGAAGAATTGTATCCAACCACATTCCACCGCAGGCTCAGATCAATACAGTCATTGGTGGATTATTGGAACATCAGCATATTGATATTTCAACTCATACTCAACAGAGTTAGAGCACTATCTTAGAGCAATGTTCATACCTGGAAAACAAGGCCAAAGTTGAATTTGAAGGGGGCTAAAGGGGAAGTCCAGGTTTAACTGAGGAGACCCAAAGGTGTCCCAGTCACGGTGTGGTCAGTGGCGTGGAGAGCGCGGGGTTAAAAGAGAAACCGTCCACAATACAGTATCTGGGGCGACATTTGCACACTGATGGTTTGATTAGCGTTAATATGGAAATCGGCCTCCCTGGCTCTGTATTTGCGTAGGCGTGGAGGAGGAGAATGTGCTCTCGAGTGCGCCCACTGTCACACATTTCCATTTTACGCTTGTGTTTTGGGAGATTTTCAGTTTCAATAAGGAAAATAATTGACCTTTTGTTTCATGATTTGCATCTTTTACATGAACTTTGAGTTTAAATAGTCTGAAGCAGTTTGTGTCTCTGTGGCTTTGTGAGACCCCATGACCAGGTCACATCTGCTGCCCCATTAGCATGTCATGTCGTTTGCTTTGGCTCTAGCAGGACACATACGCATGAGCCGAACCTGTGGACGTCTGGATGCTTCCTCTGCACTGATCCCGTGATCTACATCCAGAGTTACACTGCAAACACAAACCGCTAATAGCTGGTGCGGTACCACTCTTCATGGCGTAAACAAATATAGGTTAAAAACAAAAAGAAAGTGCTCCCACACACACTCCATGTTGAAACACCAGCTTCCAACAAAGCAACAATCATCTGGTTCCGTGATCACTTGTACTGCACTGATGAGCTACCACCAGAGCGCTAGAAACAGCTACTGCTGCAACACTCCGTTAGCTAGTTGAGCTAGTTGAGCTAGTTGTAAGCTAGTTACTGCCAAAGATCGGGACTTTTACTCCGATGTCCTGGCTTGATGCGGTGGTGTCCGGTCTCAAAAATGGGAATGTGTTCCCAACAACCAGACGTTAAAAACAAAACCGGATGCGCGCCTCATAAGGTCAACACTTTGCTTGCTTGTATCCCCCAAAGCATGATGGGAACTGTAGTTCCAGAACCCAGAACGTGAGAAAACAATAGAAGTGACAAAATCCAAGCGTATTATCTTTTTAGGTTTTGTACTATCAATACATTTTTACACATTCGGGCTGAGGGTGCCACCAACAGGGGCTCCTATATCCCTGCAACACCCATCCAAATGTTAGACCACCCGGGCAGAAAAACATTTCAGACTAATAATAAGAGCGGACATTTTGATTCACAGTTTTGTCATACAGAAGACACTCTCCTGCTTTCCTCCGTCGTGTCACCAGGTGGTTGGCCTAGGCGACATCCCCGATGGCACCTTGGTAACGGTGATGGCAGGAAATGATGAGAACTACTCAGCTGAGCTTCGTAACGCCACGGCCGCCATCAAGAACCAAGTGGCCAGATTCAACGACCTGCGCTTTGTTGGCCGCAGTGGAAGAGGTACACACACACACACACACACACACGCATAACAATGCAAAATACAAAAACAATGAAAATATAAATGCAGATTTTTGCTGTGGTGGCACAAATATGAGCTATACTGGCATCAAATGTAAGTGAGAGCAGTATCAGCCAGAAAAATCTCACGCTGGCTGAAATTGAATATTTTGCACAAGCACACAACGCAGCACAGATAAATTAGGGGAAGTACATGTGAATAAAAACAGTATTCACACAACTTCCTTGTAACACCCCATTCAACCCCCCAACGGACACACTACACCACAGTTACTCTAAATCAGTCGCAGGCAAATGTCCCAACTTATCTATTTAAAACACCAGTCCTGTGTACACAAGCTCTGCTAACACACACACACACACACACACACACACACAAGAATGACTCCCCAGCTGAATGGAAATATGGGAATAACTGTCAATGTTTGACAGATTCCACAGTCCTGCTGCTGAAAAATGAGCATATTAATAATTCATGTGCAGCAGAATAGTAGAAAGTTGAGGAGTATAAATTTGTTTTCATGCAAATGTAACTGCGCAGAGTACAATGAGGTTCATAAAATGCAAAACGTGTTGATTCTTTAAGTTGATTAATAGCTGGATCAGTGTGGTTATTGCAGGAAACCCACACCTAATGCTTTGCTTCTCTGTAATTACTAACTGTATGTTTTCATTCTACCTGCTTCCTTTTCTCAGATGTGTTTTTTATATCCCCCTACTAAGGCCCACTATTATCATGTTACAATAACGACATGTGGCGGAGGGAAACTAAAATGTCATCCAAACTATTTTTAACTGCAACTCTTACATTTGTTCTTTAATGAAAGACTAAGAGTGTGCAGCCACGCTAGCAGGCACAGCGGTGCTTTGAGCTAAATGCTAACATCAGCATGCTCACAGTGACAATGCTAACATGCTGGTGTTTAGCAGGTATAATGTTTACAATGTTCACCATCTCAGTTTAGCGTGTTAGCATGCTAACATTAGCTGATTAGCAGTAAACACGGAGCGCAGCCGAGGCTGATGGGAGCGTCAGCAGCTCTGCAGGTGTTCGCTCAGAAACCAAAGTGTCGGACGCGTTAACGTGTCGACCTGATGGCGGCGCTAGAGGGAAAGTCAGAGGATCAGCAGAGTGATTACAGTTCATCCTGAGGGGAGCGTGAACGATGGAGCACGTCTCATCACAGTCCAGCAGCTGAGACGCTTCAGGCTGGACCACCGTGGAGGACGGAGCAGCCATCCTCGAGTCTTGCCACCAGTGGGTCTAAAACAGAGCCAGTGTCAGGAAAGTGACTTTTAGGGCTCGACCAATAGTGATACTTATTTACAGTATAGTGTTTTATTGTAATCTCAGGACTGTATGCTGGATTTTTAAAAGATGAGGCTGGCAATAATCTAAATGTTTGTTATGATCATGAAATCCCATGTGCAGACTTCCTGTCTGCGGCTCTCAGCTCCGAGCCCATTGGTTCCTGCTGAAGACGTAAATCTTTCCAAACACCTCACAGATATATAGCTTCATTTTCTTTTTAAAGGCTCAGCTGCTCGCTGTAGTTTTTAATCAAACTGACATTTGGCATCTGTTAGGGACTACTTTCAGCGGCGGATGAATCCACATGTGGTGCTGTAGTGAGTGTTTGGGGCAGCAGGACGGTGTGTGTGGGACCGAGTCAGAATAAACTACAGTGTGTGTGTTCGTGGTGATGAAGGAACATGTCACCCAGTGCAGCAGAGCAGCTCGCTGATGTGTTTTAATAGTTTGAAACACACACAACACTCGTTAGCCGATACATTCGGTTTGACCTGCACGTGGGGTTTGTTGAAGAGGAATAATATGTATCACCAGCCTTACCCTGTAACTGTGGCCTCACTGAGTGAGTGTGAGGGCCCTGTGTTGTGTCAGGAGCTCGTCCACCATTACTTCTGGAGGAAACTGGGAGAGTTTAGTGTATTGTATGATAACAAGCCACATGAAGGCACACGCCGAGCAGAGCTTCTCCACCTGACACCTCTAAAATGGCATTAACTGTCTGTGGGAGTGAATGGTTTAGTGGTTTGACTGTTGCTTTCTCTGTGTTTCTGTGTGTGTGGGTGGGAGTCAGTGTCAGAGTTCTCAAACTTCGTCATTGTTTGTCACTTTCCCCTGTGTTGCAGAAGCACTTAGTGGCAACACACAGACACTGATACACTCCTGATTTGTGCAGTGTTCACAGTGTTTGTCAGCGCAGCGCTGCTCTGTGGATTTGCATATCACTCGCTGTTTTTCTCATCGCAAAAACTCACAGTGAATTCATCTGTGTCACTTTGAAGTTGATGAGTTACAGTCAGTTTTTGAGAGAAGAAATGAACTCTGAACTTGAATGACTAAATCCTCTTGCTGAAATCGTTTACAGTAGTGTTGTTTTAAGTGGAAAATATTTTTGTAAAGGCTGTAACTACATGGCAGCCCCAAATCCCTAAATGTCCTCCCAGCTCACTTCTGATGTTTAACACACCAAGACATAAACAGCGATTTCAGAGGAAATGACTGATTTGGTGATTTAACAAAATCAGTGGTTTGTTTCCAGGTTGGTGAAACTGTCTGAAAACCAAACCGGATGATGTGATAACGCGTCGTCCTTTTTTAGCCTTCCGCCCGTCATCTGGCAGCACAGCAACACATGCAGGTGCACATTTCTCTGGTGGATTTATTGGATTATTTCTATTAGTGAAGAGTACTGTTCAGAACGAAGGTAGACATAAAGCATTAAACCTAGAACATGAAGGTGCCTTATACACACACCAAGACAAAAGCACACAAAGGGCAGGTGGCGGCACTCATTTAGGAAACACATGAGGAAATGATGAAGATGTTTCTGTTTATTCCTGAAAGTGTTAAGAGTGAATAAATCTTTTTGACCGCCATGAAATTCGGAGACAACCTTCCTGTTGGCGTGAGAGCCTCGCTCTAGCAGCAGCAGGCCAGCAGGGCGTCTGCTCTGCAAAGAGCGTGACAAACCAGAGAAACTGAAGCGCATGTGTAGATCTTGTTTTGACTCTTTTTTTGCTAGACGTGAGACAGCTCTGGGAACAGATCCAATAGACAGAGTTGAGACTTGAATTTGATCACAGAGACACATTTCTGATATTGTGCAGGCTCGTTTCTAAGCCAGTAACAGCTCGGTACTGTTATGGGATTGTTTCAGACAAATAAAGATCGGTGCAGTGAGGGTAAACCAGGATCAGGCTGAGAAAAGAGGACGGCCATTTCTCAGGCGCTGAATGTGAGAAGGATGAGGAGAGGGTGTTGCACTGAGCTCGGTCATGTGTAGGAGGAAGAGGCTGGACTTTTCTCTGGCTGGGCTGAAACAGCGTCTGAACGCAGCGGCGCAGGAGTTTCACACAGGACTGTCCTGCAGGGCCCTTCATGCTCATGCATGGGAGTTTCTTCTGACATGACACGATCTCATGTTGCAGAATGCTGTACATTCAGTGAAACAGCTTCCTGGGTAACAGGCACTGTTTCTCTCACCTATCATCGTTTATACTCGTTGAACAGGTGGACCTGTGGGCAATCGTGAGTCTGGCTGAGACGCTTGTACACTAGTGTGGACGTAAAGTAAACGATGCAACGTCTGTCATGCCTTGTGTTTGTTTCATAGGATAGTTCAGCCTACTACCACTACATATGTCTGTGTGTGAGTGTGAGTGTGTGTGTGTGTGTGAGTGTGTGAGTGTGTGTGTGTGTGTGTGTGTGTGTGTGAGTGTGTGTGTGTGTGTGTGTGTGTGTGTGAGTGTGAGTGTGTGTGTGTGAGTGTGTGTGTGTGCGCGCGCGCACGACCAGTTTTCAGTCTCTATTTTAGTTCCTCTTTTAGACAGGACCACCATTTTTCTCTGTCACAATACCTGCCTGTGTGAGCACACATGCACAGACACACCAACGCCACCTTGTTATTCCGGGAACACACACACACACACACACACACACACACACACACGTGCGCGCACGCTGTTTTGTTGAAGATGGTGGAAAATACAGATTCTGTCTGATCGGCTGATTGTGAGGAAAAACTGGACGACCCTGACTCAGCGAGCCCTGACATGATGCGCACACACACACACACACACACACACACACACACACACACACACAGCTCACCTCATGTGTAAAATCCACTCTTATCTATAGAGAGTGAGAGAGCCATAGGGGTGATTAGAGAGAAAGTCCCGGAAAACACTGTTGTCAGGACACACACACACACACGCCTTTGTGATTTAGTAATCTTGTGTGTGTGTGTGTGTGTGTGTGTGTGTGTGTGATGCCACCGGCTGGCTTCAGCTGTTCTCTCCCTGTCAGCCAGGCTCTCTGTAAACAACCTGCACAAAAACGCCCTCGGAGTTTCTCTGCACTCTATACAACTTACACTCCACACACGTGCAGTAATGTTTACTCAGAATACACCGCTTATACAGCAGCATATACAGTATTCAGTAAGTATGGCGTTTATGTGTGTGTGTTGCGGGGGAGGACAGAGGAAAGGGAGGCGGGCAGGCTTCGGGTGACACCGCACCCTCTGGTGGCCGTCAGCAGGGCAGCCACGTCGGCGTGCTTCACACTGGGTTTAATACAGCACAGCACCTGCCCTATACGCCGATTTGAATCAATGGCTTGTGCAGCAAGTGAGCACACCACTATTCAGTTCAATTCAACTTTATTTATATATTCGTAACAGAAGGGATCTCATTGCACTGTTCCTACAGAGCAGCATTATTTACAGAGACCCAACAAAGACCTTTACATGGCTAGTCATTGAAAGATATACTGTAGTGTCTCTACCAGCTGAAGTTAAAGCTGAATAAACCCCAAAACACTGTGCTTCAACATGTTTATTGTATTTATTTTCTCATGTTTTCTGTAGTTTCGGTAGTTTAATAGTTGTGTTACCACAGCATCGGTACCTTGGAACTGTTTCGTGTTGGACGATTCCAAAATGCAGATGCAGAAGGTTAACGGGAGTCCCCCTGTCGATGCTTACAGTGGAGCTTTTGATTTATAGATATCGATTTAATTCCGCTCCCCAGCCCCTACTGGGTTCACATCTAGTCACATCCGGGTTATTAAACTGAATAGGAGACTAAGTGAGCGTCCAGGTAAACAGCCCTGCATTAAGACAACGCCACCAGCGTGGGCGTCTTGCTTCAAGTAGTCCAATTTGAGTAGCAGGTCTATCAGACACGGAGTTATCACAGCGGTCCACCACAGTGAGGTAAACGCGCTGTTCTCCCGTTACAAAGTGATGGACTGGGAGTGTGCGCTCCCACGCGGCGTCTTGCTGGATGACATCGCAGTGCAGTCGTAGAGCCCGCTTCAGCCCTGAATGAAAGGGCTGCTTTCTCCACACACGGCTAAAGGCAGTCTGAAGGCAGCCATGGTTACGTTCATTATCTCAGACAGAGTTGCTGAAAAAGAGAAGAAAGCTTCCTCTTTCAACTTCCTTAATGCTGTCTTCGCTCGCAACAATCTTCAGCACCGTGAGAAGACAAACACCAATCACAGTTCTTGTGGTCCCCACATGGTTTTTTCTGTCGCCACTTTGCATGTCAGCTACAGCGTGACCACGGAGCCAGGTGCATGCCGCCGTAGGTATTTAGGCGTAGCTACAGGGTGTGGAGGAAGGGTAACATGTCAGATTCTTTTTTATGAACCAGAACCGCCATCTTCCTCTAAACGTAACCAAGTGTTTAAATGCCTAACCCTAACTATACCTCCGCCAGAGTTTATTTGACATAACAATGATCTTTCCCTTTACTTGCTATAAGTATTGTAGAAAAAAATGACTGGAGATACAATGATACTGAGTATCCTGTACAAGCTTCGACAGTTTGAGGCTAAATTCTGTTTGTCCGTGTAATAACATGCACACTGTATTTGAATGCAAGTCATGTGGACTCGGATGTTTGTGGAAACAGACCGTTCACTAAGTCGTTGCTTTAGTCGGTCGACGGTAGCGTCTTTGGAAACGTGAATTTGTTCATTCAAAGCTGAAATGTTGGGCTTTTCCAGTTGTTGTTCTTTATCAGTTCAAGGCTGACCTCTTGATTTGAAATGAAATCATTTAGTCAAACTTCTGTAAATTTCATTTATTTTGTATGCACATAATGTATGACAAAATGTCATCAGTGTTCAATATGCAGCAATAATGTAATAAGGAAATGTTCAGCCAGAGAAAACAGACACACAGGGAGAGAGAGAAGTGAGAGTAACACCTGGCATTGCCCATACACAACACCAGTGGTGGTCTGTGTGTGTGTGTGTGTGTGTGTGTGTGTGTGTGTGTGAGTGCTAATTCCAAAGCTGAGGCTGGCAGTGAACCCCCAGCAGGGTCCACACACACACACACACACACACACACAAATAGTCCTATAAATGTGTAACATATATTATGACCAGGGTTCAACTGATACAAGCTTTTTATGGTTGATATTTTTGGATTATACCATGGTCAAATTAAACTCTTGTTTCTGATTGGCTGGCAAGTGTCCCTTAAAATTGTATATTGGGACACCTTAATCATAGTAATGGCCAACACTTTATTCTCTTTTCTAAATCAGTGCTCAGACTGTTTTAGGCTGCAAGTAACCCACAGTTTGTCACATTAGCTAAAAGCAATTCAACTGATCATTTGGCTGATTTTATTCATTTGACAAGTGGCCGTGGTTTAATCACAATAACGCACTTCTATGTTGTCTACCTCGTCATGCACCATTCCGTTGTCATAACAAACAGTGTTTGGTGGCACTATTCAAGATCAATTTTTAGGGTGGAAAAACCTTTGACGAGTGGAGATGCTTAGGGGTGGAGTAAATTTGCACACATTTTTTTGCTGACCTTTGAGGGAACATAGAGCCCAAAATGGAGGAAGCTATCGTAGCTAACCAGCAGTGTTGGACAATCCAGTTTTATACAAGCAGACGTACAACGTTTTTTAGCCGACCGAGCTAACAGGTACCAAGCTCGCTAGCTTGGAGAGATTCTTTTCCTCTCTTAAAGAGCTCTTCATTGAATGAAATGGCTAGCGAAAGCATGTTGTGGGCTTGATAGCAAGTTAGCTGTTAGCTCGCCAGCTACAACACTTCTCAAACTAGCCATGTGAGTAGTCCCTACGTCACCAAGCTTCTAGAAATGGGCATCTCAGCTATTTTTGTGAAGACGTGTGGCTGAATTCCGCTGTGCCACCTTCTGGTGAGACTGGGCCTCAATGCTAAATGCTAATAATAACACAGTAAAACCTTGGCGTGATCAATATAGTCTAATATTATACATTTCATAGAACTTGGCCTGTGACATGAGAACACAGCAACAGTGACATAATTACACACATACACGGTCACTGCTGGATTAGTCTAGCATTTAGTCATGGTCTTTCTCTTTCTTCATCTTGTCATTTTTTTCTGTGTGTGTGTGTGTGTGTGTGTGTGTGTGTGGCATCTGGTTTATTCCTGTCTTGGGGTCCATGACTTACATGACTTAATGCATTAAGCAGACCAAGTGGATATTTGGGGAGGACAGGAGGCAGGAGAGTAATACTTGGAAAAGAACCTAATACTAATGAACACTTTTATCTTTGTTCCTCCCTGTTTGCCATTCCATTCTATTTCCTTCATCTTCTGCTCATCTATCCTCTCCCCTTCTTTCTCCCTTTCTTCCTCCCCCTTTACCCCCCTTTTTGTCTCATAGGGAAGAGCTTCACTCTGACCATCACAGTGTTCACCAACCCTCCTCAGGTGGCCACGTACCAGAGAGCCATTAAAATTACAGTGGATGGTCCTAGAGAGCCACGGCGTGAGTGACACTGACACACAAATGTTGATGTTTTCCTCCTCAGCAGATAATAATAATGGAGTCCCACAGGGCTTCATTTTGGATCCTATCTAATTCTCCGTTCACATGGCTCCACTTGAACAGAACTACCCACAAATACAGCATAGATTTTCAGTGTTACTCCAGCAGCATCTAAAGTTCTCTAAAGGTGCAAATCTGATCTGAATTCATGCCACAAAATTCTGTTAACTAACAACTAAATTAAACCAAATGAAATAAATTCTAACGGCAGCATCTTGGCATTGTTAGTATGCTGCTCTTTGAGAAAACCCTACTGCTAGTTGCTTAACTGAATTATGTTAAATAGCAAACATTGTTTACGCCTAATGCCAACGTTTTTAAAATGAACACTGCTGGACTCTCTGTTAGTATTTTGGTGTCTGCTCAGACAGCAGTCCAAGAACATACCGAATTTAGCATACTTTGGAGTATACTGCCATAGAGAGAAGGTACTGACGATTATTCCAACCAGCAGCCCATTATCCTGAGGAATTATGACCATATTGGACGATTTTGCACCTCATGAATTACATCCAATGCCAACGTTTTGTGCCAGTGGCGAATGCTTTTTTACTATCCATATCCCCATCTTTCCCTAACCCTAACCATACTGTAGTTACAATGCGCAGATATTGAAAGCAAGAATTAAAAAAAATTTGGCATTCGATGTAATCTGGGGTTTTGCAGAATCAGCCAATATCTACAGCCTTGTCTGCCACAGGGTTGTATACTGCAATTTCAGTTTGGGAGCGGGTCAGGGTAGTAACAGCAGTAATAATCTTCATCAACATCATCATTGTTACTATACTCTGTACTGTACTCAAAAGATTCATGTAACATCTGATCTTAATTCACTATTTATAGGCCCCCTGTTGCATACCTGCCTCACAAGTTGGAACATGATAGTTGTTTAGTCATTTCATGTATGTGCTGAAAAAATTGGATTATATAAGAATATTGTTTGGATCTAATATATTTTTTATTTGATCACTTAAAGTTGTTTTTAATATTTGTCATATTGTTGTATTAACTAGTGAAGGCAAACTCTCAGCTGCATGCGTCAATAAGGAGCCTGATGCAACACTGAGTTCCTCTCCCACTCACTGTGATGAAACATGGGGATTTCTAATGGCAGATGAAAGCAAGAAAAGAGAAGAGAAAGACATCTTTTGTTTTGCTAATAAACACTAATATATGTCATAAGAATAATTCTCATTCTTGTTAAATGAACTGAACTGAGTGACACTGGTCAGAAGAGTCAGGAGAGTTGTGAGGTGACAGAAAGAGAGGAAGACTCCTGCCAGCGCCACTCAGCTGTGAATAACCATCACTCGTCTCTAACTCGCCCACACACACACAAATACACACACATGCACACTTCCCCCATTGGGAGGAAGTGCCTGTAACTGGAGCTCAGTCTCAGCGCTTTGAAGTGCAGCCAACACCACAGACAGCGTGACAGACCACCACACACACACACACACACAGGGAGACAGCCAGACCCCTATGCGGCGCCCATCGTCAGATTCTCAACTGCAATAGCAGACAGAGTGTGTTAACAATGTCGGGACGTTGTTATAGCCTGTGTTGGGTTGTAGCTGTTACTGTAATCCCTGGATTATGGAATCAGATTACAAGCATGACGTCATTTGCTGACAAATCACCTCTAGATATTTTTGTTTGATGGTCATTTTTAATTGAAACTGTAGAAAGTTGGAATCATGACAGTTTTCTGTCATCACTCTCTCCCAGGTCATCGTCAGAAGATGGACGAGGTCAAACCTGGCTCTCTGGCTTTCTCGGAGAGGCTAACAGAGCTGGAACATCTGAGACGGAGCTCGATGAGGGTGACGCCTCCTCATCACCATCACCATCAACCCTCCGCCAACACCCGCCAATCTGCAGCACTCAACTCTGCCACCTTCTCCAGCCCCACGCACACTCAGATAACTGCTGGTAAGAGCCCAAAACTGATTATATTAACTTTATTTATATAGCACCTTTTAAAAACAGAGTTTACAAAGTGCTTTGACAGACAAGGCAAAGCAGAAACAGGATACCCAGAAGGCAGTATAACAGCAGAAGCCAAACAGGAAAGCCAAACGAAGCAAGACAAAATTAAGGTAACATTAAAGGACCAGTGTGTAACATTTAGGAGGAGCTGTTGGCAGAAATGGAATATAATATTTAGACGTGTGTTTTCATTAGTGTAGAATCACCTCAAAATAAGAATCGTTGTGTTTTCGTCACCTTAAAAGCCATTTATATCTACAGAGGGAGCGGGTCCCCTTCCACGGAGGCCGCCATGTTGCACCACCATGTTTCTACAGTAGCCCAGAACGGACAAACCAAACACTGGCTCTAGATAGGGCCTCTCACGTTTTTCACGATTTTGCAGCCACCGTAGTTTCTCCTACACGCTTGGAAGGGGAGGGTGAGGCGAGCGGTATTCAAATGGTTGCAAACTGCAATTTCACCGCTAGATGCCACTAAATCCTCCACACTGGACCTTTAAGACACGAAGACAAGATAAAAACCATGAAAAACACGACAATGGAAATAAAAACAAATGGAAACAATTAAAGCAATAAAGAGACAATAAAAAGATGACATCACATAAAAGCAAGTTTATAAAGATGAGTTTTAAGAAGTGATTTAAAAGAAGGCACTGATTCTGCAAGCCTTATCTCCTCAGGCAGGTCGTTCCACAGCCGAGGAGCCCCGATGGCAAAAGCATGGCCAACTTTAGATTTAAGCCTCGACTTTGGAACAGCCAGAAGGACCCCACCTGGGGTCAACATTTCCATTGTCTTATCAGCCTTAATCAAAAAATGAAGCAAAGAAGCAGCAAAAAAGAGAATTCCGTCTTCCTGCCTGTCCAAGACCAAGTGCACTCTGTACAGCTCCTCTGGTGGTATGGTCACTGGCATTCTGCAAGGTGGCAGAGTGAGAGCGTCACGTTGTTTCCTCTAGTTGAACCAAATTCAACTGGTACGTGAACCAAGTTTAATTTGAGCTGCACTTATCAGTGTCACTTCACTGTAACCCAGCAAGTTTTTAGGCATTCTGAATAATTCAGGGGGAACTTCTGGGATCAACAATTGGAATGTTAACAAATACTGAATGAATGAATGCTACACTGTCAACGAGTGTGAACGTGCTCAGGGCTGCCACTGGTGGCTGGAAGCTATGTTAGAGCAATACTAGTGCATAAAATGGCAGTCTTACTGTATATATCTGGATACAAAGCATGACTCTCCTGGATCAGGACTAGCTGTTGAACCCAAACCTTAATGTTGATTCCCATCATTCATAATTACGCAGAGCACAACCCACCAGCGCATTACATTATTATGGCAGATGCTTTTATCCAAAGCGGCTTTCATTTGGGGTTCAGTGTCCTGCTGACACTGGAGGAGCCAGTAATTCACCAACCCTACAGTTAGTGGCTGACGTGCTGCAGCCGTATCTTTAGTACTGAGAAACTACTCTGCTGCAGTTTCTCTATGAGCTCAATCCGATGAGGCAATTATTTAGACCTTAAAAAACTATGATACAGTACATCTCCTTCTAGAAAACAGGAAACTCACAGGTTAGTCAGACATGTCTTTACATGGGAACTGTAGCTAATGCTAGCAATGCATTAGTCTTCTACTAGCCATGACATGTCTACACTGTACATTTCCTGTTTTCCAAAAGATGATTTACCATTTCTAATGTGTAAAGGTACCAATGTAATCTGTGCATGACTACTATATCATTTTAATGAAGTATGGGTGGAAAAATAAAATCGTTTCATAAAAGTTGTATTCAAATATTCAGTTGCAGGAGACAGGGCATGTTCAACTCATGTGGTTGGCTGGGGATTGTGAAGTACAGTCAATGGCAAAAAAGTGGCCACAAGGACAGTTAATTCCAACTATTTGAGTCATGCAGCATGCATGCTGCAAGGAAACCTCAATGGCCATTGTTTTTAATAGAAGAGAAATTCATTTTCCACAAAGGTTAAGGAGTTCCACTTCTAATGAGGAAATTCCCTCGTTGCCCTCTTGTTAGAATCGGACTTCATTTTGAGGTCTAAGGATTACTCAGAAACCAAAGATGCCAGTAGAGATGTCTGCTCAGTGTGTGATGAGGTAGAGTTGGTGAAGCAGTTCAGTCATCGTTGAGTTCATCTTTCTCTGGAAGCGACACTTGCTCACAGCTGTGCAAGGGACATTTTTAGATTTCAACTTGTATTTGTCACTTCTTGTGTAGCCACAACATCACAGTAGCATGACCAATTCATTTTAGCAAATGATTCAAGTGTCTTTGGTAGTCAGAACTTATTGCCTTTTTAGGTTGCACTCACACTTCCTAATTTTGGCTGGTAAGACTTTTTTTAAGTAAATAATAAAATGGGTTGGGTGTTATAGCACCCAAAAGAAACCCCAGATCCTGAAATATCCCCCCAGCAGCGGAGTTTTAAAACATGACCAGCGAGCTGGGAAGTAATGCCGCCATCCTGCAGACGACGGCTCTTAGTTCCCGATGGGAACGCTGCAGCACTTCAGTTATCGTCCATGCTGGATGAGAATATTGATACCACTAGCATGTTGTTAAATAAGAAGCTACAGCCAGGAGACAGTTAGCTTAGCTTAGCATAAAGACATGAAACCGGGGGAATAGCTAACCTTGATCTGCCCAGAAGTAAACATCAGGATTTTCTGAGGTGAAGGAAGATTTTTTAGTTCAGTCACATTTCTAGTGCTAACATACAGATAATACTGAATACATCTTCATTTACAGCATCTAATAACAGACAAAAACAATACACCGCGCGTGTGTGTGTGTGTGTGTTTCCCAAACTTGTGCATTCAGCTTGCATCAAACCTCATTGTTCCTCTTTGTGGTTTTAGTGAGATCCATTGTGGTCTGTGTGTGTGAGTATGTATGTGTGTGTGTACCTGTGAGAGTGTGTGTTGCGGTTGCCGTGGATACTATGTGGTACCTAAAGATAGGATCTGTTCCTCTTCTGCCTTCAGTGGTAGTGACGCTGTGTGTGTGTGTGTGTGTGTGTGTGTGTGTGTGTGTGTGTGTGTGTGTTTACGCATGCATGCACAACTGTTGAAGTGTAGTTAGTGTTTCTTCTTATGTGTGAATTTGCATGTGTGTGTGTGTGTGTGTGTGTGTCTGTAAGTGAGGAAGCAAGTTATGGCTGAAGGAGGAAATGAGAGTCAGCTGGCAGGAAGTGCTACTGTGAGAAAAAAAATCTTTTTTTAAAGCAAATGAATTTAAAAGTCCCAAGATTTCTGCAGTGTGGTCCACCATTGGATATGATGCATTTTTCGGTAATAAATGTCGGGGGCGTTGTATCTCAAAACCAGTACATGCCATACATTAGAAGAAGTGTTCCTGAGGAAAATACCTGTCTTTGCAGTTTGAAAGAGAATTCAGTCAGAGTTTTCCAAAGCAGTATTACGGTCTTTTCAGACGGTAAGCGGCACTGCCTGCGTACTCGCTTGGATCCGCTCATGTGAATAGACAGGCAGACAAGCGCTCCGCCAGTATACGCCGTGGTAACCAGGGAAACAACAGTTTTATAGCCTAGCAGAAGTGCATGAGACGAGCACGACCGCGACAGTTTCACGGGATCACGCCCGCGCCTCCCTACCTGCCCGCCGCTCACTGGAAACGATCGCTCCTCGTCTGAAAAGACCTTAATGCAGTCGGGTGCTGCTCAAGTGCAGGCAATAGAGAGGAATCCAAAATGGAAAAGGGACTTGCCTCACACCAAAGAAACAAAGAAAATGAACTAATATTTACTAAAAGATTTTCTGCAAGTGGAAGAGCGCGCAACATGTTTTGCGTCTGCTTCACCAAGCTCTCTTGTCCATCAGAAGAGCACATCCTGGGTGTGATGTAGGGGCCCAAATCCACATACATCACAATCATATTACTCAGACATGGCAATACATGCAGAAACTTAGATCAATAGATCAAAAAGAGCAAATCCACATGCAGATCAAAAGAGGAGGCTACCATATAGAAATATGTTTTTAAAAAACGAAATGAATCTACAATTACATTCAAAAATCCAAAGTAGACTTCAAATAAAATAGGAACGAAATGCATTCAAATGAAATGAAAGATTTAGTATGAGCTTTAGTATGAAACTGGGCTTATATAATGTTATCGGTGGAGAAAGTGGGCGTTTCTACTTTTGAGAGGAGCTGCTCCTTCATCCCAGATAAATCTAAACTAAGCTAGGCTAAGATCAAAGAAAATGTATCCAGGACTTTGTCTAATCTGGGGTTAAGGAGGAATTATGTTAAAACAGTAGTGTTTGACACAAAGACAAGTCTATAATAATAACGAGTACTTCCATTTTCTTTATTTGTTTTGTTCATTAAAATGGTAATGTAAATACATAGAGAGTGTATAACACTACAAAGTACCATCTGTCTGCAGTTTCAGTCTGAATGCATTTGTATCCATCATTACTTTTGGCCGGACTATCCGTGTTGGGCTGTTATGAGTTCATATCAGCTTTAGCACAGAGGACCACTTTGGAATTCCAGCTCTTTGAAGGGAGCCGGATCTTATGGCTCCGTTCCTTACCGTTCCTTTTTATTTCTTTTTAGGGGGCGGGGGTTACAAGGTTTATCTGTGAAATAACCACAGGATAATGATAGGGTAAGATTTGGATCAGATTCAAACTTAGACATCCCAACTAGATCAATTCATTTCGCATGTGTAGACTTAGCAGCACTAAAAAATGATCTGCACTGACAACATTACACAAGGCGACAGCATCCCTCTGCTTTGTCAGTGAATTTACTAAATAAAGTTGTCTTGCTTTGAATGCAATTCAACACTCAGGACAGTAGTCGCGCTGCGAGTCGCAGACAGTTTGTGACGGAGTGGTGACGTCACTGGGACGCTGTTCGCATAATGGAGGAGTGGGTTCAGGGCACGCAGTGAAATTTGGGGACTACGATAAAAAGAGCGGCTCTCACCAAGTGCGACTCGGCTCCCTTCATTCGTACCAAAGAGCCGTTGAAAAGAATCGGATCGTTTGCGAACATAACATCACTAACTAACATAGCATGATGTGGAGGAGAATGGCTAACTAAGAAATGGCAGGGAGCTGGGATGTAAAACAAACCGCGGACGCAGAGTAGTGGTGAGAGACCGAGAAAAGGCTGGAGCTGTAGACTGAGCGAGAGAGAAACGGAGAGGTAGCTCCGAGCTTCCTGCTGATCCCTCTAAAAATGAAAATAGCAACAGGAAACCGTTATGAAGCCGTTCTAGACCTCTCTCTCTCTTTTTCTTTCTCTTCCCCTTTCATTCCTTTTCTCTCGACACTCACTCCCCCATCATCACCCCACCACCCACCCCCGCTTAGCTTTCATTTCTCTTTTAATAATTGTCTTCCCTTCTTTCACTTCTCAAAATGTTTTGTTAGTAAAAAATACTGTACAATACTGTAATATAATGTGTGTGTGTGTGTGTGTGTGTGTGTGTGTGTGTGTGTGGCAGTGCAGTAAAAGTCTATATTCCCTCTGCTGCCAAACCACTTACAGCTCAGATGTAAAATCCAGTGTCACATGAAAAAGGTCAAGATGAAATAAAAGCTAGTGTGGGCTTTGCTGCAGCCAACAGGTGCAGGTGTATATAAGTAAAACAAGAGCAGCAATGTGAACACAGCTGTTTGCATGAGGACCACGACCCCTTCAATATTTGATCTTTTCTTAATTCATTTTGTCACTTTGTGCTTTTGTATTTTTTGTGCTTCTCTTCAATTCAGTCATTCCTAATGTCCAACCTGGATTGGCAGGTTTAGACTGTACTACCTAGGCTGGATTATGGGGCAAAGTGGGCCACTGCCCTAGGGCCCCCAACCCCCAAGAATCCCCAAAAGCCCCAGGATCACTGTAACTTTGGGAATATGCTAAACTAGAGCCTAATATCATCTGACATGATAAGTGCCCTGTCTTCAAGATGGATCTTGTGTTAAAATGTAGCCAGAAGATTTTTATTGTTTCAGCTGATATTGTGTTGAATCATATTACCACACAGAATACACATGCCACCGTGTGTTCTTCCAGCCGAGGAATACTGTGCACGATGCACAGAGAGGGAGTTCACAGGAAGGTTACTGCAGCCATGCGCCTCCTGTAATAAATACAAAGTTAGCAGCCTCTAACATGGCACAGCATAACCTGACCCTATATATCTGTATAGATGTCCTGTGAAAACCACGTATCTCCAAAAGCTAAAAAAGTTGAGGAATGTTCTCAACCCGTAAAGAAACACTAAATCTGGAAAATTCAAATCACCAGTTTGGAGATACATGGTTTTCACAAGGAACCACAGCCTCAGTGGAGGTGTAGGTGCAAACCTTTTGTTTTTCCAAATTGAAATATTGGTAAAGCCTAAAACATCCAACAGAAACAATTTATTAACACTAAATTACTACTATGGGCAGTAAAATGGTCTTTCATTTAAGCATTGATCAGTTCTACTGCATCATACCCATCATATCAGAACTGGATGACACCAGGTCTCATTTTAATAAGATAAATGGGTCCGTCACGTTATTTCTGACGCTCATTGGCTAACCATGAAACGCCACAGAGATGTCTTTCTATGTGTTCTAGTTCTATTTCCAAACAGCCAGCCGTCTATGACTCCTGCTGCCCCATGTTAGTGCACTCTGCCTGGGGAGAAAAGCCAGGAAAGGAGGGGGCTTGGCACAGGGCCTGGACTTCACCACCAACCAGATACACCACACACACACACACACACACATCAGTGCTTGGGAGAGCTCTTGGCTAGACTTGAAAAGCCTTCATTGACGTCTTGGCTGCTGTGTACAATTTGCTTCCTCGTCTGTCTGCACACAAACACACACACGTACACACTCTTGTCTGCAAGACTGTGGGTGATCAGTGCCGTTTATTAGACTGTGGGGAAAAAGACTGGATTGAATGAAAGAACTCACACACACACACAGCCCTCCCTTTCATCCGTCCACCCCCACACTAAGTTAATTGCTTCCTCTCCTCCATCTCTCTTTCTTCTGTTCCTTTTACTATCAACAGCTTCTGTCTCAAGACCAAGGTCATTTATTTAAATATGACTTTCTGTACAAATCATGCAATTCAATATGTTGTTAATATATGCATATCAAGGGAAAGCCAAGATATGTTCTGGGCCAAATCAAAACTGGGCTTTTATTTGTGATAAAATATTCTAATCTCAAGGTTCCCTTCCTAGCTTTTGATCATATCCCATGTCCTTCTTGAACGAATGGAACTTGCTAAGCTGTCATCATGTGACATAAATCCAGAACCTCAGTCACATAATAAGAAGTGGTCGTATATTCCATTCATAGGTTAGTGAAATCCTCCAGTAACACACGCAGCACACGCAGTACAGAGGCAAGTATGTGAACAATTCCGTTTACGACGCAGCCGGTTATCTACGCAAACGCGTGATTAAAAAGTAAGTATATCTCCGGCTTTACACACATTCACACAACCACAGTCTGAGCTGCTGGCCACGGAGCAGCTCCACGGGAGCGGGTGGCGTTATGGGCCTTGCTCAAGGGCACCTCAGTGGTGGTAATGAGTATTTTCCCCCTAAAAATATTGAAGGCACATTCCACTGATTTTACAATTTCAGTTCACTCGTCATGAGGATTATTGTCTGTTAGGAGAAATGTCTTCTGTGGCTCTGGAGGAGCTTTTCAAAGCCTGAGAAAATAACGCTGATGATGTCATAGTGATGTCATCAGAGTTATCTCATCTTAGGCTTGAGACTTAAATTTCTTAACATCACCTACATTATAAAACTAGGGTATCAGGTTTGAAAAAAGTAGGCTTTTAGGAGGCAAGGCTAATGTCTAATGAAAGAGATTTTTGAGAGCCATTTTGAGTTACATTGTGGGAATCTTAGGATCCAGCTTATTTGGACTTGACCCATACTAAAAGTCAGGTTATCTCAGACTCTTCTGCTTCAATTTTGACCATGCCTTTTTTAAATCTGTCTCTTGTGAATCCCCCAACTTTATGGAAGTGCAGTCTCTTAGGAAACAAAGATGGGGTGTCAGCAGCACAGTGCAGGCTCATCTGGAAACAAGCTCTCTCACAGCAGTCAACTAACGCTGATCAAAACCCTTGGCTTTACAGCTCTGAAGGTTTAAGTGATTCATCTCTTTTGTTCTCTCTCTCTCAGATTCTAGACAGATGCAGTCGTCTCCATCTTGGTCCTATGACCAATCATATCCCTACCTTGGCCAGATAACCACGCCTACCGTCCACACAGCCAATCCCCTTTCGCCTGGTCGATCTTCACTCAGTGACCTGTCCTCACGACTCACAGGTAACACACCAGAGCATGTACAGACAGAGAAAACAGAAAGTAAAATAAGTAGGCCGTAACCTCTGACCTTTGCCCTCTCTCAGGTCCTGACCTCACGGCCTTCGGCGACCCCAGGATGACCTTAGAACGACCTTTCACCTCCCTCCCCTCCTTGCCTGACACCCGCTTCTCCGACCCCCGGGTCCATTACCCTCCCACAGCGGCTGCCTTCACCTACACCCCCTCTCACAACCCCGTCTCCAACAGCGCCCTCGGCCTCACCATGGCAACGGCCATGGCAACCACCCCTGCGGGGAGGTACCACACCTACCTGCCTCCTCCCTACCCGGCGAACACCCCCCACCAGGCTCAGAATGGGCCCTTCCAGTCCACCTCCTCACCATATCACCTGTACTACTCCACTGCGGCCGGGTCATACCAGTTCTCCATGATGGCTGGGGGAGGAGGCAGCAGTGACTCGCGCTCCCCGCCGAGGATCCTGCCGCCGTGCACCAACGCCTCCACAGGCTCCTCCCTCCTGCATCCCTCTTTGCCCAATCAGAGTGAAGGAGTGGGTGTGGAGGTGGAGTCCAGCCACAGTAGCTCCCCAACAAATATGGCAGCTGCTGAAGCTGTCTGGAGACCTTACTGAACCAGTCAAGGTGGTAGAGGACACTTACAGTGACCACCTGGTCATGTGATGGCGGACACATCAATCCAAAATAAAATGAGTGACATGAGGGGCCATAAGTCAATGTAATGTCAATGATTTTGTGTCAACATTTAGACTGGGAGGGCTGAGTGAGCCGCAACCCCTAATCTCTGTTAAAGTATAAGACCAATTTTTCCACAAATCTCATGAAAAGACCGAAACCAACAATGTGTTAGTCCTTCTCTCGATACTTTCTGACTTCCTGTCTGTCTCCAAGCCCATTGGTTCCTACTGAAGACGTAAATCTTTAAAAACAGCTCACAAATATAGTTTCATTTTTAAAAAAGGGGTCATTAATTGTCTAGAGGAAAATAGTGCATTTGTTGGGGACTACTTTCAGCGGCGGATGAATCCGGGCAGCAGGATGGTGTGTGTGGGGCTGAGTCACAATAAACTCCAGCGTGTGTGTTCACGGTGATGAAGGAACATGTCACCCAGTGCAGCAGAGCGGCTCACTGATGGGTTTTAATATTCTGGACAACAGTGAGCTCTGCGGCTCAGAGGAGGAAGATCCATCAGCTGTGGGACTGCCCATAAGATAACAAAGTCGAACTTGGTTGTGTTCCATATTGTGTATTATATTGTCCCTAAAGTTTTCTCCCAGAACCAGCTTGATATTTTAAAACTCAACTGTGAACTGGGTTGAGATTCAAAACATCAACGGTGAGCATGGAAATGTTGGGACATATGGTACCATCCAGCGGTTGTGCCCCCCAGCAATATTGATTGACACCTGTCGATGCAGTTTCCTGCTAGTGTTCCGAGGGTAAACTGCATCTTTTATTTATACTTGATCACTGTATTATTCAGTGGTTATTGGTTTCTATTTTTTGGAGAAACTCCTGTACATCATCACTTGACCAGGAGCCAGATGTGTGCGCCCAGTTTCAAACTGTCTACTGACAAACAATGTTGGCCAATGAAAAAGCAGAATGACTGACAGGTGCATTAGCCAACAGACAGCAGGGAGTGGACTCGTTAGGTTATATAAACCTAACATCCCAGTCTCGCTTTCAGGACATAGAAAAGGACTCCAGAGAAGAGCTTCTGTTAAATGAAGGAACTAAAGATGGACAGATAAACGGAGAGAAGCAGGGTAATATTTTGGTTTTACACTGACAAAGTGCATGCAGCAGCACTGGACTGATCTCAATTCAGCTTCTTTTGTAAAATAACAAGACTTCATCCGCATAAATGTTGTCGGTGTTGTGAATAGATGATTTGCTCATGCCAAATATTGTTACGGCCTGTTTGTTTACCGTCACCATTGTTTGATCCCCATGGTTTTACCACTCCTCTCATTCTGCACCCATCGTCTCTTGGAGAACATACAGAAACCTGATCACTTCGCTCACTTAGGTGGCTTTCATGGCCCCTGAGGTCAATTTGGACAAAAACTGACTATGTCCTCTAACTCTGGCTTCACTGCAGACTGCATACTTAATCATCGCCAGTCATCAGTTATTAATAGTTCTTAACTGGTTAAGCTAGTCGAGTGATTACATATTTATTGTAGATGGCCCTAACCAGACTGGACATTTTGATCAGATTTCTACATTAACACCAAAGAAAACGGTGAGGTCTAAATTATGTCTCAGGTGTTTTTTACACAGAATATTGGTTTTGACATGAAAACGCTTTATTTACTCTGGCTTCCAAACCCCCCTCTGTTGAATTTTGACTCATTTTCTCACCACACTGAAAAACATTAAAGCATGGATTTTTGTTAAATACTTTAATTTATTCCTACAATACCATTTTTGGTAGCATTTCGTGTGTGTGTGTGTGTGTGTGTGTGTGTGTGAGTGTGTGTGTGAGAGAGTGTGTGCCACATTTACCCATGATCCACTGTTGATTTGTACTGTATATAACCATGGCTGTGACACCTGCATTTGATCACCCTTTCCTCTCTCTCTCTCTCTCTCTCTCTCTCTCTCTCTCTCTCTCTCTCTCTCACACACACATACACACACACATACACACACACACTAGTTTTGTTTTGACATTGTTGATTGTGCACATTTGGGTTTGATTTATATAAATATTCTTGTGAACACGACTCTTGCTCTGTGGTTACTGGTCGTCTGATTTGTTCCTCAGTTTTTCTTTGTCTTTATAGAAAATTCTCTCCTGCACGCTGCCACCTCTATGCCACACCACACACACGCACACATTTCATCCATTGCTATTTCTGAACCTGAAGGAATTTCTACAGGCAAATAGGCAAGCCCTAGCTTGCCTCTCTCTCTCTCACACACACACACACACACACACACACACACACACACACACACACACACAGGAGAGGTTGCTAAATAAAGGTGAAGTGGTTGTAGCCAGACAGTGAGAACACAGTATAATAAGCTGATCTACTGCAGGCAAAGGTTGGGGAAAAGAGGGCAAAGTGTTCACTTATCAAATAAGTGATGTAAACATATTGTAATAAACATCAAAATCATCCATGGGTTATCATGCTTAATGCTCAACACCAACCTCCAAAACTCCGGTGACAAACTCCTCCAGCAGCAGTTTTAGTAAATGGTGACTTGAATTTGTGGACGACGTCACCTGTTCAGGCAGCACATCAAGGCAAGATTGGGAAAAACCCAGGGGGGATTTTCCCAACTACGCAACATCTGGGAGTCCAAGCGAAGGTGGCAGTATGCTCCAAAACGAACTATTACATATGAAGTGTCATCTGAACATGTCTATAGGCAAAAGTATTTATAGCCACACTTGAAAAGCCTGCCATCATAGAGAGGAGCGATACACAAAGAATCGTACAAACTCTTCTAAGACATAATGTTTGTGATGCTTTTGTGGCTGTGGGAAGAATGAAAAAAGAGAGCTTGAGAGAGAAGTTCAAACCTTGCTTACTTTCACACCTCCACACAGCTGGCCAATCACTGCGAGAGGTGTGCGTTTCAGAAGGTTAAGGGTTCAGTATGCTTCAACAGAAACACTTATTGTATGGTGAAACAGCATCTGAAATCCCCCCCCCACACACACACACACACATTTTCTGACGTCAGAATTGGGGGTGCTGTGCTGACAATTTTCATTACATTCAAAAACACGCCCACTTCTAGGGCTGTCCCGAACACCATTTTTGGGGCTTCGAAGCTTCAGTAAGAATTACCCTCGAAGCTTCGACGGGGGGGGTTATAAGTTCGAAGGTTCATCTCCTCAAGGACAAAACAATAGTTTTTGTTAGTCACCATTATTAGCTTAAGCCTATGGCATTTTATACGGCATAATTTTTTTCTGTGAGGTCAGTAAATGCAACATTCAAAGTTGTCCCCATGGTTGTCCCCTCCTCCTCAGCTCAGAGAGAGCAACATAGAGAATGACTGAAAGAGAGAGAGCAGTGCTAGCGACAACAAAGCAGTCAATCAGAGAAATAAAACGTTAAACACACTTCTAGTGATGATTAAGAGGGATTATTTTGTGAGAGTCTATACATCATTTTTTAGGAAAATCCTGCATATTCTACCTTTAACAAATTACATATTATTTATACTTTTTCTTACTCACCGTTGGTTGGAGTCACTGCATCTCCTGACAGAAGATGAATTTCAGCATTACGTAACGTAACGAGTTGTCGTCAACTGGAGTAACATTCCCTTCACCTGTCTCTCCTCCGCACTGCTCCGCCCCGGCGGCCGCTCCGCTCCCCCGACGCAGTCAGCCTAGGGGAAGCACTGCGCTGCTGTTATCCTCTTGCGCTCTAAGATGCCATTTAATGTTTAAGTACCCCTCCACACAAAAATGAGTTTTTCTTATGTTTAAGTCCTCTAAAATGTCAGACCTTGACTTTACTGACTTGTATCTGTGCAAAGTTTGTCAGTAGAGAGGTGTTTTCACATTCCTCTGCTGAAGGGGGACATGTCTGTACACCTCCCTAAGATCTGAGATTCAAACGGACTCCGGATAAGCTAGATTTGGGACGTCACAAATTCGAAAGCCAATCGCGATGCCACCGGCAAAGAAAGCTGAAACCTCCAGCGCAGAGCGGACCTGTCATTACACAGTGGGAGTCAGCGTAGTGAAAGTTTTGACATCAAACGTTGTAGAGAGTGCAGTTTTTGGATGTTCTGGAGCTTCCTTCCACTAACTCCTAACGTTACGTAATAACAATGTGAACACACTGTAACATCGTAGCAGATATTATTGTATGTTTCACAACCACTAACACTGTGTCAGCCACTGCTAGTTACAAGCTAACAAGCTAACAAACAACATAAACAACATAAAGCTCCTGCCTCCCAATAAGGAGATCGTGGGTTCGTGGGATCGATTCCCGGACCAGACCAACATCACACAATCTCTCTGGGTGGAGTCTGCATGTCCTCCCCGTGTTACCGTGGGTTCTCTCCGGGTTCTCCGGCTTCCTCCCACCGTCCAAAGACATGCATGTGTAGGTTAATTGATAACTCTAAATTGCCCGTATTGAATGAATGTGAGAGTGGATGGTTGTCTGTCCTTGTCTGTGTCTGTGTTCGCCCTGCGACGAGTTGGCCACTGTCCAGGGTGTACCCTGCCTAAGGCCCAAAGTCACTGGGATAGGCTCCAGTCACCCGCGACCCCCTAACGGGACCAAGCGGTAGAAAATGGATGGATGGATGGATTTGGACGTCGATTACCATGGCAACGGGAGAAGCTTCGAAGCATCCGGGTCAGCCCTACTTCACACAGTGTTTGGCTGTGCGGAGGTGAGCTCAAGCTCTCTCTTTTTATTCTTCACACGACTATTTCTGTCACTTTCCCTGTGTACAACCAACTACAACACCATGAATGCCTTTGAGAAGAGACTGACACTACGAACTAGTTCATATCTAGCATACTCAAGCCTTTACAAAATTGTCGGACACCACCCCCAGATACTGTTCGACAATCCCACAAACTCGGATTAACTCTGTGGATGATCTAACCTGGATGGACTCGATATGGCTCGGTAAGGCTCAGTATGTTGCCCTGGATATGGAACAATGGAGGGAGCTCGTTCTGGCCTCATGCTTCATGCTAACACCAAAGCAGATAAAAAATGTATGCTAAATTGTTAGCACATGGACGTATTACATGTTCTGAGGCGTAACTGGGCCACAGAGGGCTGGGCCTTTCAACTGTGTTGATAAGGTTGGGGTCTTTTGGGATTAAACTTCCAAGGGCCAATTGGGGTTTTACCCAACCATGTGCATTATAAGCGTTTTTAAGAGCTCCTACACATAGGAGAATTTCAAGGGAGGTTTTTAGCGTCCCATGATGTGTCTATTTTTAACGTGACCGAAACTGTAATTCTGGAGAAACGCTGACAAATATTTTCAGGTCTCTGTAAACTAATTTGATTTTGGTGATTGGAAATGTATAGAAAGTAATGGGCTGGCTTCCTCGTCAGGGAACCAGGGAGTCAGAGTAAACAGGCGCTACTTGTTAAAGGTCTCTTTGCTTTTAGTTTGAAGCAGAGATTATAGAAAATGTGATGTATTCCTCTAGGTTTAGTAGGTAAGGTATTAGAGTGTTTTATATTTGAATGTTATATTATTTATGAAAAATAAACCTTTGCCACATTCAAAGTCAGAGGATCCACAGAAAAGTCTGGAGAATTTCTTAGAGACATGCAGTATGGCAACGGCTGCGCATGGAGATGCAGCAGCTGGTAGCTTCTTCAAACTTAATACATTTTTGTTTTAAATTGTTATTTTTTCGGCTTTACTGCTGACACATCATCGAATAATGTCTGATCGGATCTGATTTAAAGGGCCAAAATTGTTCAAATCGACTGGATCAGAAGATTTTGACTATGGCTGCGCATGTAGATGCTGCGGCCTGCAGATGTCCTGTCGGTTTTTCCTCTCTGCTCTCCTACATTATACAATTTTACTGTTAATCTACAAAAACTCTCCTTTAATAGAGGGTTAGGGGGTCAGGGTTAGGGTTTCACAACTTATGTGAATTTGTCTAATTTTGTTTCAAAGAATATTTTTATTCCACGACTCTGATCAAATTCTGATCATTTCAAGGGACAGTGAAAATGTTAGGAGTTTATATATATATTATTTAAAAGGGACCATGTTCAGTTTAATACAAAAACGTCCCCATTTGATGCACCTGCATATGCATATGAGAGAGTTGTTTGAACTCGTGAATGATTGAGAGAAATCCTCCTGCAGTACAGTTGGCTTCAACAGTATTCAGTCATTCAGCCTTGGTGAACAGTGACATCTAGTGGTCTAATTGCATTCTGCCACCCCAATGCTGAGTATGGTTATAGGAAATTAGGTTCAGTTTTTACAACCTTTAATTCAATTCAGTTTTATTTATATAGCGCCAACTCATAACAGAAGTTATCTCATTGCACTTTTCCTACAGAGCAGGTCTAGACCGTACTCTTTATAACATTATTTACATTTTAGAGACCCAACAAATCCCACCATGAGCAAGCACTTGGCGTCGGTGGCAAGGAAAAACTTCCTTTAAGAGGCAGAAACCTCGGACAGAACCAGACCGCTGCCGCTTGGGTTGAGAGTGAGATGGGGGGTATTTGTATTTGTAAGAGAATATAAGGGCTACCGTTTTCGCACCTCGTTGTATCCAACTGTGCAGGCTCGTAAAAGTTACCCAACTGGACATCCTGAAGTAATCTTCCACGACTTCGAGCCGATTGGAAATTACTTTGGGCTGGTAAAATGTACTGTGCTGCCCCCCAGGGGATTGTATCACCCTGTGCTTCCATTTCGCTGTAACAATAAGCTAATGTTTCCTTTGTGTAGAATATGTGCAGAGGTTCAAAACCAGACCAGTGCCTGTGACCACACAGTTCCTGAGAGAGCCGTCTCAGGAACTTGGGTCAGCTTAAAGCTGCAAAAGGCTGTTGAGAAAGGCTATGTTGTCACCAAGATTGATGAGGTTCGGTATTTTGCAGAGAAGAGCAATGATTTGTTCAAAGAGAATGTAAAAACATTCCTACAGGTTACCCTAGTTTTGCAAAAGATGAAGAATCCAAAGCCAAATACATACGGGACTATTATGATAAAGAAGGTATTCGGCTGAATCCAAAAGAAATAGCTGTCATCAAAGCTGTGCGAAGCATCAACAACTCTTTGTGGGGTTGTGTTTCGATGTGTGGAAACCAGGCTACCTGCGAACTAGTGGCAGACCCTGAGCAGGTTGCCCGCTACATGTTTAGCGACCTGTATGATGTCAGACAGTTTGCATTTGTATCTGATGATGTTGCTCTTGTTCAGTGGAGATACAGAATGGCACAGGCTGCTAAAACTAAAAACAAACATTTGTTGGAGCCTTTACGACAGCTCATGCAAGATTTATGCTTTACGATTGGATGGACATAGAGGAGAGCTGCATCTATTCTGACACAGTGTTGTTTTTGTGGCAAAGGATGGAGATTGGGTCCCAGAGACAGGCCCCTGTTTAGGGGACCTAACTGATGAAATGAATGGAGATGATTACATGGTAGAATTTGTGTCCGGTGGTCCAAAATGTTCTGCTTAGCAGACTCTGAACAACAAGACGTAGTAGAAATGCAAAGGAATCACTCTGAATGCGCGCTACGCCGCCGTGGTCCCACGCGACGCCCAAGTGACTCTTGTGTTCGAGTTTGCGAATTGTGACGAGACAACACAAAATCTAGTGACGATGTCAGACACAATAGCGAGGAATAAAAAGGCTTTTCAGTTGTTAAAAGGCTTCAAGTGGTGTACACCAAGCGTCGCGTCTTCTCTGATCTGACAACCTTACCCTACTATTAAAACGGGGGGCAGAGAGCATGTTGATTTGGATTTCAGACTACAGCATCCATTTAGTCTAATTTTATCAGAGCCGTCTAATAGTGGAAAGACTTATTTTGTAAAAATGTTGATTGAAAACGCAGAAAATCCGATCTAAAAAAATACTGAAAACATTGTACATATTTATTCATGCTGGCAGCCATTGTATGACGAATTGTTAAAAATTAGAAATGTGAATTTTATTGAAGGTTTGCCTTTGTCTTTATGTGATGATGCATTGTTACCTGCAAATAAAAACTATTTGCTGATTATTGATGATTTGATGACTGCGGCTAGTAATAATGTTGAGGTGCAAAATGTATTTACAAAGTTTGTGCATCATAGAAACTTGTTGTTTAGATTTGGTGCAGAACTTCTCTCTAAACACAAATGATCTTGTTTTGTTTAAAACCCCGAGACAAATACCCAGTCATGCTAATGGCAAGGCAGATGTTCCCCGGGCAACGTACATTTTTTATGGAGTGTTGTGATGACGCTACAAGTGTTCCTTACGGGTATCCATTGATTGATTATAAAGCCAAGTCACCCGATCATCTCCGGCTCAGAGCTGATCTGCTCTCTGAGCTGCCTGTTGTGTCTAAGAAGAAATAAAAGCATGTCCGAACGCATCAGAAGAAACTTGTCTTTATTGAAAATGTTGCACGGAGCATCTCCTTCTCAGAGAGAGATTATCATTAAATCGGCATCCCCAGAATGTATTTTAACATTATGCGAGGTAGCACACAATGTTTTAAAGGGAAAGGTACCGTTAAACAAATCACAGTATCAACAATTAAAAAAGAAGAAGGCGGGGATTAGACTGCTAATGAAAAGGTGTGTGTGTCAAAGAAAAAAAAGAAGTTGATTCACCAGTCTGGAGGATTTCTCTTGTCTCTCCTGAGTATTGCTGTGACCATGGACTATGCTCAAAAAAATTCTAGGGCCTCAACATCAACTTGATCTTTTAAGAAGACAACCTGCACGTGAGTCTATTCGAGAGACCGCAGAAAATGAATTGGATCGTGCTATTAAAGGCATTTTGGATCAGAAAACTGAAGATACTCATGAAAAGGCTAAAAACTATTCCATCGCCTTGCAGAGATTTCTCACTATGGTAAAGCAGGGAGAACGGGATCAGAATACGCTAACTTTGTCCGTCCCAGTCGAGGAGGATGTTCGTGGTTCAGAACAGGCTAACATGGCGGCTCAAGAAAGAAAAGACTCTGTGATTGAGGAAATTTTAAAAAACATTCCAAAAAACAGCAAGAATAAGGCACAACATATTTTGGACAAAATGTCAGCCTCAAAGAACATTACGTCATGGACTAAACAAGGAGAATTTGTATTTAATAGGAATATTATGAAAATCTGAATCTGAATCAGAATCAGAAAGACTTTATTGATCCCTGAAGGGAAACTCTTTTGTTACAGCAGCTCACTGTCAGTCAGTGCACACAGGGATAGAAGTACTAAGCAAATCAGAATATAATACACTATAATACAGCTAAGATAAATTAAGTACAAAGTGGATATAAAGTATAAAAGCTAAAATAAGTCTAAAGTACCAAAGTGGATTTAGGGGTTGATAAGTATGTACAGTATAATAATACAATGTAATAATATAAGTAATAAGTAATAGTGCAATATGCAACAGCAACAGGCAGCGTGCACGTTGGCGCATGCACACTTTTGCTTGCATGTGTATGATTTGATAAGAAATGTGACTGCTGCTCACAATGTGGCCGACAGTCACCGGCCTACAGGATGGAAGGAATACTTACAATCATTGGCTATGTTGAATGTTCCTTTATCAGTTGTACCAAATCATCAAGTCAAGAGAAAAATCGAAGGGTTTAAGAGAACGACATCTGAGGCCCTACCCCTCTTATTAGCAGAAGGAAACAGCTAACAGAAAGCAGAAAGTCCCTTGTTATCTCCCAAAACACATGTAACTGACTGGATACATTTTTAATACATTTTTCACAATCACTTTTAGCAGCTCTAGTTCATAGAAGGCCCCCTGTAATACCTCATCATCATAATCTTTGAACCTATAAACAGGGGGGCTCTGCAGTACACATTCCATTACAGTGAAATATTCATCAGTGTGATTTTGCTCATAACCTTTTTTAAATGGTCCTCTTAATTTTGAAATTCTGACTGTATCACCGACTTTATATTTAAAATGAATTACTCCTTTGTCTTTTGTTTTATATAGGTTGTTAAAAACAATGTGCTCGTTGTCTTTTGTTACCTCAGATGGTTTCATTTTAATACTACTAATACTACTCTGATTGTACAAGCTAACTAAGACTTGCAAAATGTCTACATAACGTTTAGAATTAATGGCTGTTAAATAACGCCACATTTTAGATTTCAGAGTCTTATTGAAACGCTCGACAACAGAGGCCTTAGTCTCATCAGATGTGGTGAAGTGAATAATTCTATTATTTTTGATTAATGCTTCAAACTCTTTATTTAAAAGTTCCTTTCCTTTGGCTCTTTGTATTTTATGGGGTATTCTACCCTCGTCTAAAACAAGCACCAAGCCCATGCGTATTTTGAAAACACATCTATACATGTTAATAAATAACGCACCCCATCATTTTCAGAAGAATAAGCTGACATGTCCACTAGATCTAACTGCAATCTATTGTATTCACTAACACTTTATTTCTCTTAAAATGTACAGGAGCCGTTTTGTGAAGAGTCTTGTTTTAAGAGCCAGTTTTCTATATCAGAGTCTGCATAGCGAATACCTATACTGTCAAATAGAGCCTTTTTAAGTTTTTGTTTACCCCCATATCCCCAGTATATCTTTTTCATAACCTCATACATGGCTGTTGTCATAAAATGAACACTTGCTGACAGGGTTTCGGTATTTTATTTCCAAGACATGTTTTACATCATCAACAGTCTTGTCTTACCAGCCAATGATGTTTACAGGTATGGTAGGTATTAAAAAAATCAATACAGGCATTTGTATTTTTACTGAGCAAAGATTCTACTAAATGTTGCATTACATTATCAACATCCACATGCTGCTTTCTGTTTAACATGAACACACACACAGATCAATGCTAAAAGTACAAAAATAAAACACATGGCCCATGTGGAATTCATTATCATACAAAGGAAAACAATTAACAACATTGACTAGAGTAGATTTCAGATCTGCGTATATATCTGCAATCATTTGTACCATAGCATGCCAGTCCTCTGTCACTTGTCTAACACATTCAGTCTGCTTTTCAAATCTAGGACAACATAGTAATCTATCAGTGTCACATATTGCATTATTAACAGCATCACAAATCAAAGTTCTATTCTTACACATGACATATTTCTTTTTGACATAGTTTTGCAGACTAGATACGTTCCCCCTTGTTCTGTAGTGTTTTTTCCACTCCAAATGTTCAGAGAATCCTTAATAATATTCACCCTAGTATCCCCTGTAGTTATCTGTTTTAGTATTGCAATGAGAAACAGGTCCATCAACCATTTCTGCAAAGCATCTGCAGCAATGTCTTGAATGTCGTACGCAGAAGGCGATCCCAAGACAGTCCGTATCCTTCTGCACAAATCTTTAGAACGGCCCTTTAAATGGGAGAGGTTTGAAATATTTGAGTTCATCAGGCTGTACTGGTCTGGGCAAAGGCACGCATGTGCCAGGGTCTGCTCGCTCCAGTTGGTTCTCCTCAGCCTCTGGAGTCTGCTCATTTATCAGAGTGTCAAAAAGTTTTCTTTTGAGACCTTCGTAGCGCTTGTAAGTCTTATACCATCTGAATAATGTATCGATACACGAGAAAACATCAAGAGTTCTCCCCCAATCACTCCACTGGACTACAAAACCAGTAAACCATGTCTATCTTTCTTTAGATGTAATGGGGTAGAGTTTATCCGTGTTAGGGGTGCCCCTCTGAGCCTTTTGAATAACTGAGTTATCCATTTATAGTGTGAAAAATATATAGGATTCAGGGTCGTTGACCTCAAGGTCTGTTTCTACACGATAGGTCTCTCCAGACACAGATCCATCCCATTGTGCTGTTTACACCCCTTTCGAGTTACTTAGCTCTTTACAGATTTAGTTTCTGAAATGATCCCAGTCTCTGTGGAACTATACCACACATTTGTTTTTTTGCCAAAGGAACATTTCATCAGCTTCTCTTGTGTAAAGATAGACGGCTCCTTGGTCAAACAAGTATCCCGATACCCTAAAATCTTCCACATCCCTTTCATACTGTGGAGCCCATGCCTTTTGATCCAGAAAATCAGTCACAACCGACACAACCGTCGTCCAGAATCAATGCAAAATCTCTGTCAAATGCAGCAACCTTCGTCCCACAGTCACTGTTTAGTATATGATCTGTCCCCCACAATGACACTATATAGTTGCACCACGTCAAAGCCACTCCGAAAACACTTAATATAATGGTAATATTAATATTAATACAATCATAATAGTAATAATAATGATGATGCTATAATAATAATGATAATAGTAATAACAATTGCAGTAGCAGTTGTCGAGCAGGAACACGGGGGCAGCAGGTGGCCCACAACCACAGATCCAGTCTCTGCAGCTCCGGAGGTAGAAATACCTGCTGAAAGCGACAGAAGGAGAGAGGAAAGAAATGAGAAAGCACAAAACTACGAGATAGAAATAGGTCGGGGGGCAGACACCGTCACTAAGGAGTTTTGGGTGGGTAACTGCTCTGGAAGTGCATAGAAGCGTGTAGGACTGCAACTCTGCCTCCTGGTCTCAACTCTGAGTTGTCATGATTTTGGTCCACTAATAAAATCAGTCAAAGTTAACAGAGGAGTTATACATAAAAACCTAAACAAAAATGCTGAAATAGCACAACAAAATAGGAGAATTAAATGTGGACTCTTAAATATCAGTTCTCTGTCATCTAACGCTGTACTAGAGAATGATTTAATATCAGAGTATCATATTGACTTATTTTGTCTTACTGAAACCTGGCTGGGGCATGAAGAATGTTAAATAAAGCCTAAATGAATTCATTCCGCCCAGTCATATTAATACTCACATTCCTCGAGGCACCGGCCGAGGAGGAGGAGTTGCAGCCATCTTCGACTCAAGCCTATTAATCAACCCTAAACCTAAACTAAATTATAACTCATTCGAAAGCCTCATTCTTAGTCTTTCACACCCAACCTGGAAAACGACAGCCAATTCTATTTGTTATAGTGTACAGCGCTCCTGGTCCTTAATCTGAATTTTTATCTGAATTCTCAGAGCTTTTATCAATTTTAGTCCTTAAAACAGAGTCATTATTGTAGGTGATTTCAATATTCATGTGGACGTTGAAAATTATAGCCATAGTACTGCGTTTATTTCATTATTAGATTCGATTGGCTTTTGTCAGAGTGTACATGAAGCCACTCACTGTTTTAACCACACCCTCGACCATGTTCTGGTATATGGCATTGAAATTGAACATTTAATAGTCTTTCCACAGAATCCTTCTTTATCGGACCATTATTTAATAACTTTTGAACTCCTATTACTGGACTACATGCCACTGGGTCAAAACTCCTACTCTGGATGTCTGTCTGATAGTGCTGTGGCTAAATTCAAGGAAGTGATCCCATTTGCATTTAATTCAATGTTATGTCTCAATATAACAGAGGTCTCCTATGCAAATCGCAGCCCCTCCCAAATTGACCATCTTGTTGATAGTGCTGCTCACCGCTAACGACACTCGATTCTATCGCCCCTCTAAAAAAGAAGATAATAAAACAAAGAAGGTTAGCTCCATGGTATAACCCCCAAACCCGCAAATTAAAGCAAACATCGCGAAAACTTGAAAGGAAATGGCATTCCAACAACCTGGAAGAATCTCATTTAGTCTGGCAAGATAGTCTTAAAACATATAGGAAAGCCCTCCGTAATGCCAGAGCAGCTTACTACTCATCATTAATAGAGGAAAAAAAAAACAACCCCAGGTTTCTTTACAGTACTGTAGCCAGGCTGACAGAGAGTCATAGCTCTATTGAGCCATGTATTCCTATAGCCCTCAGTAGTAACGACTTCAAAAAAATTCATCACGTCCTGCCCTCAACCAGTACCAATTTATCTTCAAACACAGGAACCTTAGAAACATCTGTAAAACCTGATATATATTTTGACTGCTTTGCTCCTATCGACCTTCTTCAGCTAACTTCGACGATTAATTCATCTAAGCCATCAACCTGTCTCTTAGACCCCATCCCAACTAGGCTGCTTAAAGATGTTTTACCCTTAGTTAGCACCTCTTTACTGGATATGATCAATCTGTCTTTATTAACAGGCCATGTATCACAATCCTTTAAAGTAGCTGTAATTAAACCGCTTCTTAAAAAACCTACTCTTGATCCAGGGGTTTTAGCCAATTATAGACCTATATCTAACCTTCCCTTTCTCTCCAAGGTCCTTGAGAAAGCAGTCGCCAATCAGTTGTGTGACTTTCTAAATAACAATAGTTTATTTGAGGATTTTCAGTCAGGATTTAGAGTGCATCATAGCACAGAGACAGCTGGTGAAAATTACAAATGCCAATGCAAATTTAATTGCATCAGACAATGGACTTGTCTCTGTACTTGTCTTGTTAGATCTTAGTGCTGCGTTCGACACCATTGACCATCACATCCTATTACAGAGACTGGAACATGTAATTGGCATTACATTACATTACATTAGCTAAACTTCAAGCACGCCTTAAGGACATAAACACCTGGATGACCTGCAATTTTCTGATGTTAAACTCTGATAAAACTGAAGTTATTGTACTCGGCCCCAAACACCTTCGAGACACATTATCTAAAGATATAGTTACTCTAGATGGCATTGCCCTGGCCTCCAGCAGCACCGTAAGGAACCTCTGAGTTTTTCTTTGATCAGGATTTATCCTTTAACTCCCACTTGAAACAAACTTCATGGACTGTCTTCTTTAACTTACGCAACACTGCAAAAATCAGGCACATCCTGTCTCAAAATGATGCCGAAAAATTAGTGCATGCATTTGTTACTTCTAGGTTGGACTATTGCAATTCCTTATTATCAGGCTGCCCGAATGAGTCCCTTAAGACTTTCCAGTTGATCCAGAATGCTGCGGCACATGTACTGACAAGAACTAGGAAAAGAGCTCATATTTCTCCAATATTAGCTTCTCTGCACTGGCTCCCTGTAAAATCCAGAGTAGAATTTAAAATCCTTCTCCTCACCTACAAAGCTCTTAATGGTCTGGCTCCATCATATCTTAAAGATCTCAAAATACCATATTACCCGACTACAACACTGCACTCCCAGAATGCAGGGTTACTTGTGGTTCCTAGAGTCCCCAAAAGTAGAATGGGAGCCAGACCCTTCAGTTATCAAGCTCCTCTCCTGCGGAATCACATCCCATTTTGGGTTCAGGAGGCAGACACCATCTCCACATTTCAGAGTAGGCTTAAGACTTTCCTATTTGATAAAGCTTATAGTTAGGGCTGGCTTGGATGAGCCCTGAATCATCCCTGTTATGCTGCTATAGGCCTAGACTGCCGGGAGACTTCCCATGATGCACCTCTTTCCTCTCTCCTTCTCTCGCTCTCCATCTGTATGCATTTTTATCCCATTACTGCATGTTACTAACTCGACATCTTCTCTATCCCGTAGTTCTGTGCTTTCTCGTTTCTCTCCTCTCTCCTTCTGTCGCTTTCAGCAGGTATTTCTGCCTCCGGAGCTGCAGAGTCTGGATCTGTGGTTGTGGGCCATTTGCTGCCCCTGTGTTCATGCTCGACAACTGCTACAACAGTTGTTGTTATTGGCTCTGTTACCAATACTGTCATTATTTTTCCTATAGCTGTCATTCCTATTATTATTAATTTATTAATATTACAACTACAATTGCATTATTACTATTTAAAAAAATTCTAGGTGGTATTTGCATTGTGCATCCCTACCCCCACCCATACTGTAGATTATAAAAAGTGTCTACATTTGATGGACATACATGAGAGTTGTGAGAATAAAATGTGCATGCTCTCTGTACACGCGTAATATCAACAGCTGTGTTTTGCCAAAGGTTGGAGGGTGCTCATTTGTTGCAGTTGGGTTATGATACGCTCCATTTTAATCAAATTCCATTGAACAGAACCTGGGAAGTTTTGTGATAAATTCTTTCTGTCTAATAAAGAGACAAAAAAGACGCTCTTCTCAGGAGTATCTCTCTGCCCGGATCCTCCTGTTTTAGTTTCTCACAAACAACCTTATCCTTATCTTTACCCAATGTATTCAAGGACAGTCGAGGTAATTATGTTTTCGTGTATTTAATCAGAAGTTTCCTTGTGTAATGGCACCCTCACGCGGGTAAAAGCATAATGGTACAATAATTCATAACCAATCAGAGACTGTCAATGATTACCGTGTTTGGATTATGGACCAATAGGGAACATCCCAACAACCAGCCAGGAGGAGCATGTTTTGAAAATATAAGGAAATGCACAACTGAGCCTGTTCAGTTGCTTCCTGAACCAACGCAGTTTTGATATTACAGTAAAATCTATAGTGCATCGGACTCTATTCGACGCAAGTGTTTTATTGAAGAAGAATTAAATAGTGTGTTAGAGGACCTGAAGACATCTGGCCCAGTTGAAGGTTTCTCTCCCACAGAAGGAGAAGGCACCATCCTGGGAGGGGCTGTAAACCAGTCTGAGACTGGAAGAGATGGTGAAACACCACATCATCCCATGCAATTACAGAATGTTCTGGATTCTGCCTCACCTGCCCCCTCTCCTCACCTTTCATAGAGGTCATCAAGGAAGTGCTCAGTGTCCCAATAGAAGTTTATGCATTTGTATTTTTCTAATTTCTATTTAGTTATGTTTTCAACATAAATTTAACATTTTTGACAATAGTATGTAAACATGTGCAAAATAGAGTGTAAATACACAGAGGTTTGGTGGAGGTTGAGTTTGAGTAAACAGTTTTGAAAGAGGTGGTCATTGAATGCATTTTATGTAAAAGCAATGAAAAGTGATCCACAGTTTAGTGCACATTGACTGCTGTGCTGTGTGAAGAGTTTTGAAAAAGTGAACTCCTATAGAGAAATGTAACTTGGCATTTGTAAAAAAAAAAAATAAGAAGAAAAAAATAAAAAATACAACTGTTAAGAAAACCAACACATCTTCCCCTATAGGTCCCTTGGACTAAATCTTATCAAATGGGGCCTAATACATGTTAATTATGGGGGTTGAGGACATAACATTTCAGCAGCCATGCAAAAGGTCACTAGCCATTAATTCAAAACTGAATCACAGTTGTGATGCTTAAGGCACTAGTTTTGTCTCTTCTAGCCTAACAGATACAAGAATTGATTTCCTAACAGCAGCCATCATTTGGTGCTTGGCTGAGCTTCAGATCTGATTGATGACCCACACTAATGACAAACGAGAGAGAAATTAACAGGGAGCCAAAATTTACATAATGTCCTATTAATCACAGTGACAGAGGTGGTGATGGCAAAATCCATTGGAGACAACAGATTTATTTATTTATTTATCTATTTATATTTGAGATGTACTAAAACCAAAGGCTTTGTGTGCAGTTGTGCTATGAATCAGGGTGTTAGTTGACTGTGGAATGATTTGGTACTCCCCAAGTGTGGCGCACAAACTTGTTATAATTACAAAAATTGTTAATATAATCACTGCAATAATATTGTAATAAAAGACACATTATACATTTAGCAGAAGGAATGCAAGTCATTAAAACCAAGAAAGAAAACAAACCTAGAACTTGAACCTATCTTATTACTTTAGAAGCTTTCTTGCGATGCGTTTGAGCCATTAAAGTTCCCCTCCAGACACGTTTTAAAGTATGTAAAAATACTCTGCTATGATTTATTTTGTTTAACATGGTTATCTCACATAAAACAAAAAAAAAACAAGCACAACTACTCCTTCTTCCACATTGAGAAATTCTAGATCTCTGAATGCTCCACCCACCACTGCTGCATTGTTTGTTAGCTTGTTAGCTTGTAACTAGCAGTGGCTGACACAGTGTTAGTGGTTGTGAAACATACAATAATATATCCTTTGATGTTACAGTGTGTTCAGTTTGTTATTACGTAACGTTAGTAGTTAGTGGAAGGAAGCTCCAGGGTCCGGTTTACATCCAAAAACTGCACACTCGACAACGTTTGATATCAAATCCTAGATTTTATGTTTTTACTGAATCCTGGTTACGTCCTGGTGATCACAGTCAGCTGTCTGAATTGTGCCCTCCTGATTATGACAGCTTTAGCTGCCCTATGGTTTGTGGTCGAGGTGGGGGCCTTGTTACTGTCTATAGGGAGCATTTTAAGTGTGACCTCATAGCTTGCAATGATTTTTCCTCCTTTGAAGTGCTCATGTTTAAACTTGGTGGCCCACTCCCGGTCATATTTGCTATTATTTATCGCCCCCCTAAACCAGCTGGCTCCTTCTTGTTGGAACTCCCTGACTTTTTATCCAGTCTTGTGTTAAATTATGATAGAATTCTTCTTTGTGGTGATTTTAATATTCATGTTGATGACTCCTCTAATGCCCTTGCTGCTGATTTTTTAAATATCACTAACTCTTTTAACTTTCAACAACATGTGTCTGGCCAAACTCATTCCCGTGGCCACACCTTAGACCTAGTCTTTACTTTGGGCCTGAAAACCCCATCTGTGGAAATCAGGGACATGTTTGTATCTGATCACCTATGCATTGTTTCTAACTGTGAATTAGAGGCTGCTAGTACTGTCTTATCCCGCTCTAAGTACACACGCGTCCTTAATGAGCATAGTGCCATAAAATTCTGTACACTGTTCAATTCTCCTGGGAATGTGTTTCCCGATTCCTCCAACACCAACGATTTGGTTGATTATTTTAACTACCTGTGTTCTTCAACCTTAGAACTCATAGCTCCTCTGAAAAATAGACCAAACCCAAAGACTAGAAAACAGCCATGGTTAAATAACAGTATTCGAAGCTGTAAAAAGAAATGCAGAAGAGCAGAACGCAGATGGAAGAAATCAGGTCTCCAGGTCCACTTTGTGGCCATGAAAGAGTTATTACACCTTTATAATAGGATGGTGAAGGATGCAAGAACATTTCATTTCTCTGCACTTATTTCTGCCCATCAGCACAACCCCAGATTCCTATTTATGACTGTGGATCATTTAGTTAACCCAGCCTCTCCCTGTGCCCCTGCTGAGTGTGATGCTGATTTTGAAAAGTTTCTTTTGCACTTTGCTGGAAAGGTGGAGTAAATAAGATCTGATATAACCCCCAACCCTGCCGTTTTAGATGTGGATCACCTGCTCAGGGATTCTTTGAGCAATTTTTCTGCTGTTACTCTGCCTGAACTCGCAGACATCATGTTTCTTATGAGAGTGTCCTCCAGCCCTCTGGACAAAATCCCAACTAGGTTTTTATTGGAAGTTATGGATTGTATTGCGCCCCTTTTGCTAATTATTTTTAACAGCTCGCTGTCTACTGGCTGCATCCCTGATTTCTTTAAAACAGCTTGTGTCCAGCCAGTCCTAAAAAAACCTGGGCTTGATCCCACCCTCCTGGATAACTATCACCCAATCTCCAAATTGCCTTTTATTTCTAAGATTCTCGAAAAACTTGTATCTAAGCAGCTTCTAGCTGCTGTGGAAAACAATAATACCTTTGAAAAGTTCCAATCTGGCTTTTGTCAACATCACAGCACTGAGACAGCCCTTCTCAAAGTCACCAATGACCTTTTAATGAATGCAGACTCAGGCATGTGTTCAATTCTTGTGCTGTTGGACTTAAGCGCTGCCTTTGATACATTTGATCAAGGCATTCTTTTAGATAGACTGAGACACTGGGTGGGCATATCCAGCACTGCACTAGACTGGTTCTCATCTTATCTGTCCAATAGGAAATTCTGTGTCAGCATTAATAACTTCATGTCATCCTTTTCGCTACGGTGTGCCTCAAGGTTCAATTCTGGGACCAAAATTGTTCTTCTTATACATGCTTCCCTTGGGTGATGTCATCCGCAGACATGGTATTTCTTTTCATTGTTATGCGGATGACACACAGTTGTACCTCCCTGTCAAGCCCACTGACCTTAGTACGATGAGTTCTCTGCAGGACTGCCTGTCTGACATAAAAAATTGCATGTCGATAAATTTTCTTCAGCTCAACTCAAATAAAACTGAAATCCTTGTTATTGGGCCCCAACACATCACTAAACAAATACTGCCATCTACTGGTAACCTGTCACAACATATCAAGCCTGTTGCAAGAAATCTAATCTGTTTGATAGCAATTTATGTTTTGAGCAACATATCACTAAGCTTGTCCAATCATGTTTTTATCACCTCAGAAATATAGCAAAAATACGATCTATTTTAAATCTTAGTGATGCAGAAACTGTTGTACATGCTTTTATCTCCTCATGCCTTGATTACTGTAACTGCCTGTTCACTTGTCTTAATCAAAAAACTTTGACATGACTGCAGACTGTACAGAACTCAGCTGCTAGGCTGTTAACCAGGACCAAGAAGTACGACCACATAACACCTGTTTTAGCCTCTTTACTTTGGCTCCCTGTTTGTTTTAGGATTGATTTTAAGATCTTGTTGATTACTTATAAGGCTCTTCATGGCCTGGCTCCAGATTATATTTTAGACCTTGTAATCCCTTATGAACCTTCATGTAGTTTGAGATCTTCGGGCAGGGGTCTCCTGTCTGTTCCTGAGTCCAGGATGAAAACTAAGGGGGACAGAGCTTTTGCCATCAGGGCCCCGAGGCTCTGGAACAACTTGCCCGAAGAAATTAGGTTGTCTGAGTCAGTGTCTTTGTTTAAGTCTTGTCTCAAAACACATTTTTATCTGAAAGCATATTCTGATTTTACCTGAACTGGTTGTTTATTTTATTGCTTTTGTGTATTTTATGTATTTTATTTCTATATATTTTGTCATTCACTGTGGTATTTTATTTTATTCAGTCTGTGTTTTCTCGGCGCCTTCCGTGAAATGCTCCAGGAGGAAGCATGGCTCCCACAGTTGCTCACCTGCCCAGCTGCTCGCCTGCTCCGCTGCCGCCTCCAGTCCGAGCACCGCCGCACCCCCTACTGGACTGTCCCTGGACTCTTCGCTGGATCGCAGCCGCCTCCTTTCCCGGCTGGATCGCAGCAGCACCAATCCCTAGTCGCCGCTGGATTGCAGCCGCCTCCTGCCCCGGTTGGATCGCAGCAGCACCAATCCCTAGTCGCCGCTGGATCGCAGCCGCCTCCTGTCCCGGTTGGATCGCAGCAGCACCAATCCCTAGTCGCCGCTGGATCGCAGCCGCCTCCTGCCTCGGTTGGATCGCAGCAGCACCAATCCCTAGTCGCTGCTTGATTGCAGCCGCCTCCTGCCCCGGTTGGACCACAGCACACCGCAGAACCATCTGCTGGATCGCAGCAGTATCCTCCTTCTCTGCCGGAGTGGCAGGCTCCGGGTTCCCAGACATCACTGGTTCTGCCAGCTCCTCTACCAGTCTCTCCATCGCTGGCTTCCTGTCCTGCTGTCACGTCGTCGGCTCCCTTTCCTGCTGTCCTGTTGCAGGGCCCTGATCTGGTTCTCCGGCCTCCAGAACGGCCCCGCCTTCGCCGCCGGCCTCCAGAGTGGTCCCGCCTCCTGTGACCTTCCTCCTGTGCCACTGGCATTCCGCCAGGCCTCCAGATGGTGTCAATCTTCATCACAGACCACAGGAGATCAGCTCCGCACCTGTCCAGCCCCCGAGCCGTCCGCCCGAGGTCCCCAGCTCGGCACATGTCCAGCCCCCGGGCCGTCCACCCGAGGTCCTCAGCTCCGCACATGTCCAGCCCCCGGGCCATCCGCCCAAAGTCTCCCACCTGGCCCTTGAATGGCCCTGACTGGCCCTTTGTGTGTGTGTCACCGTTTTGGTGCACCTTTTGTGGTACCTGGTTCCTCTGCCCAGTTCCCCAGCATTCTTATCGTGAGTTTGTATTGGATTCTTTGTCTCCCTTGGACCTTGGCTGGATCCTGGATTTTTGTATTTTGCCTGCACCCTAGTGAACTGTTTGCCACCTTGGACTCACTCCCCTGCTTCCACCACTACCAGCCGGTAACCTTTCTGCCTTTTGTCTGTTCATTACCTGTCTGCCTACCGGTCTGCCTGTACTTGCCTGTAAACCACATCACCCCCATTGAACACGATAGCCATCCGGCTACTTCACTAAATACCGCTTCCTGGTCATCTGCATTTGGGGGTGTTTGTGACCGGAGCTCCAATGCAGATAATGAGGGGGTGTAGTGGAATTAGCAGAGGAGAGGAGGGCTAAGGAGCTCGGTATGAATTATGCCACAATTGGGCTGGGCCCAAATGTGGCAGTCCACAGACCCTGCGGAGGGGACCTGCCAGCTGTAGGACCCAGCCTATTGAAGTGCCAGAGGGTGAGTGAGAGGACCCCCAGGCCCAGGGGAGGGAGTCCCTCTCACCACAGGGCACACAGCTTTGTTGATGTTATTATTTATTTTAGTATTAGATATTGTTACTACCCTCACCAGTGCTGACGTGCTGCGGTAAGCGTATTGTCTCATTTCCAGTCACTGGTGTTTGTGTGGTACTAGTAGCGTATTTTTGCTTATCTAGCTCATCACAGTTAATTTTGTTTGATTCTTTATTATAGTGACTAACTATCTGCTATACATTTAAATGTACACTAGTTCTGCTCAAGCACTCATAGCGCTCTCCTTTTATCTATTTTATCGCTAATCCCACAGTTTACAGGCTATTCAGTTTTGCTAGCTATCGTTCTTTAGCATAGCAGCTAGCAATGGCTTCTCTCTCTCCCTCTCACTCTCCTACTCGGTGTGTCAAATGTTTAGCTATTCCTCTGCCTCCTTTAGTGATAATGGTACATGTAATAAATGTAGTTTATTTGTAGCATTGGAGGCGAGGCTTACTGAATTGGATTCCACACCAACTCAATCATTATCTGCTGTAGTTAGCCAGCCCCCAGTAGCCAGTACGGACCGACCAGAGGTAGCTCCTGTTAGCTGTCCTGTGGCAGCTCCCGAGCAGCCGGGAAACCAGGGAGGCTGGGTGACTGCCCGAAAGAAGCATAGCCCTAAGCAGAAGCCCACGGTTTACCACCAGCCTGCTCATGTTTCTAACAAGTTCTCCCCACTCAGCGACACACACGCTGAGAAACCAACTCTGATTATTGGCAGCTCCATTTTGAGAAAGCTGAAGTTAGCGACACCAGCGACCATAGTCAAATGTATTCCTGGGGCCAGAGAGGGTGACATTGAATCCTATTTAAAACTGCTGGCTAAGGATAAATGTAAATACAGTAAGATTGTTATTCAAGTCGGCGGTAACGACTCCCGATTATGCCAATCGGAGGTCACTAAGGTTAATGTTGAGTCGGTGTGTACATATGCAAAGACAATGTCGGAATCTGTAGTTTTCTCTGGGCCCCTGCCAAACCTGACCAGTGATGACATGTTTAGCCGCATGTCTTCATTCCGCCGCTGGCTGTCGAGGTGGTCAGCAAACGATGTGGGCTTTGTAGATAATTGGTGGACTTTTTGGGGAAGACCTGGTCTTATTAGGAGAGACGGCATTCATCCCACTTTGGATGGAGCAACTCTCATAGCCAGAAATCTGGCCGAGTTTATTAGTGGACCAAAACCATGACAACTCAGAGTTGAGATCAGGAGGCAGAGTTGCAGTCCTACACGCTTCTATGCGCTTCCAGAGCAGTTACCCACCCAAAACTCCTTAGTGACGGTGTCTGCCCCCCGACCACTTAAATTAATAAAATCAAAAGTTAACAGAAGAGGAGTTAGATATAAAAACCTAAACAAAAATGCTGAAATAGCACAACAAAATAGGAGAATTAAATGTGGACTCTTAAATATCAGATCTCTGTCATCTAAAGCTGTACTAGTGAATGATTTAATATCAGAGTATCATATTGACTTATTTTGTCTTGAAAATCCACTCCGCCCAGTCATATTAATACTCATACATTCTCAAGACACCAGCCAAGGAGGTGGAGTTGCAGCCATCTTCGACTCAAGCCTATTAATCAACCCTAAACCTAAACAAAATTATAGTTAACTCATTTGAAATGCTTGTTCTTAATCTTTCACACCCGACCTGGAAAGGAACAACATCCAATTCTATTTGTTATAGTGGACAGCTCTCCTGGTCCTTAATCTGAATTTTTATCTAAATTCCCAGAGTTTTTATCAAGTTTAGTCCTTAAAACAGATAAAGTGGTTATTGTAGGTGATTTCAATATTCATGTGGATGTTGAAAATGATAGCCTTAGTACTGCGTTTATCTCATTATTAGATTCGACTGGCTTTTGTCAGAGTGTACTCACTGTTTTATCCACACCCTCGACCTTGTTCTGGTATATGGCATTGAAATTGAACATTTAATAGTCTTTCCACAGAATCTTCATTACCATTACCATTTCATGACCATTATTTAATAACTTTTGAACTCCTATTACTGGACTACACATTAGGCAAAATTCCTACTCTAGATGTCTGTCTGATCTGTTCTGTAGCTAAATTTAAGGACGCGATCCCATCTGCATTTAATTCATTGCTATGTCTCAATATAACAGAGGACTCCTATGCAAATCGCAGCCCCTCCCAAATTGACCATCTTGTTGATAGTGCTGCAGGCTCACTGCGAACAACACTCGATTCTATCACCCCTCTAAAAAAGAAGATAATAAAACACCCTAAAAAGAAGGTTAGCTCCATGGTATAACCCCCAAACCTGCAAATTAAAGAAAACATTGCGAAAACTTGAAAGGAAATGGCATTCCAACAACCTGGAAGAATCTCGTTTAGTCTGGTAAGATAGTCTTAAAACATATAGGAAGGCCCTCCGTAATGCCAGAGCAGCTTACTACTCATCATTAATAGAGAAAAATAAAAACAACCCCAGGTTTCTTTTCAGCACTGTAGCCAGGCTGACAGAGAATCACAGCTCTATTGAGCCATGTATTCCTATAGTCCTCAGTAGTAACAACTTCATGAGTTTCTTTAATGATACAATTTTAACTATTAGAGAAAAAAATCATCATGTCCTGCCCTCAACCGGTACCGATATAACTTCAAACACAGGAACCTTAGGAGAAAAGCAGTCTAAATATATATCAGGTTTTACAGATGTTTCTATCAACCTTCTTCAACTAACTTCACCGGTTAATTCATCTAAGCCATCAACCTGTCTCTTAGACCCCATTCCAACTAGGCTGCTTAAAGACGTTTTACCCTTAGTTAGCACTTCTTTACTGGATATGATTAGTCTGTCTTTATTAACGGGCCATGTATCACAATCCTTTAAAGTAGCTGTAATTAAACCACTTCTTAAAAAGCCCACTCTTGATCCTGGGGTTTTAGCCAACTATAGACCTATATCTAACCTTCCCTTTCTCTCTAAGCTCCTTGAGAAAGCAGTCGCCAATCAGTTGTGTGACTTTCTAAATAACATTAGTTTATTTGAGGATTTTCAATCAGGATTTAGAGTGCATCATAGCACAGAGACAGCACTGGTGAAAATTACAAATGACCTTTTATTTGCATCAGACTATCTGTACTTGTCTTGTTAGATCTTAGTGCTGCATTCAAAACCATTGACCATCTCATCCTATCGCAGAGACTGGAACATGTAATTGGCATTAAAGGAACCGCACTAAGCTGGTTTAAATCCTGAAATCCCAAGTTAGCCTGTCGTCTGTGCTGATAAAGTCTTTTTTGAAGTGCAGAGCGCTGTGCATTTGCATCTAAAAGCTACAAACCACACATTTGAAGACAGTGAGGTGAAGATTCTAAGTAGAGAGAAGAGTTGGTTTGAAAGAGGAGTCAAAGAAGCCATTTTTGTGAAAAAAGAAAACCCCTCTTTGAACAGAAATGGTGGTCTGAAAGTCAATCTGCCCAATGTTTACCACAGTGTATTAACACCTTGGTCAAGCCAATCATATGCTAATCAGGTACTTAATAGTGATGAGGGAGGTGCAGCCAGAAAACAATAGGCCTGATTACTGGGCCATCATGGAAACAAAGAAGGTCAGTTTCAGGGGAAACTAGGCAGGGTAAACAGCACTCAGGAAGATTCCTCCCTGTGTCACGGACTAACAGGCAGGGAACACCGAGATGGAAGGGAATATGTTTATTCAGACGACAGCCAGAAGTGGAGAGTGTGGAGATAGGTAGAGTGGATCTGGGGAAGTCACCGGAGGGAAGCCACAGGAGACTGGAGAGACAAAGGAGGAATGGAGAAGCCACGGAGGACCGGCAATGACACGGAGGACTGGAGAACACACGGAGGACTGGAGAACACACGGAGGACTAGAGAACACACGGGGAACTGGAGAGACCACGGAGAACTGGAGAGACACTGCAATAGTCTGGTGCATTGAGTCCTATACACAAACGAGGTTGGACACTGAGTGTGGAGAGTGGAGTGGTTTTATCAGAATCAGAATCAGAAATACTTTATTTATCCCCGTAGGGAAACTCTTTGTTACAGTAGCTTGCCTTTACGTCAGTGCACACAGGAGAAAGTACTAGCAAACAATATGATACACTATAAAACACTATAAAAACAGGTCAGAAAATAAATTAAGTATCAGGTCAGTATAAGTGTAAGATAAACTAAGTGTCAAGTACCAAGTGGGTTTACCGGTTGATGATGATAGTAGAGTAATAGAGGTATATAATATCAATAACAATAAATAAGAAAAACTAACATGGGAAAACTAATATTTCATGGGAGTAGTACACAGAATATTGCACAATTATTCAATTATGGCGGAGATGTAATGATCAATGTCCAGTTTAGTGACCTAGGGTCATACAGACTAACCCTTAGAGGGAGGAGTTAAAGAGTTTGATGGCCACAGGCAGGAATGACTTCCTGTGGCGCTCTGTGGTGCTTTTTGGTGGGATGAGTCTTCCGCTGAAGGTGCTCCTTTGCTTGACCAGCACGTCATGGAGCGGGTGGGAGACACTGTCCAAGATAGCGTGTAGTTTGGCCAGCATCCTCCTCTCTGACACCACCGCCAGAGAGTCCAGATCCACCCCCACAATGTCACTGGCCTTACGGATCAGTTTGTTTGCGTCCGCTACCCTTAACCTGCTACCATCTTCAGCATTGTCCGGCAGATGTTGAAGGACCTCAGCCTCCTCAGAAAATAGAGGCGGCTCTGGCCCTTCCTGTAAACAGCTTGAGTGTTCTTGGTCCAGTCCAGTTTGTTATCCAAGTGTACTCCCAGGTACTTGTAGTCCTCCACAATGTCCACACTGACCCCCTGGATGGAAACTGGGGTCGCTGGTGTCTTGGCCCTCCGTAGATCCACAATCAGCTCCTTAGACTTTGTCGCATTGAGCTGCAGATGGTTCTGCTCACACCATGAAACAAAGTTACCCACCACAGCCCTGTACTCCGTCTCATCACCACCGCTGATACATCCCACCACAGCAGAGGCATCAGAAAACTTCTGAAGGTGGCAAGACTCTGTGTGGTAGCTGAAGTCCGTGGTGTAGATGGTGAAGAGGAAGGGAGAGAGGACAGTCCCCTGAGGGGCCCCAGTGTTGCTGACCACGCTGTCCGACACACAGTGCTGCAGGCGCACGTGCTGTGGTCTGCCAGTCAGGTAGTCCACAATCCAGGACACAAGGGGGGCATCCACCTGCATCGCTGCCAGCTTCTCACCCAGCAGGGCAGGCCGGATGGTGTTGAAAGCACTGGAGAAGTCTAGACTATCCTGGGTGTGATTGGGGCTGATTGAGGGCAGGAGTGTAATTAGGAGCAGGTGTGGGTGATTATGGGCTGGTGAGGACATGACAAGCTGTGACACCCTGAGGGTAGGGCTTAAGCAACACAGAGTATCTTAAATTTCTGAGTTCTCGAGCCATTTTCACAATAGAGAATGACTTCCGGATAGGAGCCGAAACGTCTTGAATTTGAAAACATTGTCCAGATGACTACTGAAACAAAGTTTTTTTCAGCTCACACACAAAACGGACAGCTAGCGAACCATGAGGAGATATTTTCTGAATTTGACAAAAAGACGTGTACTGGATTAGAATAGGATACCCCACCATGTAGGCCTACTGTATATTTGAGGTCATGTTTTATAGTAAACCAGATATGCCATATATTTTCCAAGTTCAAAAAAGATTTGATTTCTTGTCATGATATTTGAAGAGTTGTGATCAAGTCACTTGTGTGGTGAAAACTGCATACCATATTCGAAAGTGATAGATTTCCCTTCTGATTATTCAAATCTGAGAACTGTGATTCCATTTTCCAAAATGCAACACGAGCGCGACTCTTGTGTCTAGAAGATGTATTAAGGAAAGCTCAAGTAAATAGAGAGACAGTGGTTGCAAAGAGGGGCTTCTAATCAAACTACATTTAATGGGAATCGGAGGGAAAATGTTCAGTTGGGTCATGACCTTTCTAGATGGAAGAACTATTCAGGTGAAAATAGGGTCAGAGTTTTCAAGCCAATATGTTGTAGAAAACGGGACGCCTCAGGGGAGTGTAGTAAGTCCAATGTTATATTCCATTATAATAAATTACATATTTGTAAGTATTCCAGTGGATATGGGGAGATCACTGTTTGTAGATGACGGGGTTTTGTGGAAAAGAGGGAGATATGTTGAACACATAGTTGAGAAAATGCAGGAGGGAATTAATCAAGTTGAAAAGGGGCGAACAAAATGGGGATTTAAATTTTCAGTGGAAAAAACAAAAGCTTCACAAGAAAGAAACTTGGGAATGTAATTTGTAATTGTATGGAAATAACTTTATGGAATGATTTTTGGGAGTGTATTTCGATCTGGGATCAACATGGAGAGAGCATATTAGATATGTAGTTAATAAATGTAAAAAAGTGATAAATGCCATGAGGATTGGAGTGGGGAGCTGATTTTGCATGTGTCGGCCCTTGCAAGCATTAAGACAACTACAGCCAGAAGTCATCAGGATCTGTTTTACGAAATCTTGTTTATTAACTCAAGAATAGTTAGGCAAGAACAACATCACCTTCATGTGGGTCTCTGCACATTCAGGTATCCTGGGAAACGAGAGAGCAGACAAACTGGCAACAGAAGCAGTTAAAAAAGGAAATGTTGAAATCAATATTAAATGATCAAAATCAGAGGGGAAAGGCATAGTGTGCAGAAAGGTAAATCAGCAGTGGCAACAGCACTGGGATAATGCAATAAAGGGGAGAACATGACGGAAAGAGCAAGTAATAATAAGCAGGCAGCAAACTGGGCACAGCAGCCTTAACAGTGCACTTTCCATCACAGGAAAACATCCAACAGGTCTTTGCAATCTATGCCATGAGGCTGAGACAGTAGAGCATGCCTTATACCCTGCAGGACATTTACACAAGAAAGACAAGAAATGATGACACAACTACGAAAAACAGAGCGGGTAGAGGACAATGTTAAAAGTATATTAGAGTGTGGAGAATGTGTTTCAGGGAACAAATGATTATTTAGTTTTTTAAGGATGACTGGACTGGAAAGTCAATTCTAAAATGAATGGACACTAAGGGAGAATAAAACCTGAAGGTGGCAGTAATGCAACATTGGGGATGCCAACTGCCGTAAAACCTCAAAGAAGAAGAAGTAGTTGTAGTAGTTGTATCAGAATCAGAAATACTTTATTGATCCCAGAGGGGAAACTCTTTCGTTACAGCTGCTCACTGTCACATCAGTGCACACAGGGATAGAAGGAATAGAAGTACTAAGCAAAAAATATAATACACTATAATACGGGTCAGATAAATTAAGTACCAAGTGGGTATAAGTATAAAATTAAAACAAGTGTAAAGTACAAAGTGGATTTACCAGTTGATGATAAGTATGTACAGTATAATAATACAATGTAATAATACAAGTAATAAGTAATAGTGCATGTACTGTCAAGTTAAGTGTAGTTTATTGAGATTATCATGAGACGGTGGATATTGCACAGCAGTAATGGAAGTATGAAGTAGTTGTAGTAGAAGAAGAAGAAGAAAAAGAAGAAGTGGTAGTAGTAGTAGTAGTAGTAGTAGAAGAAGTAGTAGTTGTAGTAGAAGAAGAAGAAGAAGAAGAAGAGGGGATTCAAAATGTCAGTAGCAAAATCATGCTACATGCTGGTCACTAAAAAGAAAATAGGTAACGAGCAGAGATTAACACTATATAGCAAGCCCATGAACAGAGTCAGAGTGTTTAAATATCTTGGTCTATGGATTTGTGAAAAATACACATGGAAGACTCATATTGAAAATATTGAGACCAAATGTAAAAAGGTGTTAAATGTAATGAGGTGTGTGGTCAGAACTGAATGGGGAGCTGACAAAGAAGCATTATTACACACATACGTAGAGGGCTTTGATGAGAGCTGCTCTGGACTGTGGCTGCATGGTGAATGAAGCAGCAGCAAAAACTCACCTAGAAACACCTGACAGGACACGACACGGAGCACTAAGACTTAGTTTAGGAGCATTAATGCAGTGCTGGTTGAATCCAGTGAACTGCCTCTGCATCTGAGGAGAACTAAGTTATCTCTAACATACTGGGTGAGAATCCAGGGAGGAGGAGGAGGAGGAGGAGGAGGAGGAGGGGAGGAGGAGGAGGAGGAGGAGACTTAGCATCAACCGTTCTGCAGAACTGTTGGGAATACATAACATTTCCTGGTGAAGGTTTTGACTGGGACGTTAACAAGAAGGTGAAACAGTACAAATGAGATACTATACAATAGAGTTCAGCAGTGATTCATAGCAGCATTTCCACATGGATATTTCCACAACCCAAAGGAAATCTGCAAACACTAGGAAAGAGGAGAGAGTGGGCAGAGAGGAATAATAACACTGGGTGCATGGTTCAACAGTATGTGAAGAAAAGTTACTATAATTATCTTAATATTTTTACAGATGGATCAAAACACTCAGATAAGGAACATGTAGGGCTGGGTATATACATCCCAGAATCTGACCGAGGAAGTGTTGGAGGATCTCAAACAGGTTCTCAGGACACACAGCAGACGTCTTCAGTGGGTAGAGGAGGTTAAACCGATTAAAGTGGTGGTATGTTCAGATTCTGCTGCTGCAATACAAAGTATACAGTCAGGAGAATCGGTCTGAGAGGATCTTTTAATCGAGGTTTATATGAGCCTACTGAATCTGCAGCAACCAGGAATCGATGTTCATTTCTGCTGGAGACCAGCTCACGTTGGAACAGAGGGAAATGAGACTGCAGATAAACTTGCTAAAAATGCACTAAACAAAAATGATAATGACATTTTAGAAATTTGTTTTGGGAGATCAGAAGCAAAATCACTAACTCATCAGGGAATAATGACATCTTGGCAGGAAATCTGGAATAACGACAGTAAGGGTAGAGAATACTATAAAATCCAAAAATCTGTCAGAGTCAGAAATAATCAAGGTAAATGTAGGAAAGATGTTATCTGTTCTAGGCTAAGATTAGGACATACAGGACTCAATGCTACCTTGTATACCATGAAACAGTCAGTGTCAGATAAATGTGAGACTTGTAACTGGAAGGAATCTGCTGAACACGTGCTGATGGGATGAGGAGGTTCAGTGTAGAAAGAGAGAGACTGGAGGGCAGAGTGGCAGAGAGGCAGGGAGCGGAGCATCAAAGGTCTGTTAGAGACCGGGGAGAAACACTTACAGGTTCAAAGGGCTTTATTCAAATATTTAAAAGAAACAGGTATAATATCTAGAATATACATTCTTTATAAAGTTATTATTATTTTATTTTGTTTGTTGTCTCCCCCCGTTTCTTAGTTTTTAGTTAGTCATGATGTTACACACTCCGATACAGTGGGTGGCAGCATGCACCTTTAATGTTGGTTTGTAGCCCGCCAGTAAAATCGAAGAAGAAGAAGAAGAAGAAGAAGAAGAAGAAGAAGAGCGGGACATAAGGAAGATGCACTAAAACCCTGTTGGGAAACGGAGAGAAACAAAGAGTTTTGGGCGGACAGCTGAGCAGAAAGCAGAAGAACCAGGAAGAACTGGAATAAACATTAGTCCAGCAGTATGGCTCCCAGTAACACACCCCTGGATGCTCCCTGACCCGACTGTAGAGCTCACACGGCTCGGCAACAAGAACAAAGATAAGGAGCTTATTTTACATCCACAGATAATACAGACAGATTTAGAAAGCATCTACCACAGCTACGTGAACATTATACAGATGCTTCAGAGAGCACAGCTAACAACACTGGGATTTCATTCACAGTTCCAGATTTCAACATTAACATTGGGAGACGAATCAGTGACGGAGTATTGGTGTGTACAGGGGAGATGCTGCTGATTCTGTCAGCACTGCAGTGGGCTGAAGATGTGAGGCCTCTGAGAGCAGCAAGATGCTCTGATTCAGCTCGTCATGAATCAGCTGGAAGCAGCCGTTCAGACAGCAGGCCAGACGTCTCAACAGAGATGCAGCAAACTCTATACAGAATTCTAATGATGGGGCTAAATGTGACATTTGTGTGGATCCCAGTACATGTAGGAATCAAAGGAAATGAAACAGCTGACAAGTGTGCAAAAGAAGCCACAAAAACGAATCACACTGTCATTACAGTAGCCCTTAGTAAAACGGAAATGAAAACCACAGTTAAGGAGAAGGTGAAAGAAAGGTGGCAGAAGCAGCGGGAAGAAGAGAGAACCAGGAAGAGGAAACAGTAATATCCAGGCTCCGGTTTGACCACACAGGATTAAACATCAGACAGGAAGATGTTCAGTCTGTGAGCGAGAAGAAACTGTAGAACATGTTTTACTGTCCAAAACACGACGCTGAGAGAAGAGAAGCCACGCCGAACCTTAAAGAAAGAAAGACCAGGTTTGATCTACGAGATCTTTTACAAAGAAGTTCTGGAGAGAAGTATCTGTTGTTGTTTCATTATCTTAGGAGAACACATTTGATAGAGAAAATATAGATATGGTGTGATTAGTTATATGCGTTTTTTTTTTTTATTAGATTTTTTGTTGTTTTGGATTCACCTCAGTTCATTTTCTTTTATTTAATCATTAGTGAAGGTGTAGTTTGAGTCCCTATCGCAGTCCAGTTGGTGGCGGTAATGCACCATAACGTTGATTGCCAACCATAAAACATTACGAAGAAGAAGAAGAAGAAGAAGAAGAAGAAGAAGAAGAAGAAGAAGAGCGGGACTTACGTCAGCACGCTACGCGCCAAATTTGTACAGTGCGGAAGGCGCAACATCAACAACACCGGCGGCTCCAGTGTTTTTAACATTTTGTCGTTTAATTTCGGCTGTTTTGGCAAACTATTCGTCTTCAGTATGTCTCAACAGGCAGGCTATTCGCCCAGCTTCAAGCGACCGGCTGAAATTATGCGAATGAGGAGGAAAAGAGCCCGAAGCGACGCCGGTGTCTTCTCTAGCCCGAGCGGCCAGGGTTCCACTGGCAGTCCCGGACAAAGCGGCTCATCCCCGGCATGCGTTCGGCCTTTCTCCCCGGGACCGCTTTTCAACACCCAGAATCGCTCCGGAGGTGGGATAAAACGCAGAAACCCGTTCGCAAATATTGAAAATACTTACAGCCCAAAAAAGAAATTTCTCATTTATAACGACGACGGAAATGCAGAAGCTGCGGACAGTTACAAGATGAAGAAGTCGACGGAGGGAGATGAGGACGTGTCAACACAGTGCCAAGGAGTTTTACCTTTCAGTGCAAGAGGGACCGAGGTAGAAAAGCAGGAGCACCGAGATATTTCCAGCAAGGTTGGCTACAACACCTACACGTACAAGTATAGTTGTGTCACTAGTACTCCAATAATACACCAATACTCACTAACGCTAACTTCTACGGGCCTAGATCTGGGCTAAGTTGTGTCCAGAGAGCGGGGAAACAAAATGGAAATGAATGTCTTTTTACGGCTGTTATTCATGACTTTATTTTTACTTGATGTGATGAAAGCTTAATCTTAAAGACCAAGTACATGGAGTAAATGACATCGTGTGTAGAGGCCAGAGACTGGTCCCACATCCCGGTAGTTGTTGTGGCATCTGACTCCCAGTTATGCATGAAAAAACGGATGTATGTAGCATCACAGGAATAAAGGGACTTTTCTCTTGTCTGTCCTCTGCTGTAGGAGTGTGTCCCTTTCTGTGAAGATGACTCTCTGTTTGAAGAAGAGGAGGAAGATGTTAAAGGTCCACTTCTGAAGGTCGGTTCGTCCTTGTCCTTGTCCTTGTTCCCCTCGTGTAGCAAAGCCATGTGTGTTCAGCTGTTCGAGTTAAAAATGTCCCCTTCCATCTGTCTTCCCAGAGTCCTCAGGCCATTGCTCCTGCCTCCATATCTCCTCCCATCTGCACAGAGTACCCGGCAGACTGGAGCCTGAAGACTCGCCTCCTGTTCACCTCCCCGCTGTCCCTGTCGTGGGCCGAGCACCCCAAAGCCCAGGAGGAAGCTCTGGGGCTCAGCCAGCACTGCAGAGCTCATTTTAGCACTCTGCCACACAGTGTACAGGTAGAGTTTTCAGTGCCACATGACTTTACAGCCACTAACCCCTTGTTTTAAAGATGAGAATGTTTGCTGTGTAGTGTCACGTTTAGTGAGAATTCTTCCAAAGCCACTCACTCACTCAGTGAATGCTGTCCGTCCCCCGGCAGGATCCCAGGTCCTGCTCGGAGCTTCGTTGTGCCTTCCGGCAGAGTCTGGTGTACTGGCAGCACCCCTCGCTGCCCTGGATCTCTCTGTTCCCCAGGATCAACGCTGAGAGGAGCTTTACTGGGAAGAGCACCCCATGGGCACAAGACACAGCGCTGCAGCACAGTCTCATGAGTGAATGGTGAGGCTGGAGATATTGGTTTCAGCGACATTAGCAGCATAGCAGTGAAATTAAGCAGCTTTTTTTGTCTGCTACAGCATACATATCTGCTCTGTAAATCACTCGTCCTCAGAAACCAAAATGAATGAACCCACATTTTCTGACGTCCCCTAGTTTTGCTTTCATTCGACGGAATACCGTCCTGGTATCCGTCGAATGAAAGCAGAGCCTTATTTCGACACAGCCAATCATTCAAGTCTTGCATAAAGCAGTAGCGTCAGCATTCTATCATGGGCAGAGCAGCCAATCAGCAGCCTGCAACACAACACAAGAGACACAGCCTCTGAACAGCAACCCACAGTAGCTCTCCTGCTAAAGGCTCCTTCTTGTCTAACGTACAAACATGAAATGTCTTGTCAAAAAGGGATGACTGATGTCAGCTGGAGTTTAAAGTTGGTCCAGGGTGAAATATCTGTACAAGTTTACGGCAGGAAGCCTGTAAAAGCCACACCTACAGGGTTTTTTGTGCGTGTGGAGCATTTTAGATATTCATCGCTCGTCTGTCTCACAGAACAGATACAGGTCCATTTCAAGAAATGGAGATAAGGTGTGTGTGTGTGTGTGTCCCCGTGGTGCGCTTAGTGAAGCATAATCTCCATAGACAGCTGCCTCCGAGGATAGTGACTCCATAAGGGCGGGGTTGTGCTAGAAAAGAATTAGTTTGTACAATGTGTTGGTGGACCATGTTGTAAAGGTGTTTCTAGTTGTTTCCAAACGGCCACACTGGACAGCGGTTAGAACAAAATGGAATAGATACATGATATATATAACTTTGCTTGCCACCACAATGAGTCGAGACTCAAAAGTCGTTGAGAAACTGCAAACCTTATGCAAATATCTTTTGACAACCTGGAGGCAACGAGGTGCCCATCGTTGTTTTCTGCCAACCCCACCCAACTACGTACAAGTGCTTCAAACTAAACGGAGGAAAAGCTGCTTATCAGGGTCAGCAGCTTCCTAGTTCTCTGTGGTACAGCTTGAACACGTTATTGGGACTACTTGAATAAGAAAACTGCTGCATGGAAACGCTTGTACCTTGAGATTGGCAGCATGCAAACATGTAAACTTGCATATACTGTAGTTTACACGTGTACAATTACGTGACTGAACATGCGCAAAAACAGAACTCAGTGCGAACCGTTTCCTATCGCATGTCTTCCTCAGGGCCGTCAGCCTGTCATCTCTCTACAGTCTGCTGAAGGCCAGACTGTGTCCTTACTTCTACCTCTGCTCCTATCAGGTAGGTTTGTGTTTTTATTGAATTCAGTTACGTTCCGATGGGGTAGTAGCATATTGATATCTGCCATGGTGTCTTTTTTTGATACTATCACTGGGGGTCATCCAAATTGGCATTTCACTGTGGTTTTAATGAGCCTTTTTTTACAGTTAATTCCCTTTTATCTAATCTGTTCCATTCTGGCAGTTTACAGTGTTGTTCAGGGCAGCAGGTATCGGGGGCTCTAGCAGTATCACGGCCTTAATCTCTCCTACAACCAGGGGTCTCAGAGAGGCGATGAAGGCTGAGGGTGAGTCTTAACAGAGATCACTTCTTTTCATTGCACTAATACTGTGGCTATGAGTCACCGAAGTTTGACGTGTTCAAATCCTACACCTTATGTTCACAATAACACAGTTGCTAGGGCCGCTGGTTTGCCAGCACCCTGCGTGTGTGCGTGAATGGGTGAATGAGCCAAGTACCCAGAATTTCTGTGTGCAATCTGTGGCGGTGCTCATTGTGGGCGGAGTCGAACGTTTGAAACCGCCCACGTTGAGCGCCGTCCTTCCCGTTTCCTTTTCCTTTTGGGTTTGAGGTTGGCAATCCCGAACAAAAGCAGAGTGTTGGAGCACTTTTTGCTTCAACAGTCATTTGGTGGGTGTGCTATACATTTCAGACTTTGATACAAGCATACAAGATACTCATATTGTTGCAGTGAACAGCAACAACTCTTCTTCTACCACTGCTGCTTCAAAACTTGCTAGACTTACCCAACGGCAGCAGGTGGTGGCGGAAGCCTGCTGCACGTTCACAAATATCAATACTGCATGAAGTACTAAATTATGAACACTGCAGCCTAGAAAACATATTACACCAGTACATTTGGAATAGAAACATTGCCTGCATATAAATGTATTAGGCTGCAGTTGAAAATTGAGCTGTTAGCTGAATTAAATTATACAAAAAAAATAGTGCAGGGTTCCCTATAAACAATATCAAGCTGTTAACAAGGGGACATACCAAAATGGTAAACCTTCTAAGTATCAATTAACATCTGACATTTGCAGCAAAATAGTTATTTCAGCATCTATTATATCATCCCAGAATGTGTGAGTTAATGTCAAATACAAAAAGTTCCATTGTTATAATCAACCCCAATAACTGATGTGAGTTGTAAATAACTAGCTAGGGATGGATGAACAGTGAGGGGCTATGTCCACCAAAGTGTTTCTTCCCAGCTGAAAACATGCTTGTAGGGTGAGTATCGTTCAAACATTTTCGTTACCGATACCTTGACTTCGATGCCGGTTCCTGAACGCTACTTTTTGCAATACCGACTTTATAAAATCCATTTTAACAAAAGAACATTACATTACACATTACGGTACAATTACTCACTTAAGAGGAGGAAGCTGTTCAAAGCGCTGTGAGCAGCTGGAGAGAGCTTTCTACACTGCGCACTCTACTCAACCTGAAGACCTGCACTAAATGAAGAAAATGATGGAATATCTGTACAGTATTGGATTATATCAAACCTATAAATAAATGTCTAAAGGAACATTAATAACAAACAGTATGGCAGCAATACGCCATTGTAGCATCTAGTCTGCCTAATCCAAAGAAGAAGAAGGGAATGACTGTGTGGCATCAAAGCATTTCGGTCGGTGCCGTAAAAGTATCGCAGTTTGGCACCCAGCCCTAAGTACTTGTTTGGAGGCTGAGACACTTTGGTTGCTATGATACGGAATATCCGCAGAGGTGACTCTAGCAGACTGCTGCGTACCTGATAAACCCATGGTGAACGAAATGTTCCTCCAAGCCTTGTTTTTCATATTGATGTTGTGATGGTCCAGGGATGTCGTCTGGTACAGACATGGAGCTCAAAAACAGTTTCTTTTTATTTAGTACATGACTTTGCCAGCTCTTC
>CM050854.1:0-67500 GCA_027580175.1 Siniperca scherzeri
TGAATTAATATATATATATATTGGCATATAAGGGGTTAAAACAAGTGGCTAAAACTCAAATTGTAAAACACAAGTACAAACTTATAACACAAACCAAAGTTAAAGCAACTTACAAAGGAGGGTATAAATAGGCGCAGAGGCTTTTATCTTTCATTCTTGCTCAAACCATTGAAGACTAAACATCTCTGCCAGTCTACAAGCCATTTCATTCATTTTTTCAGTTGTGCCTTTGCCTGAAGAAGACCCAAATTGAAGCGTCGGCGTAGGCACACTTTATTATTAAAAATACAAATATTATTTAGTTTGTTAAAAATATATATTATTTAGTTTGTTAAAAATTAAAAATATAAAAATAAATATAATTTTAGTTCACAATTTAAAATTTGAGTTAAATTTTGATTTTTGTTTTAGATATTTTTATTTACTTTCGTATAGGGATTCTAAAACAGCAACTTCATCATGAGTTTTGCTCATGATGATGGATGAACCGTGGTGCGCCACGGCAAAAGGCGTCGTCGATCCCTGAGCGGGATCGACAAAGACCATTCAGGGTGGATATTACCACCAATCCGCCTTTGATAGAGGGTGGGGTAGGGACTACGGGGAAGGACCGTGCGTCCTGTCTCCCACTTTGCTGGGGTCAGGTTCAGTTCCCCTACCTAACCTAACCCTAACCTAACTAACCTAACCTAACCCTAACCTAACCCTAACCCTAACCCTAACTAACCTAACCCTAACCTAACTAACCCATTCCCCAGATTGTTTATATATAATCTTTTTAATTCCTAACCCTAACCCATTCCCCAGATTGTTTTCCTAATCCTAACCTTTTTAAAGACAGGATGTACAAACCCCCACCACCACCTTTTTCTTTTTCTTTTTGTTTTCTATTTTGTTTAATTAGAAACATTTTTAAGTTTTTGTTTTCTATTTTTGTTTAATTAGAAACATTTTTTAAGTTTTTTTGTTTTGAATTTTTTATTATTTGGGCTTAAAATGTATCTGGGAACTGTTCCCCTAAACAAAAAAGAGTGACTATCACCATGACTGAAGACCTGTGCCAGTGCAAATACATGACTAATCCAGTCATGTTTATAAGTCCCCTAACCTAACCCAGCGAGTGCCTGGTCTGTCAGTAATCTCTTTTATTGTATGGGTTAATATATTATTATTTTTATTGTGGCTCTAGTTATACATGATGATGTTAATGGTTATATTGGAATTCAGTTAGGTGGTTCACCTGGAGATGGGGGACTATTCCAGTAGATACACAGGAAGCACCTTTACAACCAATCAGGTGACTTTTCTGGGTAACTTCACCTACAAGAATTTCTACAACTAGTTCCACACTCCTGCATTGCTCTATCTTCTGATGAAGCCTGGATGGCGAAACGTCAAGACCTATTCTCTTCAAAAAAACTCCCTGGTAGGTTCTTTTTAAATATTGAACAAGAAGGATTTATGAACTTCAGCTCACATTAACTTATTTTGCCCTCTTTTCTTCAAAATTTACTGGGAACTCTTGGACATGGATCTGCTACAAACAAATTAAGAGGGGTGAGTGATTAAGAGCCTACAGGTGTGCTTCCACACTATGGACATTTGAAACATCTCCTCAAAAAACTCACCCTCCAAGCTGATTTAAGTAGTGATAAAATCCTACTTATGACTTTGGGAAAGACAATGGACACATTTTGAACATTGCCAGACAATTCTTTCCACTAGAGATTTAATAACTTTTCTTTGTTTGTACATACATTTTTTTTTGTCTATAGATATTTTTCAAAAGTGTTTTTTCAGAACGACTTTTATACGGTTTTATGAGTTCCTATAGGATAAAAGACGGTTGGTTGTTGACATTTATTGTTTGAATTGGTTACTTTACCCATATCTGTGTTTAATTATCTGACTAGGCCAATTTATAAACTTTATTCTAGTGAGTTTAAGGGAATTTGTTATTCCCCCCTTTTTGGGTTTGACACTAGATATATTTTAAGCACTTTTTGGCAGCCTATTGCGGAATGGGTTTTGAAATTAATTTTCAATTCTTCAACCATGAAGTTGTAACATAATTGCAAGCTTTCTCCTGATATTTGTCCTCCTGGGGATTTTTTGCTTTTCTTTTGTAACAGCTCCCCCTTCTGGTTAAATTGTTGAATCACAACAGTCCAGTTTTTTTCTTTTTTTGTTTCAAATAGTATATTAAAATAATTTTCCTTTTTGTTTATATATATATTTTTTGAATATCAACCCTCCAATTTATTTTTGAGAGGTTTTTTGATTGTTTGTGTTTTTTTTGTATGTGACCACTAACATTCTTCTCCTTCCCCCTCTTTTTTTAAGAGCAGATTCACTTAATTAACTTGTGCATCAGTACACACTATGGCTGCTACTTCGGCCAATCGTTTCCAATTGCTGACAGACCAGGCCGCTCTGGGTGAGTCACCATTCCCATTATCTATCTTGTCTCTGCAGCCGACATCGAACCAGAGTAACCCTATGTTACAGGATGCTCCTCAGTTACCAGACAACACAAAAAAATACTTCAAAATACTACAGGCAGTCCATCATGCTGAGATTTTGGAGAGTGCATCACAAAAGGAGATGTTTCCACTGGGCATGATGCGACAAGTGAATAAATTGACAGCATTCATTAAGCCATCTTCTCCTAATCTGGTAACCACAGATAAAGTAAAGCAGAATACTGCACAATGGATGCAAAACAATATGGTTATTCTGAGAGAGCATTATGATTCGGTGTTGGCTGTGGAACTGGAAAATGTGGGCCCCTTTCAACAAAAAGCTTTTGATAAAGCAGTTTTGTGGGGGAAAACTAGATATAAGAGAAAGTTGACCAACTCTTCCATTGAGACTTGTAGATCTATGGTATTGAGCCACGTGTCACAGGATCCTTCTGTAGCTCCTTTACAACTGGATCCTAAAGAATTTCCACCTCTTCCACCACCAGCCCAGTCTGGCAGCCTTTCTTTACTTTTTGTAGGATCAGATAGTGTAGAGCCAAAGGATTTTGCCTCCTGCCCTCCCTTTCCACGTTCACTTCCTCCTTCCCCTTCCCTTCCTCTTCCTCTCACTTCCCATGTTCCTCCTCTTTCTCGCCCGTCTTCATCCCCTCAGGTTTTAGGTATGAGTCTGGAGGCCCATAGGAAGGTGATAATAGCTCCAGTGGAGTGCCATCCTTTTAATGATAATGTAGAACCACTCAGCTCACAGCACATCACACACGAACTAACTCCTGAGTCTTCAGATTCCATCAGGGCACAGAACAGGGAGAGGGAGACACCTGCCGTTGATTTTAATTTGGTTTTGGAGGAAAGCTTTTTAACAGAACGCAATATACACCCCGTTTGCACTAATGTGGCAGTTCAACTAAATGACACCATTACTCTTGACTCTTCCTTAGGTGCACAGACTGTGGTAGAAATGGAAACGGTGGTGTCTGATCCGGTGCCGGGCCTTCCAAATAAGAGCACTCAACATCTGGCTCAAAGTGGAGATCTCATGAAGATTGGAGTTGCTCCTGAAAATCATAATGATAGGAGCTCCCCTTTGTCTGAACCTTCTCCTTTGTTGGACTCGTTGGTGGGCCCCGCACAGGTATCGATTCACCCGACACGTCCAGAACCCACTGTCCATCCTCACACCAATAGGAAGTTTCAGGATTGGACAGTCAAGGTTGACAAACCCATTGTTATAATGGGGGATTCAAATTTGGCCAGAGTTCCAACTTTTAGTGATCCAGATGTGCAAGTAGATAGTTTTCCCGGTGCCACTTGTTATCACATAACTGCAGTGCTGAAGAAGCTTGGAACTCACCCACAAGTAGATAAAGTGGTCTTATCAGTGGGACTTAACAATTGCCTGCGCGAACAATCAACGGCAACAGCATTTAAACAGATGCAGCAATTGATGACAACTGCAGGAGCCAGATTTCCTATGGCCTCTATTTATATTCCACTTATTCATTATTCAGACTCATTACCACAACAACAGCAAACTCTTATTAAAGATTTGAATACAAAAATCAGAGAGAAGTTTTCCCATTTAAAACGGATAGAGAGGAATGGGTTTGAGGTAGATTTAAAAGACCCTGTGCATTGGACCAAAGACACGGCCAGTAGTATTTTACATCATTGGCTGACACAGTTAAACATGTGAAGGGGGAGAATTATTCTTCAGTAAATCCCCACCTTTCTAATGTAATTAACTTGTGTTCATCTTTTACACTGAGTAGCCTGGAATATAGTGTTTTAGAAAGGGGCTTGACTTTTATTCCAACTCCGAGATTGCCTAATCGCTTTGAACTAAGAAGGGATCTACATATGTACCATCGCCGTTTGAAATTATTGGATCACTTTGGTTATGATAGGAAACGAGAATATACTCCATTTACACTACCTTCACAGTGGGAACCTAAACTTCAATCAGTATCTCTTCCAATTCAACATCTAATTAAGGAAGACTTAAGAACTTTCCGACATTTTAAATTTAGACCGGTTATAAAACATAATATTAGTAGAGGGGAAAGACTAGCACTGAGCACATTGTCAGCTAATCCTGATATTATTATTAAGGAGGTGGATAAAGGTGGTCAAATTTGTATTCAAGATAAAGCAAATTATTTACGGGAGGCATATAGACAACTAAATGATGATAAATATTACATCCCCTTACCTTGCTCGCTTCAACCTGAGACTCAGTTAATGGTTAGAGCTATAGTAGCGCGTCTCCACGAGGAGGGTTATATCACAACTAAACAACAAACATATTTGTCTGGTCCCGACTCTCCCCGAGCTAGGTTGTTTTATTTGCTCCCTAAGATCCATAAACCACCAGAATCCTGGCCAGATCCCTTCAGAGTTCCTAGCGGCCGTCCGATTGTCAGTGACTGTGGCTCTGAGTCTTATCGTGTAACGGAATATGTAGATCACTTCTTAAATCCCTTGTCCCATGGACATGACAGTTATGTAAAAGACACGTATGATTTTGTTCAAAAATTAAAAAATATGCGAGTTCCTAAAAATACTTATGTCTTTACAATAGATGTGGAATCACTTTACACAAATATTGATACAAGTTTAGGTTTACAGGCGGTAGCACGAGCCTTTCAAAAACACCCGGATGGGTTGCTGATAACATAATATTAGAACTTTTGAAATTGACGTTAGTCAGAAATGACTTTGAATTTGATGGGAAATGTTATTTGCAGATTTCAGGCTGTGCAATGGGAAGAAAATATTCTCCTGCATATGCAGATATATATTTGGCAGATTGGGAATCGTCTGGGTTTCTTAAATGCCCTAAATTGCCTTCGCTGTATTTAAGGTATTTAGATGACGTCTTTGGACCCATTCATTGTCTGAATTTGAAACCTTTGTTAATATATTGAATAAACATTATCCAAAAATAAAGCTGAAGCATTTTATCCATCTATTTAGAGTGGAATTTCTGGATACTCAGGTCTTTTTTTCAGACTTTGATGGGACTTCTAAGAAGCTAACTACAAAAGTTCACTTCAAAGAGACGGATAGACATGCTTTATTGCATAAAACCAGCTATCATCCTCGACACACCTATCGGGGCCTGATTAAATCCCAACTGATCAGGTTCCACAGGATATGTACTTACAGGGAGGATGTGGAACTGGCCACTGGCATTCTCTTTGCTGCCCTGAGACCCAGAGGCTCTTCAGCCCGCTTTCTCAGAGACATAAAAGGAGAGGTCAGTGTAATGTTCCAGACTCTAGATGAATATAAAAGCAGAGACCACACAATGCCTGTAATTCCATTTGTAACAACATTTTCCCAACAAATCACGTCTTTAAATTCATCCTTCAAAACTACTTTTCAAAATGATATTCTGGCTTTGGGGAAATTTAAAATGATCACAGCTTACAGAAGGAACAAAAACCTTAAAAATATTCTGGTTCATACAGCCCTTAAAATGAATAAGAGGCCGTTATCTAAAAAGCCTACATCTAACAATCAGCGATTTGTGAAACGTGCATATTTAGAGAACCAATATTCGGATATGGGCGCCCCTATTTGGCAATCTTTTTCATTAAATACAACCAACTTGGTTTATGCCATCCAATGTACCTTTTGTTATAAAATCTATATAGGGGAAACAGGAAATAGCTTACGGACTAGAATGTATCAGCATACGTATCATTTGCGTAAAGTCAATAAATCCACAGCTTTATACAATCATTTTAAAGAACATGGCCATAACTGTCTTGTTTATATGGGTCTGGAGAGTGACACGAATTGGACTAGAGCACAGAGACAACGTAGGGAGAGGAAATGGATAGGTACCTTGAGGACAATGGAACCCCTGGGTCTGAATGACAAATTTTAAATTCTGGTTGTTCCCATGGTGGGTGGGTCTCATGGTGTAGTGTATGGAGGGAAAGAATCATGGCGTCTAAATTTATATTATTTATGTGAATTATATTTACAGGTCTTGTTTTTTTTATATATTAATCATGATTATCAAAATTCACATTAATCATGTTAGTGGGATTTGGGTTCCGATTCCTAACAGATCTTAATTATGACGATTTAATTTATATCAAATGAAGTTACTTTACTGGCTTAACAATTTTTATGTTTCAAATATAGTGATTTAAATATATTATCATGATTAAAAAATTATACTTTAGGTGATTTACTTTTATATTGATGGAAAACACCAAACCCCCACCCCTTCCCCATTTCTCTATAGAGCTGAGGTTCTGTAGAGGGACTATTACTTTTTGATTTAAGGAAGGGAATTAGTATAAAATAGTTTACCCTGTGAAGGAGGCCCTTAGTTCTATTCTCTCTTATGTGGTTCAGTTGGTTTTCTTTTATGTGTAAATATTTGCATATATTTGTGTTTGTTTGGATTGCTGTTTAAATTTTGGATATATATTTCAGATTGCTTGCAGTAATTTGATATTTGAATGAATTTCTATTTTTTGAATCTTATGATCACTTTGTTATTTATTTCTTGTATATAATAGACTTTTTAGTTTTCCTTGCATGAAGAAATGAATTATTTATATTTATTTATATTAGCACTTATGGTAAAAATGTTTTGTACTTGACCATACTGACATCCAAAATTGAGCATATAGGTCAATGATTTTCTTTGGGCCAACCCGGAATCAGGTAGTATTATATCTATTGGTCTGATTTAATGAAATTTTTCCTGGACAGAATAAAATTTTCTTGGGGTATATTTGCCCCCTGGGAGGAAACACGCCATGATTTAGTTTTCCTTTTTGTACTGCTTTAGGTACCCACCTTCTATTTTGGAACAACCAGTCAACCTCCACTGTAGCGTCTGTATATTTAAATTGTTTCATGTCATTTTTTTGGCCTAATCCCTATATATAATCGGTTTAATTCCTAACCCTAACCCCAAACCCTAACCCATTCCCTAGATTGTTTATATATAATCTTTTTAATTCCTAACCCCAAAACCCTAACCCATTCCCCAGATTGTTTTCCTAATCCTAACCTTTTTAAAGACAGGATGTACAAACCCCCCCACCACCACCACCTTTTTTTTCTTTTTTCTTTTTTGTTTTCTATTTTTGTTTAATTAGAAACATTTTTTAAGTTTTTTTGTTTTGAATTTTTTATTATTTGGGAACTGTTCCCCTAAACAAAAAAGAGTGACTATCACCATGACTGAAGACCTGTGCCAGTGCAAATACATGACTAATCCAGTCATGTTTATAAGTCCCCTAACCCTACACCCTAACCCTTTAACCTTTTTCCCCTTCCCCTCCCTAACCCCAACCTCCGCCACCCTTTTCCTAACCTAACCTTCCCTTCCCCTCCCCCTCCCTTCCCTAACCCTAACCTTTCCCTGTTTCCTTTTCCTTAACCTCAACTCCAAGTTTTTGTCTTTTACTTACCTGTTTTTCTTTACTCACTTACCTTCCCTACTTACGTGGCAATTAATCTTCCTTACCTTAGGTTGAACATCTCTCTCTTCTCCCCTTCTTTCCTGTTAGGTAAGCCAAAGAAAAAATCAATTTAAAACATATCCTTTACTACCTGGGGTTTATTCTGGCCTCGCTGCTCTCTTGAATCAGGCCTGAGTGCTTCATTCCTGTGAATCAGGGGTGGTGTCCCAAATCTCCCTGATACAGGAGCATTAACTTTGAGCCCCCTTGTCTGTTAGACTATGTGGTCACTTGCTCCATTTCTTATTTATTTATTTATTTTATTTTATTTATTTTATTTATTTTATTTATTTATTTATTTATTTTATTTATTTATTTATTTATTTTATTATTTTATTATATTTTTTATTATATTTTTTTATTATTATTTTTTTGTTGGTTTGTTTTATAGCTTTTATAAACCACATAGTAGAAATATGTTGATTTTATGAACTTATAATACAAAGAAAAACTAGTGCCAGTGCATTATAACTCCCTGCGGGGAGTTAACCTTTTCTTCACCTAACCCTAACCCCTAACCCTTACCACACCCTCTTACCTCTTCCCCTAACCCCCCTTCCCTAACCCTAACCACAACCCCTCCCTTCCCTAACCCTAACCATCATCCCCTTACCCAATCCCACCCCCACCCTAATCCTACAATTGATCCCTAAAGATATTTAATAAGTCTTATACATAGGCTTAAAATACATAAATATATTTTAAATAAAAATATTAATATTTCATCTTTGATTATATACAATATTAAAATCTAATTTTAATCTAAGTTTAATTTTGAATTAAAAATATATATATTGGCATTTAAGGGGTTAAAAACAAGTGGCTAAAACACAAATTGTAAAACACAAGTACAAACTTATAACACAAACTAAAGTTAAAGCAACTTAAAAAGGAGGGTATAAATAGAGCGCAGAGGCTTTTTTCTTTCTTTCTTGCTCAAACCATTGAAGAGTCAACATCTCTGCCAGTCTGCAAGCCATTTCATTTATTTTTCAGTTGTGCCTTAGCCTGAAGAAGACCCAAAGAGGTCGAAACGTCGCGTAGGCACAATTTATTATTAAAAAAAAAAAAAAAATATATATATATATATATATATATATATATATATATATATATATATATATATATATTATTTAGTTTGTTAAAAATATAAAAATTCATAAAAAATAAATATAATTTAATTCATAATTTAAAATTTGAGTTAAATTTTGATTTTTGTTTTAGATAATTTTATTTACTTTTGTATAGGGATTCAAAAAACAACAACTCCATCATGAGTTTTGCTCATGATGATGGTTGGACCGTGGTGCGCCACGGCAAAAGACGTCGTCGATCCCCTAAACGGGATCGACAAAGACCATTTCAGGGTGGATATTACCACCAATCCGCCTTTGATAGAGGGGGTGGGGGTAGGGACTACCGGGGGAAGGACCGTGCACGTCCTGTCTCCCACTTTGCTGGGGGTCAGGTTCAGTTCCCCTACCCTAACCCCTAACCCTAACCCCTAACCCTAACCCACGACATTTGCTCGTAATTTTAAACTTTCAAACTGAATATTGGTCAGGACCTTTATTTTAGTAATTTCTTGGGGTGGGTTTCAGAGCTTTTATAAACCATATAGTAGAAAAATGTTGATTTTATGAACTTACAATATAAAGAAAAACTAGTGCCAGTGCATTATAACTCCCTGCAGGGAGTTAACCCCTTTTTGCACCTAACCCATGAAGTAGATGCAGCCAGAAAACAGTAGGCCTGATTACTGATTACTGGGCCATCTTGAAACTATTAGGTCAGTTTCAGGTGAAACTAGCTATTAACAGATACTCAGGCAGATTCCTTCCTGAGGGCAGGGCTTATGTAACTCAGAGTAGCTTAAATTTCCAGTTCCCGTCCAATTTTTTCACATTGAGAATGACTTCCGGATGGGAGCCGAAACGTCTTGATTCTGAAAACAGTGTCCAGATGACTACGACTGAAACCTTTTCTACGCTGGAATTTTAATGTCTGACACTGCTCCGCTCTCCAGTAAAGCCCATCCAAGTTTACTGAACTGTTTTCCCACCTTGGACAAGACTGTTTTTCTTTTTCCTTTTTTTCCCCCTTCCCTCTTTTTTGGTTTAAAAGTTTGTTTGGACACTGAAAGCTGTTTTAACACACCTCTTAGTTGGTGGTTTTTAAAGGTGCAGTTCTGGTAACAGACCACCAGATGTCAGGACAAGCTTAGAAATCCCAGTGAGTCAAATCTCCTCCTTTTTCTTTGATTATTTGGATTTTTTGTGGCTTAAACAATCAACTGTTTATTTTTACCTTTTTACCTTATACTCTTAGATTTCTTATTATTCATAGGTTTTTTATATTTGTGTTTTAAATATTTTAAATACATTTTTTATCTAATTTTAAATTTTTATTTTTTTTCAAATGTTTTAACTATTTCCCCTCCCCTCCTTTTTATCAAAACTTACCTGTTTAACAGATTTCTCTTTCCTCTGTAGTCTTTTAAAGAACCTACCTGCTTTTTTATGACACCATGACTCTGCCACTCTGGAACCGGTTTACAGTGTTGACCACACAGAACCTGGGTGAGTGGGAAAAGGTAAATAAATTCACTCTGGCCTTGCTGCTCTACTGAATAATACCGGAGTACATAATTTCAAAGTTTTCAATATCAAACCTACACGACAACACCCGTCTATTACTTTCTATGAATCAATGGTGGTATCTCAAATCTCCCCGATACAGGAGAATTAACTCTGAGCCCCTTTGCCTGCTAGACTGCATTGTGCCCCCCCCCACAAAAAAAACCTAACACGGCGGCGGATGGCCACCATTGGGTCTGGTTCTGCCCGAGGTTTCTGCCTCTTAAAGGAAGTTTTTTTCTTCCCACTGTCGCCAAGTGCTTGCTCATGGTGGGATTTGTTGGGTCTCTGTAATTACACCAATATACACCAATTTTACACCAATCTCAATGGTGAATTGTCCAAAAGAAAAACGGCTCAAGGCCAAGGTCTGAAGGCAGCAAATTACTTATTTGTTGTTCTAAACATTGAATTAAATAGATGAAAGCACACAGCAAAGTTACTTTGGCTTTTAACTTAACAGTGGACCAAACTTCAACATACATGTACATGTAACCGCTGTATATGTGCAGGAATATAATAAAAATGCACATTTTTCCTTCTGAACTTTTTCAAATCCAATATGTAGAAAACTGTAGTCGTAACCCTTCCCTGTGCGTATGTGTGTACACCTATTAAATCCGTTGTATATAACAGAAATGCATAATCTTCTAGCAGAATTAGCAGACTACTGAAAGAGAACTGTGACACATTCTGCTTATTGTGTTTTTGTGTGAACACATTTCAGCTCATTGACTACAGAGACACGTAACTGACAGCTCATCACTTGCAGGAAACATGGGAAAACAGCAGCTACCAAAAAAAAAGCTGCATGTAGTCTTACCAGTTTTATCAGGTGTTTTGGTAAATCAATTATTTCCTGCTCCCACTCTTTGTCCACATTCGATATTTTACCAGTCAACTCGATTATTCAAAGAATTTTGTTTCATTAACTGCTTTAGACGGGACAAAAGTGAGGTTAGCTTCCTCACCTGCGCACAGAACACAAGCATTTCAAAATTAACATTTTGACTGGTGTTAATACCAGCCCAGATGTTTCACTAAAAAGTATCCTGTATGATCAAATTTTATTTCAAGTATTGATTTAAGTAGAAACCTACAATTAAGGGGTCAGTTTTAAAATCGTACGTTGACCTTAATCTGAATCCTGGAATATTCTGCTGATTGTGATGGAGCAATGCATGTGTGCTCCTCTTTTGAACCAGTTTTTTTTTGTCATAGAAGACATACCATGAGGAATTTCCATGTTTTAAGCTGTGTGTAAAAATTAGTTAACCCTTAGTTTTGGCTGCTCTTAGTTATGAGAATTTTCTTAACCGTGACAAAATTTGACAAAAGGAAATTGCTGGACACAGAAATTTGAGGGACAGATAACTCTAAAGCTGGACAAATAAAGCCAAAACTAGAGCCACTAGAGGTAAACGAGAAAATCTCTTGTCATTTGGATGAACCAACCCTTTGAAGCACAACTGTGTAACTTTTGAAAGAAGAAATAACACATTCTTCCTCTTTAAAATGAAAAGTTAAATTCATAAGCAGTAAAACATACCCTAACTATTCAATACAGTAATTTTGCTGCTACAGCCTTACTTGGTCTGGTATGACCAGTAGCATAGGCTGGCTAATGTCAGCTAACATTAGATAGATATAGCTGTGTAACTGACTGTATGACTCTTCTCAACTTCTGCTACCGTTGCACTACATTTTAGCATTTAGTAGTTGACACTTTTGACCGCTGTCCAGCAAAAGTTACACAATGGCTTTAAAACTAATTATGAAGCTCAAATGAAAACTCAATTACATCGCTGTTGCCTATACGTCTTATGTATCAAATGTAGCACACTGTGCAAAATGAGTTCAGTATTAAATCTACTGTTAATATATTTCTAGGAACACACTAAATGAGACTCCATGTGTGGCATTAAATATAACAGGAAATACTACATTTCCAACTAACAGTAGCAGTATACAGTAAAATTAGAATAATTTATTTCCCATAGTTTGACATTACTTGCCGAAGACATACTGTTTATTGAGGGGACAGCTGTCGCCTTTTTCACAAAGGGTGAGGAAAAAAAACACTTCTTAGCTTCTTAGCCCTTGCTGCCTTTACTGACAATGTGGGACAGGTAGAAAACTAATTTCACAACTTCTTCACATTAGCGACGCATAAAAACATCTAGCTGCTGTGTAACATAGTCTTCCTCTGTCTGACAAAAATATATCAGATACAGTAGTCATTTTCCCTTTTGTTCAAAAATATTTACAAAAAAGTCCAATATGATAAAGGGAAGAGAGTGGTAAATGGACTGTACTTGTATAGCGCCTTTCTAGTCTTCCGACCACTCAAAGCGAGTGAATGTCTAAAATTATGTGGGTACAGACAGCTGCAAGGATATGATGTAAACAACCAGAGGGTGTATGGTGGAGAGAGATCAAATAAAAATGGCTCACCATAGCTTGACGTAGAGACAGTTAAATACTGTAAGTGTCTTACAACTGTAGATGCATTTGTGTGTACATGCCTTTTTTTAAAAATAAGACTTTGAACTTTGGGTCAGATTTAAGGTTTTTGACAGCAATCTGAAAGGTGCAGACTAGAAATAAAGGTCAACCTTTTATAACAGAAATTTGAAACATGCCTGAGACAGTTAATCCATCACAATTGACAATATCTTTTCCTATGTTTTGTCAAAGTTATATTGTCATCACATGGTAATGCTAAGCTGCGAGCAGTAACAGCACTGCAGCATTGAAAGATGCTCTGACTTATGAGATTTGAGAGCTGGCTATCAAACAACCATTTTAATGTGAGAAACCACTAAACTGGCATTACTCTTTTCACAACAAACAATTTCCAAATGTTTGTCTTTTGAACATGATTTCCTCACAACATAGCTTGTGAAGGTGATGCTATGAAGCAGCTAAATCTCAAATATTGGATGTCACAGCTATGTGCCAAAAACTTCTATAACAAATTATAATAATCATAAAAGTAAAATATTAAAGTGATTTAATGTAAATTGCAGTGGATTATCTGTCGTTAGGAAATCATTCTAAAAGTATGGTACTTTACCAACAAAAATCAGTCCTCATTAAGACTTTAATCAATAAGAATAAAATAGTGTCAACAACTGTTTTACGTGTGAGTGTGAAAGTTCATTCTGGACTTTGGAAATAGTAAGTAAATAATATATAATATCACCCCCTGAAAATCTAGTTGTTGCTGACCTCCAGTGGGTTAACCTGTCACCTTGCTGCAGTGTAGAAGTGTACTCCGGAGTGTGTCAGTACACTGTGACGTCGCTGTAGGGTGCTGTTACAGGTGCAGATGCACACTTCTGACCACACCCAGAATGTGATTGTGAAACAGACCCGAACAGTTCAACCAGAGAGGGCAGTGAGACACTGGTTTTCAGCCTGGTGTTTAGCTACTCTTCAACTCAAGGTCAACTTACTGACTTCCCCCCCAAGCTGTTGACCGCATTGCACGATGAAAAAAGCTGGTAAGTGGACCTTGAGTTAAGATTATTTTCTCAAACTGCTTTTATGTGGATTAAGGACTTAAATGGAAATCTGGCTTTTTAACCTGAATCCTGTTTTACCATCATGTCGATGACCAATAGTTTTACTATGGAGTTACTTATATTTTGTTTGCTATTCAGGTGCAGTTAAGTCCTGTCAGGCAGGGAACTGGCTACTCCAAAGCTCAACCCAAAAGGCATCTGAACTCAAGCTTCGACATTCACATTCATGAACACATTACTTCATCCATAAACTAAGCTATTTTTCTAGTGTGGTACACAGCAGCCCAGAAGCTCCCAAAGAGTAAACAAGTGGTGAAGGCAACATTACAAGTGAATGAGAGACATGACTTCCAATGATTTTCAATTTATTTTTTTTTTTACAGAATTGATTGACATAATTGATAATGGGAAAACAGGTTTCAGGTTGAAAATGGTGAGTGTGTTTAATGGAACTTAAACCTTAAAAAAAAAAATACAGTCAGACCCAGCTCGGCTCCCATCAGGCGTCCAACTCAGGGTTTTACGCGTAGGTATACAGACTGGTAGAAACCACACATGTCCCTTGTCCATGATGTGAATTTCCACGCAGAAAGCCAAGAAAAGACGTTGTCCAAACTGTGGCTGAGACGAACAACAAAGCTCTCCTCTCATTCATACAGTACACACACACAGTCCAGAAGCAATGCTGAATTAAGATGTCTGACAGACAGACAAGTCCCTTCCTATTCAGATGTGGGTCAGAGTTCGTTAGGGGAGTCTGTGCCTCAGTACTCCACAGTCACTGCTTTGGTTTTGAGGTATTCCATGAGAGCATCCTCTCCTGTGGACGAGACCAAGAACAAAACAGTGTCAGTCAAACAATATTCACTGGTTAAAGCTTTCGGTGTTACTGAGGAAAAAATGGATGCCAAGGGACGAATCGTGAGATAAAAACCTGAAGCCATAATACGTGATCATTATCCACATCCAGAATTCCCACTCCAATCTAATTTTAATGGTTACCACAACTTACTTTCGATAACAACGAATGCTTACATTTTCAGACCAGCCAACATTTGTGAAGTTGGCAGCTCTTTGGCTCTGCTTAGTCTAAGCTTCTTCTTTTCCTTTCGGCTGTTCCCTTTCAGGGGTCGCCACAGCGAATCATGTGCCTCCATCTAACCCTGTCCTCTGCATCCTCTTCACTCACACCAATTAACTTCATGTCCTCTCTCACTACATCCATAAATCTCCTCTTTGGTCTTCCTCTAGACCTCCTGCCTGGCAGCTCCAACCTCAGCATCCTTCTACCAATATATTCAGTCTCTCCTCTGAACATGTCCAAACCACCTCAATTTGGCCTCTCTGACTCTATCTCCAAAACATCTAACATGAGCTGTCCCTCTGATGTATTCATTCCTGATCCTGTCCATCCTCGTCACTCCCAAAGAGAACCTCAACATCTTAAGCTCTGCTACCTCCAGCTCTGCCTCTTGTCTTTTCTTCAGTGCTACTGTCTCTAAGCTGTACAACATCGCTGGTCTCACCACCGTCTTGAACAACTTTCCTTTCATTCTTGCTGATACTCTTTTGTCACACAACACACCTGACACTTTTCTCCACCCGTTCCAACCTGCTTGCACTCGCCTCTTCACCTCTTTTCCAGTTTCCATTGCTCTGAACCGTGGACCCTAAGTACTTAAAGTCCTGCACCTTCTTCACCTCTGCTCCCTGTAACCTCTCCGTTCCACCTGGGTCCCTCTCATTGACACACATGTATACTGCGGCTAAGCTTCATTCCTCTGTTTTCCAGAGCAGACCTCCATCTCTCTAGATTTTCCTCCACCTGCTCCCTGCTCTCACTACAAATCACAATGTCATCCGCAAACATCATAGTCCATGGAGATTCCTGTCTAACCTCATCTGTCAGCCTGTCCATCACCAGAGCAAACAAGAAGGGCCTCAGAGCCGATCCTTGATGCAGACCCACCTCCACCTTGAACTCCTCTGTCGCACCTACAGCACACCTCACAACAGTCTTACAGCTCTCATACATGTCCTGCACCACTCTAACATACTTCTCTGCCACTCCAGACTTCCTCATACAATACCACAGCTCCTCTCTCGGCACCCTGTCATACGCTTTCTCTAAATCTACGAAGACACAATGCAACTCCCTATGACCTTCTCTGTACCTCTCCATCAGCATCCTCAGAGCAGATACTGCATCTGTTGTACTCTTTCTAGGCATGAAACCATATTGCTGCTCACAAATGCTCACATCTGCCCTTAGCCTAGCTTCCACTACTCTTTCCCACAACTTCATTGTATGGCTCATCAGCTTTATTCCTCTGTAGTTGCCACAGCTCTGCACATCTCCCTTGTTCTTAAAAACTGGCACCAGTACACTTCTCCTCCGTTCCTCGGGCATCCTCTCACTCTCCAAGATCTTGTTAAACAAACTAGTCAGAAACTCTACTGCCACCTCTCCTAGACACTTCCATACCTCCACAGGTATGTCATCAGGACCAACTGCCTTTCCACTCTTCATCCTCTTCAACGTCCTCCTCACTTCACTCTTGCTAATCTTTGCTACTTCCTGGTCCACACCAGTCACCTCTTCTACTCTTCGTTCCCTTTCATTTTCCTCATTCATCAACTCTTCAAAGTACTCCTTCCATCTTCCCATCACACTCCTGGCACCTGTCAGTACATTTCCATCCTTATCTTTAATCACCTTAACCTGCTGCACATCCTTCCCATCTCTCTCTGTCTGGCCAACCTGTACATATCCACCTCTCCCTCTTTTAGTGTCCAACCTAGCATACAAGTCCTCATATGCTCTTTGTTTGGCCTTTGCCACCTCTACCTTCACCTTACGCTGCATCTCCCTGTACTCCTGTCTACTCTCTTCAGTCCTCTGTGTCCCACTTCTTCTTAGCTAACCTCTTTCTCTGTATACACTCCTGAACTTCCTCATTCCACCACCAAGTCTCCTTGTCCGCGTTCCTCTTTCCAGATGACACACCGAGTACCCTCCTACCTGTCTCCCTGATCACATTAGCTGTAGTGGTCCAATCATCTGGGAGCACTTCCTGACCACCCAGAGTCTGTCTCAGCTCCTCCCTGAAAACTACACGACATTCTTCCTTTTTCAACTTCCACCACTTCGTCCTCTGCTCTGCCTTTGTCCTCTTCATCTTCCTCACCACCAGAGTCATTTTACACACTACCATCCTGTGTTGTCTGGCTACACTCTCCCCTACGACTACTTTACAGTCACTGGTCTCTTTCAGATTACAATGTCTACACAAGATGTAGTCCACCTGAGTGCTTCTATCTCCGCTCTTATATGTCACCCTATGTTCCTGCCTCTTCTGGAAGAAAGTGTTCACTACAGCCATTTCCATCCTCTTTGCAAAGTCTACCACCATCTGTCCTTCTGCGTTCCTGTCCTGAAGACCAAACCTGCCCATCACATTCTCATCACCTCTGTTCCCTTCACCTACATGCCCATTGAAATCTGCACCAATCACCACTCTCTCACCTCTGGGGATGCTCTGCATCACTTCATCTAACTCACTCCAGAATTTCTCCTTCTCTTCTAACTCACATCCTACCTGTGGGGCATAACCACTCACAACATTTAACATCACCCTTCAATTTCCTAAGCTAGTGGTCCCTAAGCTTTTTGACTTGTGTAAAATGTTTGTGAGTTGCAAGCAATTAAACCAAACAGTGATTTTTCCTTCTCAGATTGTTTTAATTGACTGATTTTTAGAGGCCCCAAAGAGGTGATAGGTTTTTTATTTTTTTATCCATCTATCTAGCTAGATATATTTATATCTATTATCTATCTATCAAAAAGCCAGACATAGTGACCATAATATCTCTATCTGCTGTTTACATTCCATCAGACACAAATTCAAAAAATGCGATGCAGAATTATTTCCTGGGTCCCTGAAAAAGGTTGAGAAACCATGATTTATCAACTATTTTTAACCAAGCAACATGTTAGCCTTCTGAGCTAATTCTCTACTTCTGTGCATGTTGTGTGCCTGCAGCAGCTCCACAATAAAGGCCTTCTAGCCATATAAATATAGAATAAAACAAACAGGGTTCCCTCTGACAGTCTGGAATATCATGAGTATCTTGTAATCCTTTAACAACATCATCTGGGTTATTTTCTCCCCCAGAGCCTGTAGTCCGAACTGACCTTCATGTGTTAAAAAAACCAAAAAAAACCCCCCAAAAATAATCAATACATTAATGACTGTTCAACTAAAGTAAGAAAAATAAACACAGTAACACGGTTTTCTAATCTTCTGCCAAATGACCAATCCATGTCATGAAATTCATGTCAATTCCATCTCTCTACTCACCGAGGTCTTTGCCGAAACCAGACTGCTTGAAACCTCCAAAAGGTGAAGCCACGTCGGTCTTATTGTAGGTGTTGACGAATACCGTTCCAGCCTCCAGCCGCTCGCTCACGTACATGGCCTTGTTGATGTCTCGGGTGAACACACCCGAGGCCAGGCCATACTCTGTGTCGTTGGCTCTCTGCAACACGCTGTCCACGTTGCTGTGGTTTGGAGCAAGAAGACAGAGGTTACAGGTTAACGACTAAAAACGTGCACTACAACAGGATACTTTTTTTGATGACTTACCCATCTTTGAATTTGGACACCACCATGACGGGGCCAAAGGACTCTTCTTTGGCGATGAACATGTGGTCCTCCACATCAGTGAACACGGTGGGCTCCATGAAATAACCTGAAGGAAAATGACCATATTGATGATTAGCTAATGCTCACAGTGATGCTAAAGCTCCTGTGTGTCAAATGCTGAAATTAGAAAACGACAGTCAAGCCACAGAAAATTAGTAATTATAATTTTGATAATAGGCGCTTTTCAAAATTATGTCAGCTAACTTCTTTAGGCTGAGCGGTGTATCTGTTATGTTTTAGCGCCGCACTGTGGTGCTTACAAAGCTCCTGTTCAACATCTCCCTGAAGTCATATGAGAAATACAGTCAAGACTCACCAGAATAATATTCACACATTTACAATTTTTGATTACTCTTGGTAAAAATACTAATTTTATTCTTTGTTACTGCCTTAGCCCAATTCACCAATGGCCTTTCTGCTTGCTAGCTACCTTAGTGGCTTTACTGGCTAAGGACTCGCAGGTGAGAGGTGAAAGAGTTCTATGGTGTATTTAGTTTACCCTCTCATTAATATATATATAACTATTATTTGGAAATATTTTGTTGACATTGCTACCCAAGCTAATTTTAGAATTCTCTAGCTCTCCTGTTTTCTTTCAATACTAAAACCAAACATTTAAACAAAACCTGGCATTGTGGCAATAAATTGATCTTTTGCATTTTAAAATGTTGGTATTGACTAAATTATTGCATTAATAGGAAAAAAAAAAAAAAAAAAAAATGCTGTAGATCGTTATTACAACTGACAGACTGGAGGGAGACACCGAGAATGATTGGAATGCTCTTTATTGAATGACAGCCAGGAGAGTGCTAGGAAACGGGTCGTGGGTGAAGGGAGCCAGTTGAAGGGAGCCGAGACGGGGGAGTCACTGGTGAAGCCACGAACGACTGGTGATGCCACGGGGGAACTGATGAAGCCACGGAGGAGTGAAGCCACAGGAGACACTGGAGGGTTCACACGAGACGCTGGAGAAACCACAGGAGATACTGAGACCGGGGAAAGCACTGGAAACCAACACAATGGAAGTGTGTAGTCTGGTGGATGAAGTCCTACACGCGAACGAGGTCGGACACTGAGTGAGTGGAGTGGTTATATACTGGATGTGATTGGGATTGATGGGGAGCAGGAGTGTGATTGGGAGCAGGTGTGGGTGATTACAGGCTGGTGAGGACATGACAGGCCGTGACAATCGTGAAGCTTATCATTTGTTGCAGCCTTATCTTAGTCTGAAATTTAAGAACTAAAATGTAATTCGTAGACAAAACAAAGGCAATACGACAAAAAAAAACAAAAACAACAAAAAGGTGAAAAGCAGACATGTCTAAAATAAAAGCTGTCTGTAAAATGTGTGATTTAAAAGATAATTGGAGCTACTCTTTACAGCAAGTGCGCCTGCAGCACTGTGTCGGACAGCATGGTCAGCAACACTGGGGCCCCTCAGGGGACTGTCCTCTCTCCCTTCCTCTTCACCATCTACACCACGGACTTCAGCTACCACACAGAGTCCTGCCACCTTCAGAAGTTTTCTGATGACTCTGCTGTGGTGGGATGTATCAGCGGTGGTGATGAGATGGAGTACAGGGCTGTGGTGGGTAACTTTGTTTCATGGTGTGAGCAGAACCATCTGCAGCTCAATGCGACAAAGTCTAAGGAGCTGATTGTGGATCTACGGAGGGCCAAGGCACCAGCAACCCCGGTTTCCATCCAGGGGGTCAGTGTGGACATTGTGGAGGACTACAAGTACCTGGGAGTACACTTGGATAACAAACTGAACTGGACCAAGAACACTCAAGCTGTTTACAGGAAGGGCCAGAGCCGCCTCTATTTTCTGAGGAGGCTGAGGTCCTTCAACATCTGCCGGACAATGCTGAAGATGTTTTATGAGTCTGTGGTGGCCAGTGCTATCCTGTATGCTGTTGCATGCTGGGGCAGCAGGTTAAGGGTAGCGGACGCTAACAGGCTCAACAAACTGATCCGTAAGGCCAGTGACATTGTGGGGGTGGAGCTGGACTCTTTGGCGGTGGTGTCAGAGAGGAAGATGCTGACCAAACTACATGCCATCTTGGACTGTGTCTCCCACCCACTCCATGACATGCTGGTCAAACAAAGGAGTACCTTCAGTGGAAGACTCATCCCCCCCAAAAAGCACCACAGAGCGCCACAGGAAATCATTCCTGCCTGTGGCCATCAAACTATTTAACTCCTCCCTCTAAGTGTTAGTCTGTTTGACCCTAGGTCACTAAACTGGACATTGAGCATTACATCTCCGCCATAATTTATAGTAATTGTGCAATATTCTGTGTACTACTCCCGTGCAATATTAGTTTTCCCATGTTAGTTTTCCTTATTTATTATTGATATTATATACCTCTATTACTCTCGACAGTACATGCACCTCCGCTTATTACTTATTTGGTTACATGGTATTATTATACTGTACTATCATCATCAACCGGTAAACCCACTTGGTACTCGACACTTAGTTTATCTTATACCGAGCTGATACTTAATTTATTTTCTGACCTGTTTCTATAGTGTTTTATAGTGTATCATATTGTTTGCTAGTACTTTCTCCTGTGTGCACTGACGTAAAGGCAAGCTACTGTAACAAAGAGTTTCCCTACGGGGATCAATAAAGTATTTCTGATTCTGATTCTTTAAAAGCGGACAAGCCACGGTCAATACTGCTAAAACCAACTGCTCCTAAACACACACAAATAGTTACTTTTACAACACTTGTTCCGCGAGCTCTTACTCTTCATCGCTGCCTCCTGTATTCTGTGTGTAAATCTGACCTGACAGGACTGAAAATGAGTCCCATTAGCTGCAGACACTGTGCTGTTGGTCGTCAGATGTAGTAGCCATTTGCCTCAGGAGGAGTGTGTGTTCTACCTGGCCTGTCCACCCGTTTGCCTCCGTACACCAGCGTAGCTCCCTCCTTCACTCCGATCTCACAGTACTCCAGCAGCTTGTCCAAGTGGGCTTTGTGATTCTGTGGGCCATGGTCTGTGGAGCGATCCAGTGGGTCTCCAATCTTCATCTTCTTGATCTCTTCCACCTTAGAGAGAAAGGGTGGAGAAACAGAAAAAATTTCTAGGCTTAGTGATGCTTTTTGTGTTTCTTCTGCTCAAACTGACACTATTCAATTGCATTATGCGAAGTGTATGAGCCAGGGTTTTTGCAACTTGACTCATACGATGGACTAAAAGTTAAGATCTATCCATTGTTTTTTAATCTCTCTCTCATGAGTCCCCCAACTGTATGGAGAAACTATTTTAATGTACAGTATATTATTCTAGAGGAGGGAAGTGTCTGTGTTTTGGCTCACTCACCACTCGGCTGATGAACTCATCATGAATTGACTCCTCCACAAACAGACGTCCAGCAGCAATGCAGTTTTCACCTTTGTTGAAATACACAGAGCTCATGCCCTGTGGAGCAGTAGACACACAGATATCGAAGCATGGTATTTTCCACAGTTTGCAGCAGTTTCATGAGCACACTGAAAGACTTTGAAACAAACTTCACATGTTCCATGTTCACAACTTCCATAGATTCTGTAACATTTTACTTCAAGTCCCACTACTTAGTATTTATAAGCAGTATTTACAAATGTAATAAATATAGCTGTCTGCGGTTGTAGTTAAAGTGGGCCTTGGGGTAATCTCCTGGACTCCTACTGTTCTGATAAGTTGCACATACTAAATCAGTCTCTGCTACAGAGTTGTCTCCTGATTTATGATCTGTATGTACCTCCCTCTTTGTCTATAAGAACTGAATGTATTTCCATGCAAGCTAAGTTCTGTGTAGGCTGTGCCCTGTGTGCACGCTGCCACATTGCTTCTCTGTGGACAGATTTGTTTGTAATAAATCCATATATTCATAGAACGCCAACTGTGGCTCATCGAGTTATTCAGTTAATCAACTGAGGACATCTCTTCAGTACCAGTTTTTCTTCAACAGGGACTTAAAGTAAAATGTTACCGTTTCAACTTTTGTTTTGTCAGTTACTTGTAACCATGCTTGGAGTCCTTGAGGATATCCATGAACCTGTGATGCATTTAATAACAGCTGCTCAGATTAATGTGTGTGAATGATTAGTTACTTTGATGAGCAGTTCTGCCATCGCTGTATGAATGTGTGTGAATGGAGTTGAAGCGCTTTGAGTAGTCAGAAAGACTAGAAAGGCGCTATGTAAGTACAGTCCATTTACCATGTTACTCAAGTGATCTTGTATTGCAAAGCATTGTAATTTCAGTCTTCTGCTTCTCTCTCTTGCTATCTCACCATGCGAACAGCCTTGTCCATGTCACAGTCACTGAAGATGATGAGAGGAGACTTCCCTCCCAACTCCAGAGAAACCTTCTTCAGGTTACTGACTGCACAGCTGCAAGAGGACACCACAGAAAAAAGGGCATGAAATTTCACCTGACAGTTACGTCAACCAATGAGCTTGTCAGGTCATACCTCTTCATGATCTGTTTGCCAATAGGTGTGGAGCCAGTGAAGCCCAGCTTGCGGATTTCTGGGTGGTCAGACAAACGCTGTCCCACCATGCCACCTGGAGGAGAGAAAGGGATTAGGAAAGTGGATTATGGATCCATGAGGAAGCTTCCAAAGTAAGTGAACGGAGTCAGAAGTATCAAAGTGGTAGCCATATTAGGAGTTGGTTGAATTCTCAGACAGTGCTTGAGTACTTCCTTTTCTGCCTCAGCCAACCCATAATTTATGTTTATATAGTCAACATGAAATGTTGACAAAGAGAAAGCAGTGTAAGGTATCAAAGGTAGGCTGTATAAGGCTGGTGTTACTGTATATTTTCTTCTTGTCAACAAATCCCATAAAAAGACTAAAAAAACAGTGTGTTAGTCAATCTCTCAATACTTTGACTGTCTGTGGCTCTCAGCTGCAAGCCCATTGGTTCTTAGTGCAGACACAAATCTTTAAAAAGCAGCTCCCAAATGTGTAGTTTTGTTTAAAAAAAAAACAAACAAACTCGTCACTCTAGTTTTTAAATCAAACTTTACTCAAACAAGAGGAAATAGTGCATTTGTTGGGGACTATTTTCAGCGGTTGATGAATCCACATTTGGTGCTCTAGTGAGTGTTTGCGGCAGCAGGATGGTTTATGTGGGATTGAGTCAAAACAAACTACTGTGTGTGTTCATGTAATGAGGAACATGTCACCCAGTGCAACAGTGTGGCTCACTGATGTGTTGTTTTTTTTTGGACAACAATGGAGCTCTGTGTGTGTGTGTATCACAGCCTGATATAGCTTCTTCCTCTGTGCCCCACACACACACACACAGACACACACACACAATACTTTCATGGGATTCGTTGACAAAAATAGAATAGCAGACATTTCCTTTAAAATGTGCATTTTATACTTGGAAAGCAGCAGATTTTCCATTCCAGTTGCAAGTACACTTTCCTTTGTATTAAAAAGCAATCGACGTTGGGAACCACTGGGCTAGAGTATGATCAGTCAGATTTTATTCGCAGTGTTGACTCATGATTTCTAATTCACGTTTCCTCATGACATCAAGGACAGGACTATGTGGATCCTGTATTTGTATTCATTACCTGAGCCTGGCAAAATGTTTATGACTCCTTTTGGAATGCCAGCTTTCACTGACAGCTCAGCAAACTTCAGTGCAGTCAACGGAGTGACCTGTAAATATCGAAAATAATGTATGAAACACGAACTACTCTGACACCAGGTCCATTCAACTGGATGGAAAACATGAAATATGACAGGATTAGGGGGTAAGCTATGTGTGACACGTCAAACTCTCATGCTCCATTTGTCCCATCTACACTACAGGTAGCTAACTTGAATAATGGATAAAACTGTTGTACCAGTGGTGACAAAAAGGTACTGAAATTCACTCCACATCATGTATTTGAACAGCTAAAAGACAGGATACACTCCATTGTGTTCATATAGTTTAAGGTTCTGTCACTTCCTGTTTTATTTTGTAGTGTGTTCCTTCCCTTGTGTGTCTTGTGGTTTTACTTCCTGTCTTTGTTTTCCCCTCCAGTTTTGATTGTTGGCCCTTCCTTGATTGTTTGCACCTGTGTCTCGTTGTTTCACCTCCCCTAGGGTATTTAGTCCATGTCTCCGTCTTTGTTCAGTGTTGGGTCATTGTTGTTACACATGGTGTTATACCTGCCTTGAGTTTTTGGTCCTGTCTTGCGAGTGCTCATGACCTTTGTGTTTGGTGCACTTTTTGTTGTACCTGGTTCCAGTGCCCAGTTCCCCGGCAGTTTTACCGTGAGTTCTGTTTTGGATTATGTGTCTCCCGTGGACCTTGGTTGGATTCTGGATTTTGTACTTTGCCTGTTCTTTTTGGACTGTTTAGCCACCTTGGACTTTCTTCCCTGTTTCCACCACTGCCAGCCGGTAACCCACTTCCCTGTTACCTGTGTGTTACTGATCTGCCTACCGGTCTGTCTGCCTGTACCTGCTTGTAAACCACATCAACCCCAATAAACACTGTAGCCATCAGGCTAGTTCACCCTGATACCGCTTCCTGGTCATCTGCCTTTGGGTCCATATACCACTACACAGCACAACGTGACACTTTTATCTTCTATCAGGTAGATATTCAGCTAAAGAAACATCACCAAAACAGTTATAATACTTTGTATGAGTGCCTTTATTTAAGGTGAGAGTGTGTGTATGATGTACTCACCTGTGCAGGTTTAAGAACCAATGTGTTTCCAGCTGCGAGGCAGGCAGCACTCTTCCATGCCAGCATCATGAGAGGGTAGTTCCATGGGATGACTATGGCACACACACTACCACAGGAAAAAGAAGAGGGGGAAAAAAATAAATAAATACTGCACTCAGTAAAATAAACTCTTACTGAATAGAAATGCACAGTATACAGTAACTAAGTGAACATATTTATTTGACCAAATAATAAAACATGCATATGGACAAGCATCAGTTAATAGGATCAGACAGCTCAATATAGTTCAATGACAATATTAAAATATAGGAAATATTGGGTAAATCCAGAGCTTTTACCCTAGAGGTTCTTTCTTAGTGAAAGTCAGATTGCGATTGGGCCTGGCTTGGTTGATGGGGATCGTCTTGCCCTGCAACAAACAACCATGTGTGCCTCTGGTATTCTAGTCAGTGTTGAACTTTTATAAGACTGGAGTTTGTGTGTCTGAATGTTAACCTACTTGGATCTTGTCACACCAGCCGGCAAAGTATCGAAAGGTCTGGATGGACATGCCTACGTGTGTCTTGAGGGCCAGTGTGTACACAGCTCCTGAGTCGATGGACTCAATGGTGGCCAGCTCCTCCTGGTGTTCCTCCATCAGGTCTGCAAGCCTGGAGGGAGGAGGTCAGAGGGGACAGAGTGTGAGGGTGTTTTTAAATTGCAATGTCAGACAAGACTCCAGAAGAGGACAAAACACATATGTTTGTGATGTACATTATACATGTAATCTATAGTCCTCCAGCTATGAAGGCTGTTCTTTTGGCAGACTTAGCTAAATAAATTGTTGTGGTAATTCTGCAGAATAAAGAAACACTCAAGGCAACCACTTGTCTTTCTGTAGGTTTACTTCAAACGTCTGCAGATGGACTCACAGCAGCAAAACATACAGTGGTGTGCAAAAGTGTTTGCCCCCTTGATGATTTTTTTTTTTTTTTGCATGTTTGTTACACTTAAATGTTTCAGATCAAACAAATTTATATATTAGTCAAACATAACACAAGTAAACACAAAATGCAGTTTTTAAATGAAGGTTGTTATTATTAAGGGAAAATAAAATCCAAACCTACATGACATGAAAAAGTGATTGCCCCCTAAACCTAATAACTGGTTGGACCACTCTTAGCAGCAACAACTGCAATCAAGCGTTTGCGATAACTTGCAATGAGTCTTTTACAGCGCTGTGGAGGAATTTTGGCCCACTCATCTTTGCAGAACTGTTGTAATTCAGCCACATTGGAGGGTTTTCGAGCATGAACTGCCTTTTTAAGGTCATGCCACAGCATCTCAATAGGATTCAGGTCAGGACTTTGACTAGGCCACTCCAAAGTCTGTCAGCCTCACTAGAATGCTGTATCAAATTCACATCTGAATCTATATAAGGTTCGGCTATTATGCAACAGATGTTGAATAAACATTCGCAAACAGTTTGCTCAACTTATCTCCACTAGGCCACTCCAAAGTCTTCATTTTGTTCTTTTTCACCCATTCAGAGACTCCACAACAACATCCAAAGAACTGCAGGCCTCACTTGCCTCAGTTAAGGTCAGTGTTCATGACTCCACCATAAGAAAGAGACTGGGCAAAAATGGTAGAGTTCCAAGAAGAAAACCACTGCTGAGCAAAACGAACATTAAGGCTCTTCTCATTTTTGCCAGAAAACATCCTGATGATCCAAGACTTTTGGGAAAATACTCTGTGGACTGACGAGACAAAAGTTGAACTTTGGAAGGTATGTGTCCCATCACATCTGGCGTAAAAGTAACACTGCATTTCAGTAAAAGAACATCATATCAACAGTAAAATATGGTGGTGATAGTGTGATGGTCTGGGGCTGTTTTGCTGCTTCAGGACCTGGAAGACTTGCTGTGATGAGTGGAACCATGAATTCTGCTGTCTACCAAAAACTCCTAAAAGAGAATGTCCGGCCATCTGTTCGTGACCTCAAGCTGAAGTGATCTTGGGTTCTGCAGCAGGACAATGATCCAAAACACACCAGCAAGTCCACCTCTGAGTGGCTGAAGAACAAAATGAAGACTTTGGAGTGGCCTAGTCAAAGTCCTGACCTGAATCCTATTGAGATGCTGTGGCATGACCTTAAAAAGGAAAACCCCCCAATGTGACTGAATTACAAGAATTCTGCAAAGATGAGTGGGCCAAAATCCCTCCACAGCGCTGTAAAAGACTCATTGCAAGTTATTGCAAACGCTTGATTGCAGTTGTTGCTGCTAAGGGTGGCCCAACCAGTTATTAGGTTTAGGGGGCAATCACTATTTCACACAGGGCCATGTAGGTTTGGATTTTGTTTTCCCTTAATAATAACAACATTCATTTAAAAACTGCATTTTGTGTTTACTTGTGTTATCTTTGACTAATATTTAAATATGTTTGATGATCTGAAACATGAAACAAGAAATCAGGAAGGGGGCAAACACTTTTGCACACCACTGTATATCAGTATAATCTGCTCTGAATGAGCAGAGAGGGAAAGGAGCATCAGTTATTTATCCAGTCTTCAGGGTCAGGCTCCTCAGCCCAGGGAGACGAGTGTCTCTGACGTCAATACTTGATCTGTGTATGACTGCGTGATGAGAAGTTCATTGATAATGATGATATGGAACTACAAAACATGCTATTGACTGTTGTGTCCAGACTCCAAACAGTTATGTGCCTGGTACACAAAAGAGCCATATGTTATGCAATCATGCAATCCGTTTGTTCTTACAATAAGTGCATTTCAACCATGTGGATACAACCCTAAAACAGCAAGAATCATGCAAGTACATCAACTTCATCAAATATGCTAAACTGCTTCAAGTGCTACATTTAGAAACAATAAGAGATTTTTTGTTTTTTTAAATGGGCCAAGGTGCAGTCTGAACAAATGAGTTTTAAGGCTGCAAGAGAAGATTCTTCTGTCCTGATATCAATGGGGAGCTCATTTCATCATTGTCTAGAGTTAAAGAGAGGTCAGTGGTTGAGCAGTTTCTGGTGAATATAAGGCAGAGGTGGTTACCAGCTTTGTGAGTAGGGGGGGATGGAGGGAAAGATAGTAAAAGTAATAAAGTCAGATGTTAACTTCTCTGTGTGGATGTTTAAGGTGTGTGGTCTATAGTATCTATGAGAAGAGTGGTGTACAGGAATGGAAAGTATTCACATATCAGATAAGGAAAAAGCAGGTATATAGACAAAGAGAAAATATACTTAGCCCTGACAATGTTAACCGGTCATCTCACTGCGGACTCCTGCGAAAGACTCCTTCGTCTTTGTATGCCTGAGGCTGCTGCTTCAAACAAGGAGTGACTTTTTAATACATAAATGCTGATTGCTCAATTTGCTACAGAAGTGCTAACCACACACCTTGTTAATTAGTAATACAATGAACCTGACGTTTACACTGAAAGCTCACACAAAAATAATCAAAGCAATAATCAGAGTGACAAGGCAAACACAGGGAAGTTCAATATAAATTGTATTGGATAAACAAATGCAAACCCAACAAAAGAAAATGTCCTTTACAGGTAAGTCCAAATAATTCAAATGCAAGTCAACTGATTTTCACCAAAAAAATGAGACCAGAGTTCAATAAAAAAACACTCCTTGGGTTTTCAACAACAAAATACAGTTTGTAATGAAGTTTAGTTTTTGAAATCTGTCCCGAGTAACCCTCTACCCAAACAAATCAATAAAGCATCTCTGGCAAATGTTCACTTCTTCCCCACGAGTAAATCCTCTTCCCAAACAAAGCAATAAAAAGATCTCTCAAAAAGAAAATCAACGCTGTAGTTCCGGGTCTTTTCTCCTTTCTGGTTTGGATCTCTGACAGATCTGACAGTTTTGTACGTAGTTCTTTACCTCCAAACTCAATCCAATGCTTGGATCCTTTTATAGGTCTTGTATCTACCAAGGTGGCCTGATATTGAGTCCTCATGGAATGAGGATGCAGAAGGATGCAGAAGGAGTTCCCGCAGATGTCCTATGTAGACCTGACAGATTGTTTTATGTGGAAGCTGCAAGATTCTGTAGACTTTATCCTCTACGATGGTGAACTTGATGGAGTCATTCTCAGTGAGCTTCTTACGATCCATTATAGGCTGATACATTTTCTGTATTTCCTTCTTGTTGGGCTTTCCATATATCCTGGTGTAGTTTGGGAAGTTATCTGCAAGGTTCCCCCTTAACTGATAGCAAGGTGGCAAAAGCTGATGTCCTACTGCAAGCAGTGTCACTAGGGGCTCTGGATAAAGCATCTGTGTTATAATTCCCCCTCCAGTACTCCACTACAAAGGTGAAGACTTATAGACAGAGAACCCAGCAGGTGAGGCGTGCAGTTAGCTTCTGAGTTTTGAACATCCAAACCAACAAGGAGTGATCTGTCATCACCGTGAAGTGTCTACCCTCCAGGTAGTACCACCATTTCTCCAACAACCAAACAACAGCCAAACACTTTTTCAATGGCAGAGTAATTCCTTTCTGCTTCATTTAGGCTTCTGCTGCCTAATGCCCTTTTCTGAACCTAACCGAGTTTATTGCACAGCCCAGAGACCAACATCGCTGGCATCAGGGTACACCACAAAGGGGAGGTCAACGTTGGGATGACCCAAGATGGGTGGGGACACCAGGTGGCTTTTGAGGGTCTCAAAAGAGTGTTGACCCTCAGGGGTCCACTGGAACTTGGCTCCTTTGCGTTTAAGTGCATTTAGTGGTTCAGCAGCCTGAGAGAAGTTTGGCACAATTCGGTGGTACCAGCCAGCCATAACCAAAAACCTCTGGACAGCCTTGAGGTTAGTCAGCACCAGGAAGTCCTCCACAGCCTTAGTCTTCTCTGGATTCACTTGAATTCCTGCTGCTGAGACAATGTAGCCTAAGGACCGCAGAGATGTTTGGAAGAATTTGCTCTTCTTCATGTTGACAGTAAGGTTGGCTTTCCTTAACTTATCCAGAACAGCCTGGATGTCCAGGAAATGTTGTTCCCATGATGCAGAATAGATGAGACCGAACACAGCTTATATGTGACAGAGTGAGGTTGTCTGTTACCGCTCTGAAGTGGAATTAGTCTGTGAAAACAGCTAGTTTCCTTTTAATATCATTGGGAAGGTAGATCATATATGACCTTTTACAGGGCTTTAATTTTGAAATTAAAAATCAGTCCTGAGAGTGTCCTGATATTGTCAGAGTGACAATAGTGACAGAGTGAGGTGGTCTGCTATCATTTTGAAGTGAAATTAGTTTCTCAATGACAGTTTGTCAGATGGGTGATCAAAAGTCAGGAAATGTATTATGTCTGCAGTGTCCGATTGGGACATGAGATTGCAGACCTACACGCTTCTTTGTGCTTCCAGAGCAGTTACTCACCCAAAACTCCTTAGTGACGGTGTCTGCCCCCCGACCACTTATATAAATAAAATCTAAAGTTAACAGAAGAGGAGTTATACATAAAAACCTAAACAAAATTATCACCACTGAGCACAACAAAATAGGAGAATTAAATGTGGGCTCTATGGACAAATATGGAACTAAATTTAACTCATTCGAAAGCCTTGTTCTTAGTCTTTCACACCCAACCTGGAAAACACGCCAATTCTATTTGTTATAGTGTACCGCACCCCTGGTCCTTATTCTGAATTTTTATCTGAATTGTCAGAGTTTTTATCAAGTTTAGTCCTTAAAACAGATGAAGTAATTATTGTAGGTGATTTCAATATTCATGTGGACGTTGAAAATGATAGCCTTAGTACTGCGTTTATCTCATTATTAGAATCAAATAGTGGTCTGATAATGAAAAGCCAATTAATAGCTTTTGAACTCCTATTACTGGACTACACGCCATTAGGCAAAAACTCCAACTCTAGATGTCTATTTGATAGTGCTGTAGCTAAATTTAAGAAAGCGATTCCATATGCATTTAATTCAATGCTGTCTCAATATAACAGAGGACACCTATACTAATTTCAACCACTCCCAATTTGACCATCTTGTTGATAGTACTGCAGGCTCACTGCGAACGACATTCGATTCTATCACCCCTCTAAAAAAGAAGATAGTAAAACAAAGAAGGTTAGCTCCATGGAATAACCCCCAAACCCGCAAATTAATGCAAACGTTGTGAAACCTTGAAAGGAAATGGCATTCCAACAGCCTAGAAGAATCTCGTTTAGTCTGGCAAGATAGTCTTAAAACATGTAGGAAAACCCTCCGTAATGCCAGAGCAGCTTATACATATCAATAGAGGAAAATAAAAACAACCCCAGGTTTCTTTTCAGCACTGTAGCCAGGCTGACACAGACTCACAGCTCTATTGAGCCATGTATTCCTATAGCCCTCAGTAGTAACGACTTCATGAGCTTCTTTGATAATACCATTTTAACTATTAGAGAAAAAATTCATCATGTCCTGCCTTCAACCGGTACCGATTTGTCTTCAAACACAGGAATGTTAGAAACAGCTGTAAAATTTGATATATATTTAGACTGCTTTGCTCCTATCGACCTTCTTCAACTAACTTTGACGATTAATTCATATATGCCATCAACCTGTCTCTTAGACCCCATTTCAACTAGGCTGCTTAAAGACATTTTACCCTTAGTTAGCACTTTGTTACTGGATATGATCAATCTGTCGTTATTAACAGGCTATGTACCACAGTCCTTTAAAGTAGCTGTAATTAAACCGCTTCTTAAAAAGCCCACTCTTGATCCAGGGGTTTTAGCCAACTATAGACCTATATCTAACCTTCCCTTTCTCTCTAAGATCCTTGAGAAAGCAATCGCCACTCAGTTGTGTGACTTTCTAAATAACAATAGTTTATTTGAGGATTTTCAGTCAGGATTTAGAGTGTATCATAGCACAGAGACAGCACTGGTGAATATTACAAATTACCTTTTAATTGCATCGGACAATGGACTTGTCTCTGTACTTGTCTTGTTAGATCTTAGTGCTGCATTCAACACCATTGACCATCACATCCGATTACAGAGACTGGAACATTCAATTGGCATTAAAGGAACTGCACTAAGCGGGTTTAAATCCTATCAGATCGATCTCAGTTTGTACATGTTAATGGTGAACCCTCCATGCACGCCAAAGTTAGTCACAGAGTTCCACAAGGTTGCTTTGACCGATTCTATTCACCTTATATATGTTTCCTTTAGGCAATATTATTAGGAAACACTCCATAAACTTGTACCTAATTATATCTATCGATCAAGCCAGATGAAACTAATCAGTTAGCTAAACTTAAAGCATGCCAATGTCGCCAAATGCTTGCTCGTGGTGGGATTTGTTGGGTCTCTGTAAATAATATTATAAAGAGTACGGTCTAGACCTGCTCTATAGGAAAAGTGCAATGAGATAACTTCTGTTATGAATTGGCGCTATATAAATAAAATTTAATTGAATTGAGTTTCGCAGCATGTTTATAGCCTTGGGGAATCTGAACTTGAGTGTTTTTTTCTGATCATGTAATCCCACTGTAGTCCTTTAGGTGAAGCTACTCACTTATAAAGCAGATGTCCTCTGTCCCTAGGGTTCATCCTGCCCCAGGGTCCATTAGCATAAGCTTCTTTGGCAGCTGCCACCGCCCGGTCCACATCCCCCACTGAGGCGTAGGACACCTTGCAAATCACCTGGTGAAAGACGGAATATTATAATATTAATATAATATAATGTTATAAAGAGTACAGTCTAGACCTTCTACATATGAAAAGTGCCCTGAGATAACTTCTGTTATGATTTGGCGCTATATAAATAAAATTTATTTGAATTGAATTGAAATGATCACACACAGTCCAATAATTAATATGAGTGCATCAAACAACTCTTCAAACAAAACCTTCAGTGTGTGTATGTGTTGATTCATTTGTCAGTATGTTAATGTGACTCACTGATCCATCAGTAGGGTTGATGGTATCATAGGTCTTGCCGTTTTCTGCATCCTCAAACTTGCCGTTGATAAAACACTGGTATGGCATTTTCACGGTCATGTTGTTCACTTCTTTGGTTGCCTGGGTAAAACACAGCCGTAACAGTACACCAATCAAAAATCAACCAACCCTAAACACCTACCTTTGTAAATATCTTAGACTTGCAGTCTGCATACTGTAAGACTCAGTTGGGGCTCACTGAGACAATAAAAGTGGGAGACTCACATAGTTGATGACCAGCTCCTTCTCCTGGTCCTCTCCTCTCAGCTTGCGGATGAAAATCTGGATGAAGCCCTGGAAGGTGGTAGCCATGTACACATCCTCGGTCTGCAATTGGACGCCGGCACACTTCTGCTTCACCTCCTCCACCAGCCTTGACACATTATTAGTGCTCACACTTTGATGCAATAATTTAATATAAAAATCATATACCATATCCTTCCAACTTCAGAAATGCTTTTCAGATGGGGTTAAGAAAATTATCAAAAATATTACTTTTGTAATAGTTATACTTATGATATAGATCTATTTTTGTTCCGCCCCAATGTTGTGACCTTTTGGGTGGATTTCAAAAGATGACTAACTTAGGTATTAATTGTATTGAACATGTGTCCACAAACAATAATACATTGTAAAATATTGCTATTGTACTACTGGCAAAAAAATTTAATCATCAAGCACTATCTTAATAATTGCAAATAGACAAGAGATGGATATTGATCACAAAAGTGTCAAAATGTATAGGTGTAGACTGTGTATTACTGATAAAAATGTTAAAAGATATTAAAAATAAAACACATCTACTTTGGTGTGTCAAAATATAAAGATCATACGTGGTTACATCTTTTAGAAATCAGAGAATGAAATCAGAGACTTGAGGCCCAAAAATGTGAGATTTCGGACATGACTTTAGCTCAGTTATTTGGGATTTACTTGACACTTGCCTAATACTTGAGAATAAAAGACGCAACTTGCTTGTATGTGCAAAATGAAGACTTATTGCCACCTCTGATCTAAAATAATGGGTGAATCATTTCTGACCAATCACTGCACTGGCCTCCTCCCTCACCTGACCACATCCATGGAGGCGGCTCCAGACTTGAAGAAGTCTGTGGTGTCCTCAATAGCTGGAATGTTGCTGAGGATGCCCTTCCAGATGTTCTGTGATAAAAAAAACAAAAAAAAACATTCACAATCAGCAAAGTATTCAGCAATGGCTTTCTTAGTAACACAGTGGAATGTTACAGGGAATTTTAAGTCATTTATAGTACACTGAAAGCCAAATATCAGGTTAAAAAGAATCAGTTAATAGTTTACTTGCCCTGATCTCCTCTGCCATCTTCTTCTCACCATCTGTCAGCTCCACACTAGAGCTTTCCCCAGAGGAGAAGTATTTGGAAGCAGGGATCATCTTCCCATCTTCAAACTGCAGGTTCTTCACCAGGAGCTGTGGACCAAACACAGAGTGGATAAAGTACAGGAACAAGACCAGAGGAGACAGGCCAACACATACTGAATTTGAATTTTCTCCAGCTATGTTTGAATATCCAGCAGCCATAAAACCTACTGTATATGGAGTGCACCAGTATGACAGCCAACAGAGGCATGTGCATTGCCACACTCAGCTCTACTTTTGTTTGCTCTGAATATTTGTTTTGTAGTACAACAAACTACAGAGACACTCACAGCTTTCCCATCAGTTCCATACAGGACGAGCCCATTCTTGGTGACCAGGCCGGGCTGGGATGCCCCCTCCATCTCCAGGGGCTGACCGGCTGGTACCGCTCCAGCCAACATGGACGAGCCATACAGGGTCACATACTAAGAAAAAACACACAGAGAAGCATTTAAAAACAGATATTTTGTGTGTCTCTTCAACTTTTATTAACCTGCAGTGGGCAAATCCTAATGTAGTGTTGCACATTCAGGAAGCTAGACATAAAATTTTGTAAATGTTTGTAATGTTATATTTCAGTAGGTTCATCTCTTCATTTTAAGTTGGACTGTCCTCATATACAGCAGTTCTGCTCTGAGGTTCTTTAAATGTTCTCTTCAGCTGGGGGCTAAGACCTATTTGAGGGGTATTAAAGGAATAGTTAGACATTTTGGGAAATATGCTTTCTTGCCAAGGGTTAGAGAAGATCGATTCCACTCTCATGTCTGTACACTTAACGTGAAGCTGACGCTAGGAGACGTAAGCTTAGCTTAGCACAATGACTGGAAACAGGGGGAAACAGCTAGCCTGGGTCCATCTAAAGATAACAAATCCACCGGCACCTCTAAAGCTCGCTAATTTAGACGTTACATCTTGTTTGTTTGTTCCTTTATTATCTCCCAGCTGACTTCCATTCAGTGAACCAGCATTTAGATATTTTTAATTTATTTGCTTTGTTAAACATTAAAAATGTTTCTGACCTGATTGAAGCCCTGGAAATCAAAGCCTCCATCTGATTGGACGAGCTGATTGCCCGTCACCCAGTGCCCGCCCCCTGCCTGACGACGCTCCTCCACCGCCTTAGCAACGAAGTACACCATGTTAAAGATGGTCCCAAACACCGGAGACACCTGTAGATACATTAATACAGTACATGATCTATACATTATTACTTCTGAAGTCAACAGATAAAGTTTTATATTTTATTTCATTTTTAAATGTTAAATTGTGTTTTTTGTTGTGCATTTGTTCTGTACAAAAGCCAAAGTTTAAAACTACAATGTGTCATTTTTACACTTTGGTTTTTGTATGGAGGTACAGAGCTGTAGCTCTGAAGGACAAACTTTTCTTATATTATAGGATGTGGGACTCATACTTAGACTACATGGGCACAGAGAAGACCCAAAGATGAGAGAAGATTGTTTTTTTAAGTTATTCTCTTCTTCCCTGCCTGTGTTCTGCCAAATAAAGTGTAATACAAATATTAATAAAAAAGACTTAACAGGGTGCCAATTAGCTCCTTATCTTAAATTTAAGACTTTTCAAGACCTTCAAATGTCAGATCTATGGAAAGGAAAATACATTTTATTATTGACAAGAGTATAAAAAGAAAAGATGCCTAAATACCTGGTTTGATGATACCACACTCTAAAACTGCAACATTTGTAAGCCCAAATTTCAAGGACTTGACACCACATTTAAGTTACTGAATGTCCGCATCATGCCAAAAATATCAGGATCTGTATCAGCCATTCCAAACCTTCATCAGCCTATCTTCAATAGACACCTAGTGTGTGTATTTTCTTTGCTTGTGTGTTCCAGGAAACGCACCTGACCATCAATGACAGTCCAGGCACCAGGGACTTTGTCATGGCCGCGGATCCAGTTGTGGATGGCCTCAGCTGGCTGGGCCAGGTTGACCTGAGGGACAGAGAGACACCGGAGTCAATATTCTGACAGCTCAGATTCATTTTCAGCCCAGGTCACCTAAATTTCTGAGAATGAGAGAGAATCACAGCAGCTGTTTGCCACTAGCTGAGCGACACACGGAAAATCCATGATGGAAAATAACCCTCAGCACTAATAATAGCACATTTAGACAGACTGCCAGCAACATGGCTCCAAGTGTCAAATCAGAAAGCAGCTAAGATCAGCCCCACCTCTGTCTTTCCCCTTGTAAGATAAACACCACCCAGCCACTCAATCTTACATATTTAGCCCTGAACATGTCCAGCTAACATTAAATTTCCATGCTGTTCACAGTGGTGTTGCACTGAGCAGCTGTCCAACAGAGTTGTAGCCATCTTCGACTCAAACAAAAACACAGCCAATTCTATTTGTTATAGTGTACTGTGCTCCTGGTCCTTATTCTGAATTTGTAACTGAATTCTCAGAGTTTTTATCAAGTTATGTCCTTAAAACAGATAAAGTAATTATTGTAGGTGATTTCAATATTCATGTGGACGATGAAAATAATAGCCTTAGTACTGCATTTATATCATTATTAGATTCGATTGGCTTTTGTCAGAGTGTACATGAAGCCACTCACTGTTTTAACCACATCCTCGACCTTGTTCTGGTATATGGCATTGAAATTGAACATTTACTAGTCTTTCCACAGAATCCTTCTATATCGGACCATTATTTAATAACTTTTGAACTCCTATTACTGGACTACATGCCATTAGGCAAAAACTCCAACTCTAGATGTCTATCTGATAGTCCTGTAGCTAAATTTAAGAAAGCGATTCCATCTGCATTTAATTCAATGCTGTCTCAATATAACAGAGGACTCCTATGCTAATTTTAGCCACTCCCAAACTGACCATCTTGTTGATAGTACTGCGGGCTCACTGCAAATGACATTCGATTCTATCGCCCCTCTAAAAAAGAAGATAATAAAACAAAGAAGGTTAGCTCCATGGAATAACCCCCAAACCCGTAAATTAAAGCAAACGTTGCGAAACCTTAAAAGGAAATGGCGTTCCAACAACCTGGAAGAATCTCATTTAGTCTAGCAAGATAGTCTTAAAATATGTAGGAAAGCCCTCCATAATGCCAGAGCAGCTTACTACTCATCATTAATAGAGGAAAATAAAAACAACCCCAGGTTTCTTTTCAGCACTGTAGCCAGGCTGACAGAACTTCAACGATTTCTTCATCTAAGCCATCAACCTGTCTCTTAGACCCCATTCCAACTAGGCTGCTTAAAGAAGTTTAGCACCCTTAGCACTTCTTTATTGGATATGATCAATCTGTCGTTATTAACAGGTTATGTACCACAGTCCTTTAAACTAGCAGTAATTAAACCTCTTCTTAAAAAGCCCACTCTTGATCCAGGGGTTTTAGCCAACTATAGACCTATATATAACCTTCCCTTTCTCTCTAAGATCCTTGAGAAAGCAGTCACCAATCAGTTGTGTGACTTTCTAAATAACAATAGTTTATTTGAGGATTTTCAGTCAGGATTTAGAGTGCATCATAGCACAAAGACAGCAGTGGTGAAAATTACAAATTACCTTTTAATTGCATCAGACAATGAACTTTTCTTGTTAGATCTTAGTGCTGCATTCGACACCATTGACCATCACATCCTATTACAGAGAATGGAACATGTAATTGGCATTACAGGAACTGCACTATGCTGGTTTAAATCCTATCTATCAGATCAATCTCAGTTTGTACATGTTAACAGTGAGTCCTCCGTGCACACCGAAGTTAGTCACGGAGTTCCACCAGGTTCTGTGTTTGGACCGATTCTATTCACCTTATATATGCTTCCTTTAGACAATATTATTAGGAAACACTCCATAAACATTCATGTTCACATACATGTTATGCAGATGATACCCAATTATATCTATCAATCAAGCCAGATGAAACTAACCAGTTAGCTAAACTTCAAGCATGCCTTAAGGACTTAAAAACCTGGATGACCTGCAATTTTCTGATGTTAAACTCTGACAAAACTGAAGTTATTGTACTTATTGTACTACACTTCCGAGACACATTATCTAAAGATATAGTTAATCTAGATGGCATTACCCTGCCCTCCAGCACCACTGTAAGGAACCTCAGTTATCTTTGATCAGGATTTATCCTTTAACTCCCACATGAAACAAACTTCAAGGACTGCCTTCTTTCACCTACGCAACATTGAAAAAATCAGGCACATCCTGTCTCAAAATGATGCAGAAAAACTAGTCCATGCATGTATTACTTCTAGGCTGGACTATTGCAATTCCTTATTATCAGGCTGCCCGAATAAGTCCCTTAAGATTCTTAAGTTGTTCCAGAATGCTGCGGCACGTGTACTGACAAGAACTAGGAAAAGAGATCATATTTCTCCAGTATTAGCTTCTCTGCACTGGCTCCCTGTAAAATCCAGAATAGAATTTAAAATCATTCTCCTCACCTACAAAGCTCTTAATGGTCAGGCACCATTATATCTTAAAGAGCTCATAATTATCACCTTACTACCCCACTAGAACACTGTGCTCCCTGAATGCAGGTTTACTTGTGGTTCCTAGAGTCTCCAAAAGTAGAATGGGAGCCAGAGCCTTCAGTTATCAAGCTCCTCTCCTGTGGAATCAGATCCCAGTTTGGGTTTGGGAGGCATTATTGTCATTATTATTCCTATGACTATCATTCCTATTATTATTACTTCATTAATATTAATATTACCACTACCATTACATTATAACTATTTTAAAATTCTAGGTGGAATATGCATTGTGCTTCCCTCTCCCCCACGCCCCTTCTCTGTCTCTGTCTCTCTCTCTCTCTCAACCCAACACGGCAGTGGCAGATGGCTGCCCACCATTGAGTCTGGTTCTGCCCAAGGTTTCTGCCTCTTAAAAGGAAGTTTTTCCTTGCCACTGTTGCCAAGTGCTTGCACATGGTGGGATTTGTTGGATCTCTTTAAATAATATTATAAAGAGTATGGTCTAGACCTGCTCTATAGGAAAAGTGCAATGAGATAACTTCTGTTATGAATTGGCGCTATATAAATAAAATTTAAATGAATTGAATTTAACGTCTACGCTGGACGGTATCAGCTCATGTTTCACTAAGGATGGAGTCCAGTATCTAATCCATTTATCAAATCTGAATCCTTTCTGAATCCTTTATTGAATCCTTTATTAAATCTCCTAACCCTAACCCCTACTTTTTTAACATTTGCAAGTAACTAAAGGCTAAAATAACTACATCTCAAATATGTCTATTTACCTTTTGATGAACAGCTAGATTATTTATCTAGAGAAGAGTTGAGACTTTGTTGGTCCCTGTTGAACTACAAAAACAGACAGTCCACTTGCAGTTGTACACTATAGACTGAGACCAGGATCAATTAATAGCACAATACAGTTTCTGTACAAATAATTTACTAAAAGGGGTTTTTAATGTTAAATTACTCTTTAAAACTGTGCACAAAGTAAATAATAACTGAAATACCTACCGTATTACTGTAAAACAAAATTTTACAAAGAGCCTCTCTATAAAACAGGGCTTCGAGATCAGGAAAAAATTAAGAAGCCACCTTAAGGCCCTTATATCTTAGTTTGATTTGTGCTATAGTGGTGCATATTACCAAACAAAATTACAACCAGTCATATTACATACTACAAAATAATTGCTACACAGACAACCTGGGGCCTTCAGGCTCCCTGAAGGTCTGGGGCAGTTCCCCACTTTGCCCCGATGATAATCCAGCCTAAATGAATGAAAAAGTGCCATATTCATATCACATGATACAGTATCTGACTTTGGGCTGATGTCTGGAGTCTCACCTTGGCGTTGGATTTCTTCTGAATGCCTTCATAGGTTGCTCCTTCCTCTGTCTGGGGAACTCGAGGGGCCTTTCCATCAGCGATGAGCTGCACTGACTCCACCTGCACCAGTGTAAGTGTGACACCTCAGTCTGTAGTGTGTGTACCGTGTCAATTCTATGTTAATATGTTGTTGACAATTTCAAAAGATAGAGAAGGCTTAGTGGGAACTGGGCATTATGGGAAAGAGTATGAAGATATGTCACGACAGTTCTGACTACTTGATGGATTATTCAATTTGAAAAAGGTTCTATATAAATGCTGATAATACACTCCTGATTGCACTCCTTTTGTGATCAAGAGTAGGTCACCCAAAACTATTAAATTCCAGGTGGTTACCATAGCCTTGATGCCCTCTGGGAAGAGGAAGCGGTTGTAGAGTGTGTCCACGGTCTCGTTCAGCTCGACAGCACACTCCCTCTGCAGCAGAATTGGTCCGGTGTCCAGTCCATCATCAGCCCAGAACACTGTGAAGCCAGCTTTCTTATCACCGTGGATCAGAGTCCTGGTGACACACACGTACACAGAAAAAAACACACACTTGGAGCAGGTGGAGGATATCAAGTAGACCATAAACCTGAGCAAATGGAGCAGAATCGGATTAAAAAAAAGATAAAAGGTGATTGCACCTGGAGAGAATGAGACTGATGATAAGACTGTTAAACAAACAAGCTGTCTACTGTCGGTTCTCATTAGGCAATTGAATACATTCATACATTTATTTTATCAAGGCTTATGGCAAGCAATTTTAGAATATATTTGTTTGACTGGATTCAAATTATAGATAGTTGCAAGTCAAAATATTAATTTAAGATATCTCTGCTGTAATTTTCACATCACCTCCATGGCCCTGTGACAAATGACCTGTCCAAGGTGTACTCTCGACCAGTGCATAGTGGGATAGGCTCCAGGCCCCCACAACATGAAAAGGATAAGCAGATTAGAAACTGGATGGATGGAGCCTTTCACTAAAGATATCTACAGCACAATTCAATTTTCACTATCTGAAACATGACATGCAGACTAATTTTAAACTGTGACTACTCGTAAATTAAATATCTTCTCTAACAATACAAAATTAATACTATTTGTCAAATGCAATTGTAGGTATCTAGGGTTTTGACAAGTCAGGACCAAAGAGATATTTTAAATTTGACTTTTTACAAGTCAAACTGATCTCATGAGATGTAGTTGGGCTTCGGGAGGCTAACATTCCCCACCTTAAAAGAACATTTTGAACTTGAGGGAATAGTTTGATATGGGCTCATTCGCTTTGTCAGGAGTTAGATAAGAAGATCAACATTACTCTCATGCCTGTCTGTTAAAAATAAAGCGAGAGCCAAATTAAGCTATTGGACGATTAGCTTGGCTTAGCATAAAGACTGGAAGCAGGCCCTTTCTCCGTCCAAAGTTTTAAAAAATCCACCTACCGATACCTCTAAAGCTAATTAATACATTTGATCTAATTTTTGAATGTTAGACAGAGCTAAGCTAGCTGTTTCCCCCATAGTCTATATACTATACAGGAGACAGGAGAAAAGTACACAGGAGAAAGTACTAGCAAAAATATAATACAAAACACTATAAAACACTATAAAAACAGGTCAGAAAATACATTAAGTACCAGGTGAGTAAGTATAAGATAAAATAAGTGTGGGTTTACCGGTCGATGATGATAATACAGTATAATAATACAATGTAATAATATAAGTAATAAATAATAAGCAGTGGTGCATGTACTGTTGAGTTAAGTGTAGCTTATTGAGATTATTAAGATATTGCACAGCAGTAATGGAGGTATATAATATCAATATCAATAAATAGGAAAAACTAACATGGGAAAACTAAATATTGCACGGGAGTAGTACACAGAATATTGCACAATTATTCAAGTATGGCAGAGATGTAATGATCAATGTCCAGTTTAGTGACCTAGGGTCATACAGACTAACACTTAGAGGGAGGACTTAAAGAGTTTGATGGCCACAGGCAGGAATGACTTCCTGTGGCGCTCTGTGGTGCATTGTGGGAGGATGAGTCTTCCGCTGAAGGTGCTCCTTTGCTTGACCAGCACGTCATGGAGTGGGTGGGAGACACTGTCCAAGATGGCATGTAGTTTGGCCAGCATCCTCCTCTCTGACACCACCGCCAGAGAGTCCAGCTCCACCCCCACAATGTCACTGGCCTTACGGATCAGTTTGTTGAGTCTGTTTGGCGTCCGCTACCTTCAACCTGCTGCCCCAGCATGCAACAGCATACAGGATAGCACTGGCCACCACAGACTCATAAAACATCTTCAGCATTGTCCGGCAGATGTTGAAGGACCTCAACTTCCTCAGAAAATAGAGCCGGCTCTGGCCCTTCCTGTAAACAGCTTGAGTGTTCTTGGTCCAGTCCAGTTTGTTATCCAAGTGTACTCCCAGGCACTTGTAATCCTCCACAATGTCCACACTGACCCCCTGGATGGAAACCGGGTCGCTGGTGCCTTGGCCCTCCGTAAATCCACAATCAGCTCCTTTGACTTTGTCGCATTGAGCTGCAGATGGTTCTGCTCACACCATGACACAAAGTTACCCACCACAGCCCTGTACTCAGACTCATCACCACCGCTGATACATCCCACCACAGCAGAGTCATCAGAAAACTTCTGAAGGTGGCAGGACTCTGTGTGGTAGCTGAAGTCCGTGGTGTAGATGGTGAAGAGGAAGGGAGAGAGGACAGTCCCCTGAGGGGCCCCAGTGTTGCTGACCACGCTGTCCGACACACAGTGCTGCAGGCGCACGTGCTGTGGTCTGCCAGTCAGGTAGTCCACAATCCAGGACACAAGGGGGGCATCCACCTGCATCGCTGCCAGCTTCTCACCCAGCAGGGCAGGCCGGATGGTGTTGAAAGCACTGGAGAAGTCAAAAAACATGATCCTCACCGTGCTTGCCGGCTTGTCCAGGTGGGTGTGGATGCGGTTAAGCAGGAAGATGATGGCGTCCTCAACTCCCAGTCGGGGCTGGTAGGCGAACTGAAGGGGGTCCAGGAGGGGTCTGACCATGGGCCGCAGCTGTTCCAGCACTAGTCTCTCCAGGGTCTTCATTATGTGGGAGGTCAGTGCCACCGGTCTGTAGTCCTTGGAGCCACTGGGACGCAGTGTCTTCGGCACAGGAACGAGGCAAGATGTCTTCCACAGAACGGGGACCCTTTGAAGACTCAGGCTCAGGTTGAAGACATGTTGAAGGACTCCACATAGCTGGGGGGCACAGGCTATTAGCACCCCGTGGGCTAACGCCATCGGGGCCTGCAGCCTTGTTTGAGTGGAGTTTCATCAGCTGTCCTCTCACCTGGTCAGCAGTCAGGCACACAGCAGAAGTTACAGGTGGGGAGGGGGTCATTAGTGTGAAGAGGGCTGTTAGCCTGATGGGTAGGGGGGAGCAGAGTACTGGAGGAGCTTGAGGGCCGACAGCAGCTGAGTTAGAGGGGGGATGAGCAGGGGCCGGTGTGTCGAATCTGTTAAAGAACAGATTAAGTTTGTTGGCCCTGTCCAAGCTGCCTTCAACTCCTCTGCTGCCAGTCGGTCTTCATGCCGCTCCAGACCTCTCTCATGTTGTTCTGCTAGAGTTTCCGCTCCAGCTTCCTCCTGTACTGCTCCTCCTGGATAGCCCTCACCTCCTCCCTATTGCCATCAGTAAAGGCCCTTCAGTTGGCATTCAGGATGTCCTTGATGTCCTTTGTTACCCACGGTTTGTTATTCGGATAACAATGGACCATCTTGGTTGGGACATTGCAGTCCACACAGAAGTTAATGTAGCCAATAATGCACTCAGTGAGCCCGTCAATCTCCTCTCCATGGGGCTCACAGAGTACATCCCAGTTTGTCACCTCAAAACATTCCTGCAGTGTCTCGTAGGCCTCCCCTGACCATCTCCTCACTGTCCTTGTGGTCGCGGGCTGCCTTTTAACCAGAGGCACATAGCAGGGTTTAAGGTAAACCAGGTTGTGGTCTGACCTACCCAGAGGGGGGAGGGGGGAAGAGCTGTATGCATCCTTAACGTTAGCATACAGCAGGTCCAGTGTCCTCTCCTCTCTAGTAGGACAACTCACATACTGGGTGAAATTAGTCAGTGTTGTTGAAACACTGACATGGTTAAAGTCACCCGAGATTAATATGAGTGCACTCGGGTGTTGAGTCTGGAGATGTGCAATGGCGGTGTGAATGGCGTTGCACGCCGATGCCGGGTTAGCAGAGGGGGGGATGTAAACAGCCACAACAATGGCATGTGAAAATTCACGTGGCAGATAATATGGCCGGAGTCCCACAGCTAACAGTTCAATGTCCGGGCTACAGATACTCTGCTTGATGGTAACGTGACCAGGGTTACACCATCTGTTGTTAAGCAGGACAGCAAGCCCGCCGCCTTTCCGCTTACCGCTCCCGGTGTGATCCCTGTCGGCCCGAACAGTCTGAAAGCCGTCGATGGAAACGTTATGGTCCGGGATATCCTGGTGTAGCCATGTCTCAGAGAAGCACATCAAACTACACTCACGGAACTCCGTCTGACTCTGGGCTAACGCCGTTAGCTCGTCCATTTTATTCGCCAGCGATCTCACGTTGCCCATGACGAGAGAAGGCAAATACGGCTTAAATCTCTTATTCTTAAGTCTCTTTTGTCTGCACCCCTCTCTCTTCCCTCGCCGCTTCGTTCCACCTCTGCATCCTCGGTGTGTCCTCCTCCAGATCTCAGTGGGGACATCGGTAGTCCTGGGCGCCATGCTGCTCGGCTTCAGCGCGATCAGCTGTTCCCTGGTGTAAACAATGCGGCCAAACAGCTGATCTGCAGCAGTGCCCCGACCGAAGCAGAAGAAGAAGTTCCACGGCGAAAAAAAGTACCAAAACACTTTCTACCCTCATTTTCGTAAAGAGCGTAGTTTAAATTACACTTACACACAAGTTACTCAAGTTTGGAAGAAAAAGGAAAGTTAAAAGTTGGAAAAAGTAAGACGATGAGACGGAGCTACAGCAACGGGCAGCATGCGGGCTGGCGCATGCGCACAACAATGGCTTCCTATGACACGTCCTTCTGCATATTGTCAATGTTATACCTGCTTTAGCAATGTTCTTTTTAAAGCAATCATTAGTGGTTACAGGTGGCTGTGTTGTGGGAGAAACAACTACACAAACATTCAGAGAAAGGTCTATGTTAATGAACTGCAATTACCACGTGTCACAGACACGCCAGGCTCCACCGTCAGCCAGTCACAGCGCACTCCCTCACCAGAGTTCTAATCACACACACCTGCTCCCCATCTGCACCTCATCACAACTGGGATAAAAGCACACCACTCACCTCAGTCAGTTGTCCGGTCTCATTAATGCCAAAGGACTCTACATGTGGATCTCCATGACTTCTCAAGACTACTCTATTCTACGCTATTCTACTCCAGTGTGTTTTCCCAGTCTCCGTGCATCATCGCCTGTGTGGGAGTTACCTACCTTCCTTGTGTGTTCACTCGGTCACCAACCATCTACCCATCCACTATCTGCAGACTAGTATGACAAAGGACAGTATCTGTGGCCATTGTTCATCCTATTAAGAATCCATAACCTAACCTCTTACCTGCATTACTGTGTTAACCGTGCTGTAATCCAATAAACAACCATCTGCATATCTCCATATCGGTGTCTCCTGCCTTTCTGTCAGTAACACCACGTGCCATGTTAATGAACAAAACGTGATAAATTTCCCTGATTGACTGCTACAGTTGTATGTCTCTCATACAAGTCCTTGGCAGGCTGCAGTTGTCAGTCTGTGTAGTTTCTTTTGGCTAACTGCCACCATCTGTTCACACTCACCAGAAAGTACCTGTTGTCTTTCACATTTATTTATGGCTGCACAGTCGTGGCTAAACTGATAATCCCTAGCTTGTTTGCGTGTAATATGTTAACTGTTATTACTATGAGTGTGTTTTTTTGTAGGTGGACCTGTGATGTGAACGTCACTGTTGTCATGTTTTTACTACTGTGAATCCAAGTGGGCAGTGAGCCAAAAGCCAAGTTACACCAGTGGTATCCTTTAACCTGAGAGAGGATGTTAACCCATTTGTTTTCTGTCAGTGCAGGTCCCATCCAACCAGTAACACACACTAACCAGGGATGGGACAGTGCATTAAAAGGATACTCCACCGATTTTATACATGAAGTTAAGTTTACTCGTCATGAGGAGTACTACTCAGCCTGTGAAAATAGTTGTATGATGTTTTCTGTGGCTCTGGAGGAGCATTCCAAAGTTTGACAAAAAACCCTGATGATGTTATCTGATTTCAACATGGGTTTGAGACTGAACATTTTTAACACAAAGCCTAACAACTATACATTTGATTTCTGACGTGGTTGGACAACACTTCTGATCGAGCATAAACCGACCCTTAAGGGGCAGGGAGGGTCTAATGAACGATGGCATTGATTTTTGGAGTTTGACCCATACCAGAGAATAAAAGTAAGGATACCTCGGCCTCTAATGCTTCAATTTTGACCATTTTTGTAAGCTGTGATAAAAATATCCCCCAATTTTAAGGAAGTCCAATACTGGTGCCCCTTTAATCTCATGATTCAATTCACTATGTGGGTTCACATGCCGATTCAGCTATGATTCAATGAGTGAAAGACATCAGACTTCAACAAAGTGTGTGTACATTTTTCCATTACTTATTACTGCAGATTTAAGCTATTTACACACCGTATACTTTTCCACATGCTACACCATAGACAGGTGATGTTTCAAGCACCACATCATGTTGTGCTACATTTTATATACTGTATATATTTCTGGATACTAAGGTCATATGACCCATGTAAAAAGTGAATTTAACGATGTGCATCTTGATGTTAATAATACGCCTTGGTAGCTGCATGCATTTTGCAGACTCTGGTTCAATCTACTGTGTTAAATTTTCCCAGCACCTGTGAGGATGTGGTGTTAACTTTTTTTTAAATTTATGAGCCATTCATCTTTTCAGCCAATGTTTTTTTTATAGTATTCTATGTTTTTACTTGAAAAAATAGAATGTCTTATTAATTTACTTTTAGAAAACAAAATATGACAGATAAGCTCGAAATAAACTCTAAAAATTCAATGAACTAGCCTGTTTTTGGTAGATTTAAGGGATTTAATATATGAGCTGCATAGTTCATGTTACGGACAGAGAGGCAGGAGACACCGATAGGGAGACAGATGTAGGTTTATTTGGATTATAGCCAGAACAAACAGGTGAGCAGGTATGGAGAAGGGGAAGTCCGTTGGAGTAGGAAGGAGAGCCACGCAAGAGTAGGATCCTGCTGGAGTGAAGATCGCTGGAGAGAAGATCGCTGGAGAGGGAGATCGCTGGAAAGGGAGATCCCTGGAGTGGAATGTAGGGGTGATAAAGAATCGCATGTGGAGTCCTTAGATTAATGAGGTCGGACAACTGGCTGAGGTGAGTGTTGGGCTTTTATGCTGGCTGTGATTAGGTGCTGATGGGGAGCAGGAGTGTGATAGGGAGCAGGTGAGCCTGGCGTATCCGTGACATTACCACCCCCCTCCACAGCCAGCTCCCGATGGCCAAAAAACCCCGCAGACGTGGGGGTCGTCCTCTACCATGGGGAGCAGGTTGATCGGCAGCGAAGGCTGAGGGGCCCTGGAGACCGGCGGCGAGGACGGAGATCCTCAGGAGGCCGGTGGCGAAGGCGGAGATCCTCAGGAGGCCAGCGGCGAAGGAGGAACCCCTCTGGAGGCCAGTGGCGAAGGTGGAACCCCTCTGGAGACCGGAGAATCAGATCAGGAGCCGGCGGCGGGACAGCAGGACAGGGAGCCAGCGACGGGAAGATTGGTAGAGGAGCGGGCTGGACTAGTAATGTCCGGGAATCCGGAGTCTACCACTCCGGCAGAGAAGGAGAGTACTGCTGCTGCTGTGAACCAGCCGACGGTTCAGTGGCATGCTGCGACCCAGCAGACGGGGCAGCGGCGTGCTGCGACCCAGCAGACGGTTCAGCGGTGTGCTGCGACCCAGCCGAACCAGCTGCAGTCCAATCGGGGCAGGAGGTGGCTGTGATCCAGCGGCGACTAGAGATGGTAGCTGCTGCGATCCGGCGGCGACAAGTGACTGGTGCTGCTGCTATCCAACCGGAAAAGGAGGTGGTTGCAATCCAGCGGCGGCAAAGGATTGGCGAGCAGCTGGGCGGCAGTGCAGGCGAGCAGCTGGACGGTGGTGCAGGCGAGCAGCTGGGCGGCGGTGCAGGCAAGTCACTGGTTAGTAGGCTGATGACTTGCAGGCCGGGGTGCAGGCTGATGATGGGCAGGTCAGAGTGTTGCTTGATGATTGGCAGACCGGTGTGCACTCTGGTGACTGCGTGGACCGCCCTGAGCCAGGTAGGTGCCCCGGTATGGATTTGTATGGTATAGACACAGGGGAAGTCCGTTGCAGTAGGATGGAGAGGGAACCACGCAGGAGTAGGATCCCGCTGGAGAGGAAGATCGCTGGAGTGGAATGTAGAGGTGATAAAGAATCGCATGTGGAGTCCTTAGATTAACGAGGTCGGACAACTGGGTGTTGGGCTTTTATGCTGGCTGTGATTAGGTGCTGATGGGGAGCAGGAGTGTGATAGGGAGCAGGTGTGTCTGATTAACAGACGGTGGAGTCTGGCGTATCCTTTCACTTTCATCAGTTTTACAGTAAGAAGTGGCACTGCTTTGCTTTTGTGCCAGATGTTTTTTTGTTTTTGTTTTTTATTTGAACCCACTAGGGGCAAAATGTGTTAAAATGCCTTCTATTGTATATAATAAATCATATTTGAGACACTGTCTCAACATTTCTGAAATAACATGAAGCAAAAAGAAAAAAAAAAAACAGCTAGAAAGTCATGTGTTAAATTGTCATGTAGTATATAGAATTTACCCTCTGCTTCACACTCAGGACCTGCCTAATGTGTGATGTCAGAAGATCCGGTCTGACATCACTCTGGTATCAAAGACATTTTATCTGAGGACACATCTCACCCACTACTCCCAGTCTCCTCACCACATCAACTCAGGATGCATTCTTGGGTCCAAAATTGTATTTACAGCAGACAGATTTAAAAAGTGTGATTGCTCAATTGTAGTTTGTTTTTTTGTTCCACAATTTGTACATAATGTACAGTGGATTTGTATGACCGTATGCTGTCACATCCGTAGATATCTATCATATCTAAACTTTCACTCAATTTCCTCAACATTAGAGCATTCACAGGCCCCTTTCTCCCTCCCACGACCACCTCTCTCCCTCCCCTCTTCCTCACCAGTTGATGGCTGAGGCTCCTCTGTGCAGGGGCAGGATGGAGGGGTGGTAGATGATGGAGCCATGCTTGGGGTGATCGATGATGTTCATGGGGATGAACTGGGAGCAGAAGGGCATGACGTTGAGCTCGGCGCCCACCGCCTTGTAGGCATCCACCACCTCCAGGATGGGCTTCCCCTTGATCCGCCACCGTGGGAACTTGAACACCGGCGTCCCATCCTTCTCTGCCGCCACAGCTGAAAAAGAAGAGTTTACCAATAGAGTAGAGAAAGCTGAAATTAAGTCTGATGCAGGGCGATGACCCCTGACTGCCTACGAATGGGAGTACTGAGTACTATTATTATAAAAATGCCCTTATTAATGTTAAGTCTTAAACTCTGGGTGGGCAATATGGATAAAGTCTTCTGTCATGCTATATGTAATTTCACATCACGTTAGCCAGTATATCATAAAATAGTAAATTTTCTGGAAATTCAGTTGAGAAATCATTCACCAGACGGGAATTAGCACTGGGCAATATTGACAAACTCAGTGATATTTTATGCTAATACATCGAAATCAATATAAAATATATAGATAGATATATGGTGATCACTTCTGGTGCTTTAGGAAGCGCTTTTAAAATAATTTGTAATCTTAATACGAAGACCAAAAAAGTAGAATACTCAGTTAAATGTAACACAGCCATAAATACCTAGAAAAGACAACATTTAAGACATATCTCAATATTATGATAACCAAATCCCTGATGATATTGAATCTTATTTAATCATATCAATGTTTTATTTACTTATTGTCCAGATCTATCATAAAGGGCTTTACCAGTTGTATTTTTTAGCCCTTTACCTGTATATTTTACTTTTATGCTGACATTTTTTAAATATATAATCATTTTTGGGGCATTTCTTTACTTTATTTGATGGGGAAAGTAAAGATTTGACAGAAAATGAGGGAAGAGATGGATGGGAAATGACCCTGGTCGGTTCCGAACTGGGGACTTTGCGGTTCATGGTTGGTGCCTCAAGTGCAGCAGCTTTTAAATTGATTTCCTACCTTCATATAAGAGATAGTTGATTTTTGAGGCCGATACTGATATTTAAGAGCTTAAAAATTCTAATAATGATTGGCCAATATTTAATTTTACACAATAATTTTTAAGATGCCTTAAATTAGGTTATTAAAGAATTATGACCATGATGTACTACATTACCTCACATGTAATGTAGACAGTACTTACAAATAACCTCAAACATCTTTGGCATTGCTGTACTGCAGCATTTTTAGGGGTCCAAGCACGAAGTGCAGGAACCTTATTGTTTTCGTACTGTGTATGAGGGGTCCAAGCCCGAGGGGGCACAGAACCACACTTTTTTTTTTCTGTTGGTAAAAGTGGTACTGCAGCCTACACCGTAAGAGTTTCACAGGGGTGGTATAGACCCGTGCACACACCTCAGACACTTAAAATGACACGTCAACCAGCAGGTGGCGCTATTATCAAGGTATATGCGTTTTGGCCAGTAACTCCCACATAGTACGTCACACATTCAAAAACCTTACATGGATGTGTTCCCTGAATTGAGCTGCATCTCGTGATATAGGCCATGCCCATTTACGCCTGTAATTTGTTTTTGCAAAATCGAGAAATATGCAAAACCTACTTTTTCAATCTCATGCTAGACCGTGAGTCTGTTCTGCAGAAAATTTTGCACGTGAACTCTGTGGACCCTCATGATCAAACGTTATTATAAGAATTTTGATACTCCAAAAAAACCGTAAAGGAACAATTTCCTGTAGATTGCGGTGAAACAGGAAGCGATGTCATATCTCCACATAGGTTTGTCCGATTAACATGAAACTTGGACCAGTACTTTCCCACGCCCAACTGAAGCTCTGTGCAAATTTTGGTGCCAATTGGCCACTAGGTGGCGCTACAAATGCGAAAAGTTTATATTTCATAATCAGCTGATTCATAAAATGTGGTAATGATTGATAAAAGTGGGCGTGGCTTATTACAATAAATGTACTTTTCTAGACTTCAAAAAACCACCCATACGTCCTTCAGAGCTGAAATTTTTTCAGCACATCCACTGACGTGTGACAAAAGTTTGCCTCACAGCAACCTATGGTCAATTAAGAAGTCCGTCACTTTTTTCAAAATATGAAAAAATTTAACTATTATCAACATCTCCACATAGGTTCTCAGTAGCTTATGCCCCACTGTGGCTCTGTGTAAAATTTGGTGCCAATTGGCCACAAAAAAAAAAAAAAAATTCTACGTGGTCTTTGCATTGTGCCTCCCTAACCCTATCCCCTTCCCCCAAACCCCTCCCCTCTCTCTCTCAAAACCTAACATGGCAGCGGCGGATGGCCGCCCACCATTGAGTCTGGTTCTGTCCAAGGTTTCTGCCTGTTAAAAGGAAGTTTTTTCTTGTCACTGTCGCCAAATGCTTGCTCATTGTGGGATTTGTTGGGTCTCTGTAATTAATATTATAAAGAGTACGATCTAGACCTGCTCTATAGGAAAAGCGCAATGAGATGAGATTCTGTTATGAATTGGCGCTATATAAATAAAATTGAATTGAATTGAAGTAGGTGGCGGTGTTGTTGCAAGATAATGCAATATACGAATATACTTTTTTCAACTCCTCCTAGGCGGTGAGTCTCATCTGCATGAAACTTTGCACATAGAATTTATGGACCATCATGATCAAAAGTTGTTAAAAGAATGTTGATACTCCAAAAAATGCGCAAGTTAAAAAGGAACAACTTCCTATAGGTTGCAGTAAAACAGGAAATTATGTCATATCTCCACATAGGACTGTCCAAATAACACGAAACTTGGGCCAGTACTTTCCCATGCCCCACTGAGGCTAAGTGCAAAATTTGGCCAAACGGTTACTAGGTGGTGCTTTTGTTGCAAACTATAGTAGTCAGGTTTTTTTTGAATAGGCTAATTTTCTATGATGGCGGTCTATATAGCATTATGTAATTGTGGTTCAGAGACTGAACATTAAACATTATGGCTTTCAAGTCACTACAAGGCACATAAAGAATGTTACAAATTATGTGGTTTTTGTGATAGAAGCCAACACCACCATGTTGTTCTATCTGTAAACCAGAGAAAATTGCCATGTTGCTGTATGTTTGAGACCTTACTTTATGGTGAAATGTCCATCTTGGCATTTCATTATTATTACGTGGTGCATTGTGTTGCAACCATGTTTCTGCATCCAATATCCTGTGATCAAGTTTTAGGTCTGTGTAGCAATTCTCTGGCTACTGCGGTTTCTTTTGGCACACACAGACTCGGAGGCACACATTTCACACACTTTTATTTTACTCCTTGACCCCCACACTACTAAACACACACTCGGTACTCAATCACCGCCGTTGATTTGCCCAGCTTCATGCAATGATCGAGTCTTTCTTTCTTCTGATCACAGTTCCACCGTAAATCATGACATTCACCAGCCATCAGTTTGCTGTTGTCCGTGTGTGTGTGGGAAAAGGGGCCGAGGTCCAGCACACTACTGCATATATAGGGGAGAGCATAATTAGTCAATGTGTTTCAGCTGTGACAATTAGCTTTCCCTGGTACTGCTCCCCTGAGCCACTCCCCCACCTCTCCCTCTCTGCAGCTGACTCAAAACCACGCTCACCTCCACAAACCCCCAGCGCCCGACCTATGGAGCACTCTGAAATTAAAGGGCTGTAAGTTGGCATCCTTCATTTTGTGGAACCACTGGAGGGGAGTGTGGTCCGAACAGAGGGTGAAAGGGCATCTCAGCAGGTAATACCGCAGGGTCTCGACCGCCCACCGGATGGCCAGACACTCTTTCTCTATGGTGCTGTATCAAGATTCAGAGAGCTTCCTGCTGATGTACAGGTTGTCGACTCCCTGCACCTGCTGAGACAGAACGGCCCCCAGCCCTCTGTTCGATGCGTCAGTCTGCAGGACAAAAGGGAGAGAGAAGTTAGGGGTGTGGAGGAGAGGCTCCCCACAGAGGGCTTGCTTCACCTTCTCTAACACCAGCTGGCACTGCTCCGTCCACTGGACCGGATCTGAAGCACCTTTGCAGGTGAGATTGGTCAGGGGGCTGGTCAGCTTAGCGAAGTTGGGGATGAATCGCTGGTAAAAGCCTGCCAGCCCCAAGAACCGTCTCACCAACTTTTTGGACTTGGGCCTCGGGCAGGCGGCGATTGCCCCTGTTTTGTCTACCTGGGGACGCACCTGCCCTCCGCCCAAGTGGTACCCCAGATACCGTATCTACCTCCATCCAACTGCACACTTACTTGATTTTGCGGTGAGCCAGATCAAGGAAGGTGAGCCCCCTCAGTGATTCAAGCACCGTGGCCACCCACTGCACATGCTACACGTGTTGCTGTGGATGATAACATCATCCAAGTAGGCAGCAGCATATGCAGCATTTGGATGCAGCACTTGTTCATAAGGCATTGAAAGGTGACCAAGGCCCTGAACAACGCAAACGGAAGTGTGACAAATTGGTACAATCCATACGGATTGGAGAAGGCCGTTTTTTTCCCTAGACTCTGGAGACAGGGAATCTGCCAGTAACCCTTGGTTAAATCCAGTGTTATGAAAAAACAAGCAGTGCCTAACTGATCCAGGAGCTCATCGACCTGGGGCATCCGGTAGGCGTCATTAAATTTGTGGTAGTCCACACAGAACCGTAACCCCCATCCTTCTTGACCACAAGAAGGATGGGGCTACACCAGGCGCTGCTGGACTCTTCTATTACCCCCATTTCCAGCATGGCCTTTAATTCTTCCTGAACCATTTTTCTTTAGTGTTCAGGCAACCAATAGGGCCGTGATTGACTGTCACGCCTGGGCAAGTTTCAATGTGGTGCTCTATGAGATTTGTGCAGCCGGGTAGGGTGGAGAACACCTCCGCAAAGTGCTGTTAGCAACGTCCGCTCTCTGTGACAGTTTGAAATGGTTGTCAACCGGGAGCGAGGCAGGATTGGTGGATTTTGGAACCTCGGGACCCAACTCATCTCTCTCTTGCACCGTGCTCACCAGACAGACTCCGCCTCTCTCCATGCTTTGAGGAGGTTGAGGTGGTAAATTTGTGTTGCCCCTCCCCTGTCAGACCGCACAACCTCATAGTCCACATTGCCCACTCGCCGTGTGACCACGAAGGGTCCTTGCCACCTGGCGAGTAATTTTGAGCTGGAACAAGGGCGCAATACAAGCACTTTATCTTCCGGCGTGAAGTGTCTTAACCTGGCTCCTCAATTGCGCTCATCGTTGTGCACAATTTTACAGATCATGGACTTCAAGGTTTTGTTCAGATGCTCGACAAGTCCGTCAGTCTGAGGGTGGTAAACACTGGTCCAAATGAACTTCATGCACAATAATCCATAAAGTTCTCTCAGTGTGCATGACATAAACGAGGTGCCCTGGTCAGTTAGGATCTCTTTCGGGATTCCAACTCGGGAGATGACCTGAAACAGTGCCTGTGCCATGCTCTTTGCAGATATGGTGCGCAAAGGCACTGCTTCGGGATATCGCGTTGCGTAATTTACCAGAACTAACACAAAGCGATATCCCCATGCACTCCACTGAAATGGCCAGATGAGGTCCATACCAATACGGTCAAATGGGACCTCCATAAGTGGTAAAGGGCGCAAGGGCACTCTTGGGATGGCTGACTGGTTACCCATCTGGCATTCGGAGCAAGACGCACACCAGCGATGTACGTCTCCCCAAATCCCAGGCCAACAGAATCAGGCCATTATCCGCTCTAGTGTCTTATTAAAATCCCTAATGCCCAGCCATCGGGTTATAATGAGCTACCTGGAAAACTGTTTCCCGGCAGCTTTTCGGTACTAACTGTGTTATTTCTTCCCCTGTCTGAGTGTCACTCTGCACAGCCTGTCCCTAAACAAAGAAAAATGTGGATATGACTGTGCTGCGTCAGGGCGCACCAAATGACCATCAATCTTTATTACTTGGTCAAAGGCGAAGTGTAGAATATCGTCACGAGACTGCTCTAGTGGAAAATCTTCCGCCTGTGGTATCTGTCTTGGAGGCATCCCCAGTTCCCCCTCCCCCTCTGCAGCATTGGTCAACCTTGCGTCATCGCTGAGCACAGCACAGATATTCCATGTCCCTGTCGGTCGTGAACGCACCCCCACACACTGCCCCACTAACCTATTAAACCTAGGCCAATCTGTGCCCAAAATCAGGGGGTGCATCAGGCGGAAGAAAACTGCAAACTTAATACTATGCTTTTTCCCCTGATATCGAATTTCTACCAGCACTATAGGGTATCTGTGAACATCTTCATGCACACACTTAATATTCATCCACGATGCCTCCACCAAAGCCCCAGGTCGAATCACGCACTGGTGAATAATAGACTGCGTACAGCCTGAATCCACCATTGCCTGGTGTACACCCCCTTGGATCCTTACCAGAACGCTGTATGTCCCTCCTGGACCGGGGGACGGTGTTTGAGAGATGGCAACTAGAATCACCTGACCAACCGTTGGGCTTTGTAGATAATTGGCTGACTTTTTGGGGAAGACCTGGTCTGATTAGGAGAGACGGCATTCATCCCACTTTGGATGGAGCAGCTCTCATATCCAGAAAACCATGACAACTCAGAGTTAAGACCAGGAGGCAGAGTTGCAGTCCTACACGCTTCTCTGCACTTCCAGAGCAGTTATCCACCCAAAACTCCTTAGTGACGGTGTCTGCCCCCCGATCACTTAAATTAATAAAACCAAAAGTTAACAGAAGAGGAGTTATACATAAAAACCTAAACAAAAACACTGAAATAGCACAACAAAATAGGAGAATTAAATGTGGACTCTTAAACATCAGATCTCTGTCATCTAAAGCTGTACTAGTGAATGATTTAATATCAGAGTATCATATAGACTTATTTTGTCTTACTGAAACTGGGCTGGGTCATGAAGAATATTTTAGCCTAAATGAATCCACTCCATCCAGTCATATTAATACTCATATTCCTCAAGGCACCGGCCGAGGAAGTGGAGTTGCTGCCATCTTCGACTCAAGCCTATTAATCAACACTAAACCTAAACTAAATTATGACTCATTTGAAAGCCTTGTTCTTAGTCTTTCACACCCAACCTGGAAAATATGAATTCTATTTATAGTGTACCGCGCTCCTGGTCCTTATTCTGAATTTTTATCTGAATTCTCAGAGTTTTTATAAAGTTTAGTCCTTAAAACAGATAAAGTAATTATTGTAGGTGATTTCAATATTCATGTGGATGTTGAAAATAATAGCCTTAGTACTGCATTTATCTCATTATTAGATTCGATTGGCTTTTGTCAGAGTGTACATGAAGCCACTCACTGTTTTAACCACATCTTCAACCTTGTTCTGGTATATGGCATTAAATTTGAACATTTACTAGTCTTTCCACAGAATCCTTCTATGTTGGACCATTATTTAATAACTTTTGAACTGCTATTACTGGACAACACGGCATTAGACATCTTACTCTAGATGTCTATCTGATATTGCTGTGGCTAGATTCAAGGAAGCAATTCCATCTGCATTTAATTCAATGTTATGTCTCAATATAACAGAGGACTCCTATGCAGATAGCAGCCCCTCCCAAATTTACCATTTAAAATCCTTCACCTCACATACAAAGCTCTTAATGGTCAGGCACCATTATATCTTAAAGAGCTCATAATACCTTATTACCCAACTAGAACACTGCGCTCAGAATGCAGGGCTACTTGTGGTTCCTAGAGTCTCCAAAAGTAGAATGGGAGCCAGAGCCTTCATCTATCAAGCTCCTCTCCTGTGGAATCAGGTCCCAGTTTGGGTTCGGGAGGCAGACACCATCTCCACATTTAAGAGTAGGCTTAAGACTTTCCTCTTTGATAAAGCTTATAGTTAGGGCTGGCTTGGGTGAGCCCTGAACCATCCCTTAGTTATGCTGCTATAGGCCTAGACTGCCGGGAGATTTCCCATGATGCACCTCTTTCCTCTCTCCTTCTCTCCCTCTCCATCTGTATGAATTTTTATCCCATTACTGCATGTTACAAACTCGACATCTTCACTCTCCCGTAGTTCTGTGCTTTCTCGTTTCTCTCCTCTCTCCTGTCACTTTCAGCAGGTATTTCTGCCTCCGAAGCTGCAGAGTCTGGATCTGTGCTTGTGTTCCTGCTCAACAACTGCTACTACAGTTGTTATTGGCTCTGTTACTAATACTGTTATTATTATTAATGTTACCACTACAATTACATTATTACTATTTTAAAAATTCTAGGTGGTACTTGCATTGTGCCTCCTCTCTCCCACCCCCACCCTCCCTTTCCTAAAACCTGTCTCCCTCTAAACCTCTCTCTCTCTCTCTCAAAACCTAACACGGCAGCGGCGGATGGCCACCCACCATTGAGTCTGGTTCTGTCCAAGGTTTCTGCCTCTTAAAGGAAGTTTTTTAAAGTCAATAATATTATAAAGAGTACGGTCTAGACCTGCTCTATAGGAAAAGTGCAATAAAATAACTTCTGTTATGAATTGGCGCTATAAAAATAAAATTGAATTCAATTGAATTGAGGGGACATTGGCAGGGGGAGATGTCCGAGCTGCCCACACCTCCTACACTCCTGCCCCAGCATTTGAGGAGCCCCCTGTGGGTTGAGAGCAGCACCTGTAGTGGCTGGAACCTGCAGAGGAGACAAAACAGAGTGATGGTTAGAGCGAGGCAGAAGGAGGGGGACAGGTGGGTGTGGGGTGTTGGACCGTAGGTGGACCGCTGTCCCTCTTGCGGGGCACTGGGGTTGGACGGCCAGCTGTTGGAGATCGGCCCTCGGACGTCAGCCCCCTGGGGTGGACGGCAAGATAGTCTTCCGGCAGGATGCCGGTGACACTGCACCTATTCTGAAGCCCTGGCTGGTAAGCCCTCAATGAACTGCTCCACCACGATCTGCTCCAACATCCTGCACTTGCTGGCAGACTCTCCTGGCTGCAGCCACCTCGTCACCGCGTCTTTCAGCTGCTGCGCGTATACAAAGGGGCGGTCGGCGGGACCCAGCTTAGCATCCTGAAATCGACGGCAGTGATCATCCGTGGAGAGCCCCATCCGATCCCCAATGGCCCTCCTCACGTTCTGGAAGCTCCCCCGTGAGGCGGCTGGCAGGCTGAGCGCCACTGTATGGGCTTCCCCGGACAGCAAGGGAAGCAGTCACACCGTCCACTCTGCCTTTCTGGCCAGTCGCACGCTGTCGCCATCACCTCAAACATCTCCATGAATGTCTGCAGGTCGTCTGCCACCGACATCTTGTGAAGAGTGATGCTGGAGATGGAGGAAGATCTGGAAGATGGTGTCGTGGCCCCTGATCGGGACAGCAGGCTTCCCAGCAGTTGGGCCTCTCGGCCTGTTCTCTAATCACCTCCAGCTGCTGCCTGTTGTGCATGGCCACTATCTCCCCCAGCATTTGTACCAGGACAGTCACTGGCTGTACTTACTGTGGCTCCATCACCTGCCCCTATGTTTCCGTCTAATGTTAATGCTTCTGATCGATTAATTTTCTGCATTTGAAATTCAACTGACACTGCCCTCCTTTCTAGTGGCTGTAAATCTGGAATTTCTTCTTTTTCATTAGGACACACATTCCTGTTAATACTCATTTCTTCTAAACATTCTAATTGCTCCAATTTTGCTTCAGGTTCATGGTTTCCAATCTGTGCTGATCTCCACCTGCAACTTGCATCACGCTCGTGGGACTGCAGGTCTGACTTGCACTGCCTCCGTGGGCCACATGTTGCGACTAGGTGACCATATATTTCATGATTTTGCAATAAAAGCAACATACTTGAACTCCTCCTAGGCGGTGAGTCTGATCTGCACGAAATTTTGCACATAAAATCTATGGACCCTCATGATCAAAAGTTATTAATAGAATTTTGATATTCCAAAAAATGTTTAAGTTAGAAAGGAACAACTTGCTATAGGTTGCAGTAAAACAGGAAGTGATCTCCACATAGGATTGTCCAAATAACACAGAACTTGGGCCAGTTCCATGGTGATGAAAATTTGGTGCCAATCAGCCATTAGGTGTTGGTTTTGTTGCAAAATCATAAAACATGCTAAAATGATTTTTTCATACTACTTTCTTTGAACTAACTGGGGGTGGGGGGAGGGGTGGCACAATGCAAATATCACATAGAATTTGAGCCAGCCCTAACTAAAAGCTTTATCAAAGAGGAAAGTCTTAAGCCTACTCTTAAATGTGGAGATGGTGTCTGCCTCCCAAACCCAAATTGGGATCTGATTCCACAGGAGAGGAGCTTGATAGATGAAGGCTCTGGCTCCCATTCTACTTTTGGAGACTCTAGGAACCACAAGTAACCCTGCATTCAGGGAGCACAGTGTTCTAGTGGGGTAGTAAGGTATTATGAGCTCTTTAAGATATAATGGTGCCTGACCATTAAGAGCTTTGTAGGTGAGGAGAATGATTTTAAATTCTATTCTGGATTTTACAGGGAGCCAGTGCAGAGAAGCTAATATTGGAGAAGTATGATTTCTTTTCCTAGTTCTTGTCAGTACACGTGCCACAGCATTCTGGAACAACTGGAGACTCTTAAGGGACTTATTCGGGCAGCCTGATAATAAGGAATAGCAGTAGTTCAGCCTAGAAGTAATAAATGCATGGACTAGTTTTTTGGCATCATTTTGAGACAGGATGTGCCTGATTTTTTTAATGTTGCGTAGGTGAAAGAAGGCAGTCCTTGAAGTTTGTTTCATGTGGCAGTTAAAGGATAGATCCTGTTCAAAGATAACTCTGAGGTTCCTTACGGCGGTGATGGAGGCCAGGGCAATGCCATCCAGAGTAACTATATCTTTAGATAATGTGTCTTCGAGGTGTTTGGGGCCAAGTACAATAAGTTTTGTGAGTTTAACATCAGAAAATTGCAGGTCATCCAGGTTTTTAAGTCCTTAAGGCATGCTTGAAATTTAGCTAACTGGTCAGTTTCATCTGGCTTGATCGATAGATATAATTAGGTATCATCCGCATAACAATGAACATTTATGGGTTGCTTTCTAATAATATTGCCTAAAGGAAGCATATATAAGGTGAATAGAATCGGTCCAAACACAGAACCTAGTGCAACTCTGCAACTAACTTTTGTGTGCACAGAGAACTCGCTGTTAACATGTAAAAACTGAGATCGATCTGATAGAAAGGATTTAAACCAGCTAGTGCGGTTCCTGTAATGCCAATTACATGTTCCAGTCTCTGTAATAGGAATAGTAAGTTCATTGTCTGATGCAATTAAAAGGTCATTTGTAATTTTCACCACTGCTGTCCCTGTGCTGTGATGCGTTCTAAATCCTGACTGAAAATCCTCAAACTATTGTTATTTAGAAAGTCACACAACTGATTGGCGATTGCTTTCTCAAGGATCTTAGAGAGAAAGGGAAGGTTAGATATAGGTCTATAGTTGGCTAAAACCCCTGGATCAAGAGTGGGCTTTTTAAGAAGAGGTTTAATTACTGCGAGTTTAAAGGACTGTGGTACATAACCTGTTAATAACGACAGATTTATCATATCCAGTAAAGAGGTGCTAAGGGTGCTAAACTTCTTTAAGCAGCCTAGTTGGAATGGGGTCTAAGAGACAGGTTGATGGCTTAGTTAGTCAAAGTTAGTTGAAGAAGGTGGAGCAAAGCAGTCAAAATATATATCAGGTTTTACAGTTGTTTCTAAGGTTCCTGTGTTTCAAGATAAATCTATAACTCATGAAGTAGTTACTATTGAGGGCTATGTTTGCTTTCATTTGCGGGTTTGGGAGTTATACTATGGAGCTAACCTTTGTTTTATTATCTTCTTTTTTAGAGGGGCGATAGAATCAAGTGTCGGTCGCAGTGAGCCTGCAGCACTATCAACTAGATGGTCAATTTGGGAGGGGCTGTGATTTGCATAGGAATCTACTGTTATATTAAGACATAACATTGAGTTAAATGCAGATGGGATCGCTTCCTTGAATCTAGCCACAGCACTATCAGATAGACATCTAAAGTAGGAGTTTTTGCCTAATGGCGTGTTGTCCAGTGATAGCAGTTCAAAAGTTATTAAATAATCGTCCGATATAGAAGGATTCTGTGGAAAGACTATTAAATGTTCAATTTCAATGCCATATACCAGAACAAGGTCGAAGGTGTGGTTAAAACAGTGACTGGCTTCATGTAAACTTTGACAAAAGCCAATCGAATTTAATAATGAGATAAATGCAGTACTAAGGCATAATTTTCAACGTCCACATGAATGTTGAAATCACCTACAATAATTACTTTGTTTTAAGGACTAAACTTGTTAAAAACTCTGACAATTCAGATAAAAATTCAGAATAAGGACCAGGAGCGCGGTACACTATAACAAATAGAACTGGCTGTCGTATTTTCCAGGTTGGGTGAAAAAGACTAAGAACAAGGCTTTCGAATGAGTTATAATTTAGTTTAGGTTTAGGGTTGATTAATAGGCTAGAGTCGAAGATGGCTGAAACTCCACCTCCTCGGCCGGTGCCTCGAGGAATATGAGTATTAATATGACTGGGTGGAGTGGATTCATTTAGGCTAACATAGTCTTCATGACCCAGCCAGGTTTCAGTAAGACAAAATAAGTCAATATGATACTCTAATATTAAATCGTTCACTAGTACAGCTTTAGATGACAGAGATCTGATGTTTAAGAGCGCACATTCAATTCTCCTATTTTGTTGTGCTATTTCAGCGTTTTTGTTTAGATTTGTATGTATAACTCCTCTTCTGTTAACTTTTGGTTTTATTAATTTAAGTGGTCATAGCGCCACCTACTGACAACAGGAAGTTACAGGCCCTATACTCTTACACATAACACTTACCAGGTTAACCAGATCCAACTCAGATTTGTTTAGCAAAGTCTTAAGACCTTGGTGATGTGAAGAATGTGAGTTTCCATCAAACACTGTTGTCGTGGCGATGCATTATTCACTGTGAAATAGGAAGTTGTTGTAACTTGAGTGTACATTGTCCAGTCTGCCCCAAATTTCACATGTTTGAGTCCTGGCCTGAGCACACCTTCATGCCAATTAGGTGATGTAGTCATTGCGCCACAAACTGGCAACAGGAAGTAAGCCTTGCGTGACAATCATCATTTGATTTACATAAAATTTTCAGGGTGTGGTCCACACTTCATATACTGAAACTTAATGTGTAATTAGTGGTTCTTCTTGAGCACCACATAGCGGACACAGGAAGTGACATTTACCTCAAACTTGCAGCATCCAAAACACGTGAAAATTCAGAGCCGCATCGACCAAACATCTGGCAACGAGGCTGCAACTACAGCACGCCCCGATGTGCGGTCAGGTGCGAGGGCCCGTTCATCGCTGCTTGTGGCTTTAATTATTATTATTATTTTTCTGCCGATGAAAGTCATGCTGCACGCCACACTGGACATGGTGGGGACACCAAATATAAACAGTTTGTACATGAAGTGCAAAATGACACACACAAAACAATTGCCTCCTTTTTCCTAAAATCAACGATATATTATTATAGCGCCCCCTACTGCCAGATGGTGGGTCAAAGACACACTCCTGTCTACATCAGTGGAGTTGAGGTGGACCAGGTGAACAGTTTTAGGTTCCAGGGAATTAGCATCACAAAGAACCTGACATGGTCCTCTCACATCTCCACCCTGGTCAAGAAAGCTTAAGAAGGCAAAATTCTATTAACTTTTACAGAGGAGCAATAGAAAGCATCATGACTGAAAACATCACAAACTGCATCATATTTTCCAAGCTACTGTAGCTGTCATGGGTGGATGCCGGTCATTTGTTGACATTAGTGGACCCCATTTCTAAGCCAACGTCAGCTATTGTTGCACACTGTTGCCGCTGTAGGGGAGCTGAAGAGAGGCAAGGCACTCGGGAACATGCATAAATGTCACACCTTTGGATCTTCACGGAAAAACTTTCCCGAGTCCTTTAAACTGAAATTAGTCCACAGGCTGTTATAGGCAACCGAGAAAGTCGGAGAAGGTCTAATTTTACAAGTTACGTTACAATCCGTTCACATATTGGCAATAAAAAGCAATTAATACATGTAAAAAACTCCAAACAGTACTTTTAAGTATAGAATGTGGGATGCTGCGCATGTACTTATATTGAGTACACAACTTGTGAAAATAAAGCCAATAATAAGTGAAAAACAAGTACAATCACCGTATTGGTAGTTTTATTTAATTAATATACATCCAAAAACACTCAGTTGACAGTCATTACTTTAAAATAACTAATTCAGAGGATACTGGTCATACTATAAGATGCCAACTGTAACATTGGGTGGCTGGCGGACCAAGATAGCGAATTACATTGGGTCGCCGACGTCCACTGTTACGATTTTTTTATTACATATCCGCTGGCATACTGTGTGTGCTGATACAGATATATCTGCAATAAGCTAATATTAATTGAAATATCGGCTGGGCTGATTGGTCTGGCTCTACTTCTGTTTCAGCTCATTTCAATGTGAAAATCAACTTGTTTGAGATAGGTAATCAATCACAATTCATCACCTTTATATAATTGTTAAAACTTGCAATGCGTTTGTAAGTAAGGACCTTTTCTGAAACTCTCTATGTGGCTTTGTATGTTCTAAGATATGAGATTTGACAGTCAAGTGCAGAAGAGCACATTTTGAATGCAAGAAATGGCCAAATGCATGTTAGTTTCTACAATTTTCATCGATGCTTACTGACTGTCTTCTCAATTTAATTTTTCAATATTGTAGCTTGTGAATGCAATGCTTTTTGGTCAGTTTTCCATTGTCCTTTTCTGGTGTCCTTAAATACAACCAACAACGAGTGTTGAAAATGGCCCATGCTTGCAGTACTACATGACTATAATGACAAAAAACACACGTAATAAATTGTTCTCTGTGAAGGGCCATTCAGACCAGGAGTCATATGTGGCACTCTCCGCCACTTCAGTCAAATAAGCTTTATCTCCAGTCAGAACCAGGCCTACCTGCTGTACCTGCACACACACAGAGCAGTCCCACAGCTTGCTCGTTGTGCTACAATACGCTACTGAGGTCACAAGAAACCAAGAGTGTCCCCACCAGCTTTCATACCTACAGATACATGTAAGCTAGAACATGCAAACATAAGACTACCTACATCTGATAAACAAGGTTAGGGAGACAGAAACATGGGGAGGTCAAGTGTCAATGTGTGTGTTTTTGAGAGAGAGAGACATAACAGCCTGACTTGATATTATCACAATACAATAAAATATTGTTGGATTTTTAACAATTTACAATATGCTCAGGATTGCAGTGGGGTATATCTAGTTATTATGATGTACTGCAATTTATTATCTTTTCTAACTACAAACTTGTCCCTAAAGGAACAACTTAATATAGAGAGAAGAGTTGGTTTGAACGGGGTGTCAAGGAAGCCATTTTTGTGAAAAAAGAGAACCCCTCTTTGAACAGAAATGGTGGTCTGAGATTCAATCTGCCCAAAGTCTATCACAGTGTATTAACACCTTGGTCACGCCAATCACATGCTAATCAGGTACTTAACAGTGATGAAGTAGATGCAGTCAGAAAACAATAGGCCTGATTACTGATTACTGGGCCATCTTGGAAACTATTAGGTCAGTTTCAGGTGAAACTAGCTATTAACAGATACTCAGGTAGATTCCTTCCTGAGGGCAGGGCTTATGTAACACAGAGTAGCTTAAATTTATAGTTCCCATCCCATTTTTTCACAATTGAGAATGACTTCCGGATGGGAGCCGAAACGTCTTGATTCTGAAAACAGTGTCCAGATGACTACGACTGAAACCTTTTCTACGATTTATTAATGTTGTTATGTTGTAATGATGTTAGAGCCATGTTTACACAAGGAGGAATATACATTGGTAGAGTATTTAATATTGACCTATAACAAACCCAATGACCTCTTGATTTTGATTTATTAATATTTAGGGCAAGTACTTTATGTCTTGGTTAGTTAACTACATGAAGTTACGGAACCTACAGAGTACTAGTCTTTGAATATGTTTACTTTGTATACCAATACTGAAGCATATGTCAACTACCTGATAGCTTAAGTGGCCATTTTCAGGACATAGACAAAGCCACCCTAGTCATGGTTTGTAAACAAATCTTTCATGACTTACAAGCAGTGTTGGTGAAAGTTAAACAGTGTTTACTGTACTTTAGAGCTTCAAAGATTATTTGATTGACAAAAAAAAAAATTGGCAGCTATTTTGATGATAGATTCATCTTTTTTGTCATTTTTTAAGCAAAAATAAATGTGAGTATTTGATGCTTTTCCTTGTAATACATGACAGTAAACAGAATATCTTTTTTTGGACTGTTCATCCAAAACAAGAAGATGAAGATGAAGATATCACCTTGGGATGTGGGAAATTATAACAGGCATTTCTCACAATTTTCAGATACTTTAAAGGACAAAACAATTAATCGAATTATCAAGAAAGTAATTGGCAGATTAATTGATCATGAAAATAATCGTTAGTTGTTAATCTCTATAAACAGATATCTGCATATGAATTCAGAATCTGTAGGCAAGGGACAAGATTTTGGTATCGAAAGTGGTTTTCATTTGTAGTCCGAGTAGCATTGATCAATCACATTTGAGCGGGCATTGGTTGCATGCAGTTAAACAGTCCGTGTGGAGAGCAAAAGAGGTGGAACGCATTGGCTGAAATGCAATCGCGGAACTCATCGGTATTGGGACTCCACAGATTCATTCGTGTGATTTTTAACTGAACTTTTGTTGGGAGAGCATTTGAACTCAGCATCCCTAAATCCAGAGAGCCATTGAAGGCAGCCTTCCAGCTGCCATTGGTCAGTCTGACCTGTGACCCGTGATGTCACCAGGTCAATAAAAGGGGTCAGCAGCCACTGTTCTGTCTCTTTTCTCCACTCTTTTCTCCTCGCTCTATACCTGGACCTCAGTGGAGGTCTGCATTAAACAGATTCCCCGATGAAGAACAAAGGATTAAGGCTGCGAGGGCCTACCTTTGCCTTAAGATTCCTGTTTAGCTCACTGCTAACCGAGAGTAAGCAAGCTCTCTTTCCTCCTGGCTTCATCTCCAGTACTGCTGCTCAGCAACAGCTGTTACTGCCGTGTAATCTGCTCAGAGCAGAAACACCGAACCAAACTCTCTCACCACAGCGCTGCGAGAGCCTGCATAAGATTTCTTCAACAAAGTTTAGCGCCAACGGCTGCACAGTCTGCCAGCTAACTTTAAGAACTGACTTTGAGGAGAACCACAGACGGAGTGACCGGGTCCTCCATCTGCACAACGGAGTGCACAGCACAGTTTTCTTTCGGAAACAACATTCTCACCTGCCTGGCTCATCCAACAGAACCGCTAGGTAACAGCAGCACGTTCAAAGCACCCG